>OZ026622.1:56086510-56461510 GCA_964020975.1 Hermodice carunculata | reverse complement strand
CTGAGAATGTAATGGCTACCCGTGGCATGGAGATATCCGTCATGAACAGAAAATGCTGCAAGGAAGAAAGGTCATTCATGTTAAAATGTCTAAACAGTGCACTCAATTATCTGTACAGCAGACTTGCACAAACTGCAAACCCACAGTGTCATTCACACAGAGGTTGCACAGTTTGGCAGCAGGGTAGCCCATAGACTGTTCGTGCAACTTTTGGCAACAAGACATACAATACTATCAAAATGGATCACGTAAAACAACAAGAGTCACGCAATTCTTTTAGGTATACCCATTTCTGGATTGCACCTTAATTTTAATTTGTCAAGGCCAGTACAACCAACATTGAAAGTTTTGGATCAGTTTGTGGCTAGTTTCATTACAATGAGGAGAGTTTTTTTTTTTTTTGCATTGGCCGATTTCTTGACTGCACAGATGACATACATAAAGACACAGTGTATCCATATCATACATGAAGACACAGCGAATCAGTATCATACATAAAAACAGTGTATAAGTATCATACATACAGACACAGTGTATCAGTATCCCACTCACTGCTCAACAGTTTAAATTAACGTACAACCAAGCACAAGTCCTAAGCTTTACAAGAGGGTTTAACATAGGACCAACCCACCCTCCAATCCCCTTTGGAATAAAATATGTTTTAGCCAAGCACCTATGCTCTCAAATAACATTAGTACAAATAGTGTTCACTATCTACTCATGGAAACTACTTATACAAGTATTACTGTGTGCATTAATTCCACACTCAGATGATGAAGACATTTTCCCAGTTTTCTCATCACCCGACTGAAGTCACTTGACGCACTGAACTTCAACAACTTATTTAATTCTTATTCAATTACAGATACACAAGTATAGCACAATAATTTGTTACTTGTAACAGATCCTGCACAAAAAGTATGTTAGCCAGTACCTGTGGAGCACATAGTCTCAGGAGATTGATAGATTTTCCGCAGACAAACATGTCATTAGCAAGGTCTGAGAGAAACAAGGGCACGCTGTCATGTACTGCATGAGCCACTCTCTGGAAGCCATGGGTCCAATAGTGGGCATCTGAAACAGGCATAAATGTATGAAAGTTTCATCACCAAGTGAAAGCAATTTGTATTTTCAAATTTTCACTTATTGAAAATAGTAATATATATATATATATACGTGCTCAGCTGATCTAGATATTCATTACACTTGTGGCTCTGTGAACTTGGGATAGGATCAAGGTCACCCATATTCTGAGTAGGTCTGACCTTTATAGTACAACACTAACATGTGCAACATCAAGGTCCCAGCTCAAGTAGTTCTCAAGTTAGTGAACAGTAAAATTCATGTATGTTGCACGGTGACCCCAGAAACAAGGTCAAGGTCACTCATGTACTGTCTAAGCATGACCTTCATAGAGAAACATTAACATGTGCAACATCAAGGTCACAACTCAAATCAGATCTCAAGTTACGAAGTGAACAGTAAATTTCATGTCAGTTGTCCTGTGACCTTGGGAATGAGGTCAAGCCCCAAACATCACTGGAACATGACCATTTGCACAAAATAGGTACACTTATAAAAGGTACATCCCCACTAAGTTTGGCACAAGTCTGGCCAGAATTATTTAAGTTGGAACCATAACAAGAAATTCCCATGTTAAACTTTCCTATTAAAACTTTTTTAAAGATTTAAAAAAAAATTAGCATTAGAATGTCCATTGACTTACATAGTAATCAATAGGAAAGCTGCATTGACTGACAAGTACCCGAACAAAAAAAATTCATAAAAAATCTAAAATTCAATGGAGCGTGACCATTTGAACAAATTTGGTAGAGACCCAATCAAGGCATATCCCCTAAAAGTTGGAAGTGAATCTCGCTGACGGTTTTGGAGAAGAAATTGAAAATGTGAATTATGGACGGACGACGAACGACGGATGACAGACCGTCACTAAAGCTCAGCTGACAGACAGGTCAGCTGAGCTAAAAACAGGACATATGCAACACACAATCCAGGGTTAATAAACAGGATGTACAGCAACCACTTGTCAGACACTTTGTGCACAGACTTAGAACAAAGTCACATCCCACGCAAGATTGAAAATCACACACATATGCAAAAAACGACAAAACACTTTGGTTACAGAGAGAGTGCCACTGGAATCACCATCTTTGAACCATGGAACTGGATGATTTGAATGTCAGGAGCAAATTAGCACACATGTGTTTGCTTCATACTATTTTCACTGTTCTATGCTCATTCCCTCATCATGTGGAGTATTTTAACCAGTATGGTCTTTACTGCACACAAGCTGCGACACAATAAACCATATTGAGGACACAAAGATAGCACACACAGTCTTTCTGTCCCCTCAATCACATGGAAATCAAACAAATTTGAGCTCTGACAGGAGATCCTCACATGCCACTGAGGCTTCTGACTGGTGATCTAAAATGCCCCTTATATCAAAGAGCATGACATTACAACACGATAACCTGGGATGCTGACCGTTATGTCACAAGACTGGTAGAATGACTCCCAAGGGCAATGGATTTAACTGACCTGCATTTGATGACATGCCAGTATGCTAACGATGCCTTTCGTTTGTACCACAGTATATAACCAGATGATTGGGCTGGAAAAGTTCTCAATACATCATACCCTTTCATAACTTATCAAGACCCTATACTGAAAATAAACTCTCAATTATTTCAATTACTTATGTGTAGGGGTTGACCTGCCCACACCAATCCCCATCCAAGTGCTCGGAAGACTACTTTTCAGGTTGATGCACTGATGTTAATTTGTGAAAATGGCATTTGATTGATTACAAGAGTACACTTCGATCCCAACTTGGTACATGGATCTGCCCTCCCAGACAAGCTATACATAGACATAGGCAATACATTGTGTCTCAGTTTCATGACACCAAAGCTGACTTAAATTACATTATAGTTTGCTAGCCACACCCCTTACACTCTGTGGCATATCTGCAGATGCCAGGGTCTGAGAGATCCAAGAAAAAAGTGTCCTCTGTAAGACATCAGTCTGAGTGCAAATAAGGTTTACCTCTGTATCTGAGATAATCATCATTGATTTGAATCATAAATTCACCATAGGCATCACGACAGAGTCCATGAAACACCCAGTCCTGGATGAACCTGCACAAAGTGGAACACAAGATTTTAATACACGTAGTAGATACCTGGTATCAAAATGGAAGGGAAGTAGAAGAACAGACTTAGTCTAATTTGAGAGAAATATAATGGTATACCATCCCATTTTGGATCAAGAATTTTACAATATTTAATCATGTAAATGCCAGTTTATTCCAACATTCAGACATCGCAGCCTTGTACCAGCAGGTAAGTTGACCTTCTCCATTAAATTGCCTAACTATCAACATGTGTCATATTTCACCACTTCAAACTCCAAAAAATTCAGAGAGACTATCTTAATTGCATAAAACCCGTCATCTGGTGGGTATCAGAATAACTACAGAATCGAGACCGCAGACTGCATAATAACCAGTGATCTGCGGAAAAAGGCAATTGCATGTATTACATGATCTAACGATAAGTACATGTAGTACTTCAATGGCAACATGTAGACAATGATGGGAGAGAAATAACATGATCAAAGAACTTTGAAGTAACATGATCAAAGATGCATTTCACACAAAGTATAAACCAGTGTCCTCTTAAATGAGCCGGATCTGGTCTACATGCCAAATGCAGTTGGCTTTTAGGTTTCTATGAAATTTTCTCAATTATGAAAAACTTTCAGCACACAAATTCTACCAGCATAGTGTATCTTGCCTCAAAAAATGTCCCTTGCCACGGGTTGATTCTTTTTTTTTCTCACCACGGGTTGATTCTTAATGTACTCTTCCTCATTAATAAACAATGATAGCCAAGCACAGACCTACTACCTCCTAGTACCACACATCAAAAAGAGATCATCATTGACCTCGACTTACATGAGATACGGGGCACAACTGGTAGAGAGCAGGGACAGCATCATGGGGTAGTGGGGAGAACTGGCTGTGTCCAGAGCCTCCCGGTACAGGTACGATAGCAGGCGGATACCCTACAAGTATACAACACAGCTCAGAGTACCAATTCTTACTAATTCTTACTTAACTTACCACACTGAACTGTTAGAATTATTCAGTTTCTTCACAAGGTGGTTGTGGGAAACTTTCCCACAAATTCAACTGTGGGATGCACAAAACGTTCCATTTTATGTAGCTTGTTGTAATGTTTCCATACAAAACAGACAAATCCCCCACGTGAGTTTTATCTGCCTGCAATTACTGCATTTATACCTGGTTAATACATAGTATTTTCAGTAATTTTGGTATTAGTGAATATACTTACCTCTCACACATCAAATGCAAGATCACATTTAGCCTGTATAATTGCTTGCCATTTCCATAGGCACTATTCAATAGATGTCTAAACAGACAAAGACCACTAGACAAATCAGCTGCAGTAAAAATTGAAGCAGAACTCTCCAGTTTTGGAAGTAGATATATAAGAAAGTCATAATACCCCTACTTACAGATCCAAGATGCTACATTGTCATGTTAATGTTAAGAACTTCTGCTTATTGCTTTTCATGTGTGTTTTCTGCCTGTACAATACTCTTCATCTAAATGAACTTTGGATTTACGAAACGGTAAGAAAAATAGGATACCACAGATATTTCGTCCTTGGAGAGCAGTTAAGAGTGAAACACACAAAAGATTTTGCCCCAAAGATTTTTGCTGCATAAACTAAAACACAATATAAAGATTGACTGTTACAAAATACTTTGTACTTTGTCCCTTGATCTTTAATCAGTACTTACAGTAGGAAAGGACTCCTCGCCCAAATATGATGGAGGCTGCTTGGGACTCATTGAACACATACACAACTCGGCAAGAAATCTAAAACAAACAGGAAAATTGAACAGTAGCAATAAAGGTATAATTAATAACAGTATCAGTGATATTTTCTCAAGAGGAAAATCACATGCCACCCATCAAATTTCAAATGTAAACATAGCTGCTGATTTAGTCTACGATGTCATTCCAATCCCACTTAAACAGTCTGCACCAGCAGAGAAGAAACAGACTTGCTTTTTACAAAAAATCCCTTGCTCTATGTATCAGAATAATGTGGTCAAAATGAAACAAGTATTTGTACATGTACCCAAACACCATCATCAGGTTGACCTGTGGTGGTCTGTGGCAAAAGGTGGGGACTGCCACATCAACCTGTCAATCAAGCCTGGTACAATCACATCATCACTGCTTCAAATGCAACATGGAATGCACAGTATAACTATATCTAGACTAAGACATGACTTTTAGACAACTGTGGCACAATGTTACTGGAAGTAGAACACAAAGCCTAGAATGTGGCATACAAGAAGTTAAAAAATCTTCAATATTAAATGTAGAAGCGGAGAGCTCAAGCCTGGTGAAGAAAACCTTCAGTAATGAAATGTTCCATTTGTTTTACATTTACATTTTATTGGACATTACAGTTGTTTTACGGTACTGTGTTTTCATTTAATGTTTTACATTAAATGATAACACAGTACTGCAGCAATGATAACTTTACACTGGGAAATTTCCTGACATTCTTGATTTAACAAATTTAGCACAACAAGTAAAGAAAAAAAAAAAAAGAACGAGCATGAGAAAGAGAAAAACAAAACAAAAACACAATTTACCTTGTCTGTGTAATCAATTTGAGTACAAGGAACTTCAACTCCATGAGTGTCTTTCCTTTGGGTATAGACAAAATACAGGCTCTATAATACTGCAGGTAGTTCCTGACTGCCTCTGTAAAGGCCTGGAAGATGAGACCTGCCGAGTAAAACGAGTCCATGACAGGGGGCTGAGAGAACTCTGTCAGGCGATAGTAGTTTGTGCCACACTCAAGGAAGTCTAAGGTGGCCTGCCTTAGACTCAGTGTTGACATTCCATGTAAGCATACCCCTTCTTCCAATCTGAACTCCTGATGACCCTGCAAATTGACACAAACAGCAAAATGTCTTAGGGATAGTTCAACATTATCATCATTTTTGAATTAGTACTTAGGGTACTAAATTTCATGACTCCCCTCCCTCCCCCAAAATTAGTACTTTAAAAATGATGATCCCCCCCCCCCCCCAATCATAGCAAAATTGCACAAAAATTGCAGTGTACAGACCCATTTAACCCCCTCCCCCCTTGCGTACTGTAAGTACCAATTCAAAAATGATGAAAATGTTGAACCATCCCTTACCAGAGTATGTATCACATGCCCGTATTCTCACACCTACAGGCACATTTCAGCATATTTGAAAATCCAGCCTGCAAATTATCATTACATGTAGTGAAGTTTATTCATTCATGTATTAAAAGCACCGATACACTGGTTTTCTCACACAGTGCTATATGATGAATTGCACAAAAGCACCATACATAAACTTAAAGACTTTGACAATTTCATCAGGTTTGTCAGTTGTAACCATATATTTTTGTTCTACGTAATTACAATATTTCTTTTAACTTATACTCTCACTGAATTCATTTTCATAGTTATGACAAGTGCACATCTATGAGGCTTTGATATGTACTAAGCATAAATCATACAATGTTGTGTTTACATCACTATGTTATATTTTCTGTTTTTCCACAGATTTTTGCAGTCAACCAAATACACAAAAATCTAAGTACAGCAAAGAGAGTCAATTTGCAAACTTATCGTTAAATACAAAACGGAAGGAGGAAAGAGGTCCCATGGAGACAGCTAAGTAAATGCAAGGTAATCTCTATATTTCCTGAGTACTTTCAGTCATGTTAACCTTTGTAAGAGGATTTCAGAGAAATGATCGTATGCTGGAGATTTGGTCTTTATATACCTTTTCTGACCGCGCCAGTTTGAATCTTCACTTCTAAAGTGATTAGTTGATTAAAAAAACAGTTATGTCTCCCTGTTGGGTATGAGTAGTCATATGATTTGTTTGCACTTTGACAAGGTGATTGACCCCAGTTGTTCCAAGTGTTTTGGTGGTTACATGGATAAGTATAGGTAATGGATGGTAATTGTTAACTAGTGGTCAGTCGTTTGTGGTGATGTTAATATAATCAAGATGGCAGGTTAGCTGTTCTGGCAAAACCATGGTTGGTTGGTGGTGGTTTTGGTTGTGTGGAAGTTGGTGGTTGTCGAGAATTCGTAGAAGTGTTCCACCAACTATCTGACAACAACTTCCACGTAGAAGTAGATAAAGACCTAACCGAAGAAAACACAGCTGTAGTCGAACGAATTCTACCAGACATCCATGAATATAGAGAAACAGATGACACCACACTTCAATATTTCTTAGACGCAAAACATAAGACCCCTCAGTTTTATTTGTTACTGAAAATACATAAGCAAGAAGCACCAGGCAGACCTATACTGAGAGCTATCGACAGACCCACTAACAAACTATCACGTTTTGTAGACGCACACATACATCACCTTGTCCCGAGGATACCAACTTACCTCCAGGGCACATCTGACTTTTTACTTAAAATTGATGGACTCAACTGCCAAACAAGGCAGGCAAACAGCATTTTATTTACCACTAGATATAGTCTCTCTCTATACTAACATTACTAACCATAAAAGGCCTAGTGACCACAGCCTAAGCGCTACACAGAGACCCACACCCTGCTATGAAAACCACCACCCTTATCAAGATGCTTAAAGAAGTCCTAAAACATTACCGCCAAATCAGCGTTACCGCTATGAACACAGTGGCCGCACAAGCATATGCCAACATTTTTATTGCCAAGTTAAAGTCCCATTTTCTCAACATTTCTTGCCTCAAACCAAACTTCTTCTGTCGATACACCGATGACTGTTTCGGAATCTGGACACACGGCAAACAATCATTACTTAGTTGGATAGACTGGCTCAACACGCAACACCCAACCATAAAATTCACACTGGACAACTCTCATTCCAAAATCAATTATTTTGGACAAAATGTCATTCAAAAAGTGGACAGGTCACTACAAATAACCTTATACTGCAAACCGACAGAGACACACAGCTATCTCCATTTTTTATTATTGCCACCCAACCCATACAACCAAATCTCTCCCTTTCAGCCAATTCCTCAGAATCATCAAAATCTCTGGCCCTTCTGATTGAGACCACCACATAACCACTTCACTGAGAGAGAACATCCTAAAAACCTCCTCGACAAAAGCAAAGAAGCCTTACAAATCAACAGACTCAATCTACTCCAACAGCCGACAAAGCCAGACTTTACTGGCAAACTCACCCTCATACATGACTACAACCCCCATGACCCCAAAATAAAACAACTTATCTTACTCTACTGCAGAATGCAACAAACCTCTCCCAAATGCTAAAAAGTCTTCACAGAACAACTGATTTTTAGCTTCCAGAGATGCCCCAACCTAAAAGACATCTTAGTCTGAACGAAACTGGTATACCCCAAACCACACAGAGGTACTCTGGGCCACATGCTGGCCAACCCACACGATCCCTGCGAATACACGAACTACGACATGTGCAGAATGATAAAAAAAAAATATGCCTGCATTATTCACAAACCTGCAAAAAAATCCCCATGCCTCACACCACTGATTGTCAAAGCAACAAGATATGTTTGTAAAACATAGATGCCCCCCGCCCTCATTACCCTTGCCCTCGCTACCCTATTGATAGTGGTAGATGGGGCACTTGTGACCTTACAAAATTAGTGAAGGTTGATCATACATCAATGTCACATATCTTTAAACTTTAAACAAGCCCTTAAAAAACAACTAAAAACATGGACAATATAAAAGTTATAGCTGTAAAATTAGTCATCATTTAGAAACCATATTCAGCAAAGTGGCTTTATGACCTTGGAAATTAGGGCAAGGTCACTCATTTTCACTTGACCTTCAGTTATTGTGCAAAAACCACAGGAAGTTTACTGTCTGTGTGTGTCCCTCAAAACTGGGTCAAGGTCACCCATCTACAAACTCAAACTAGCCCTTATAGGCAACCATAAAGCTGTACAATATAAAAGTGCTACCTCTAAAATGCAAGTTATCATGCAGAAACAGTATTCAACCAAATAGCTCTGTGACCTTTGAAATTAGGTCAAGGTCACCCATCTTCAAACTTGACCTAGCCCTGAATACGGACAATTATCCAGTGCAATATAAAAGTCCTAGTTTAAAAACCTCTTCAGTTATCATGTGGAAACCAAAGTTTACTCAGGTACCACTGTGACCTTGGAAATTATATCAAGGTCACCAAACTTTAAACTTCTTCTAGCCCTTAGCAAGAACTAAAGACCTGTAAAGTATCCCAGTCCTAACTTAAAAACTTCTTGAGTTATTGTGCAGAAACCACAGGAATTTTACAATCTCTCTGTGACCCTGAAAACTGGGTCAAGGTCACCCATCTTAAACCTCAACCTAGCCCTTACAGAGAACCATAAAGCTGTGCAATATAAATGTTCTAGCTCCAAGGTATAAGTTATCATGCAGAAAGCATGAAACCATATTCAGTAAAGTGGCTCCGTGACCTTTAAAATGAGGTCAAGGTCATCCATCTTCGAACTTCGCCTAGCCCCAAATATGGACTATAATCCTGTGCAATATAAAAGTCCTAGCTTAAAAACCTCTTCAGTTATTGTGCGGAAACCAAAGTTACCTCAGGTACCACTGTGACCTTGGAAATTAGGTCAAGGTCACCCATCTTCAAACTTTGCCAAGCTTTTGACTAGAATGATACACCTGTACAGTATCAGTCCTAGCTCAAAAATTTCTTGAGTTATTGTGTGGAAACCACAGGAATTTTACAATCTCTCTGTGACCCTGAAAACTGGGTCAAGGTCACCCATCTTCAAACTCAACCTAGCCCTTACAAAAATCCATAAAGCTGTGCAATATAAAAGTTCTAGCTCCAAGGTATAAGTTATCATGCAGAAAGCATGAAACCATATTCAGTAAAATGGCTCTGTGACCTTTAAAATGAGGTCAAGGTCATCCATCTTCGAACTTCGCCTAGCCCCAAATATGGACTATAATCCTGTGCAATATAAAAGTCCTAGCTTAAAAACCTCTTCAGTTATTGTGCGGAAACCAAAGTTACCTCAGGTACCACTGTGACCTTGGAAATTAGGTCAAGGTCATCCATCTTCGAACTTTGCCTAGCTTTTGACTAGAATGATACACCTGTACAGTATCAAAGTCCTAACTCAAAAACTCCTGGAGTTATTGTGCGGAAACCACAGTCTACCGACCGACCGACAGACCGACAGACCGACCGACAGACATGTGCAACGCTATATGCCCCACCTTCTTTGAAGGGGGGCATAAAAATGTCATTTACATGCTCTCATGTCCCAGGTGCAAGGTACAATACATCAAAGAAACAAAATGCACCATACACAAACCAAATCTGGAACATGACAGAAGGGCATGACTTCAAAAGCTGACACCAGTAGGTTGCCACTGGAAGTCACCAGACCACAGACCATTGGATATAATTTTGCTACAAATACTAGAGATTATCGACAGAGATGCCAACCTTAAATCCTCCACCCCTTACTACAGGAAAAGAGAATACAAGTTCAACACCCTCGAACCCTCCAGCCTTAACAACCTCAGTTAAGGAACCCTCTTTCCCCACTTTTTTAATATAGTTAAATACATTTAGCCATGGGGATAATCAGAATGATAAATGGCTATCTAAAATAGAATATCTGGGTTAAACAGTAATTTTACATCACTTACAGCATCAAAGAGGAATGTGTAAGATGGCACTCCAATTAAAAGATTAAGGATGTCCAGCACCAGGTCGGACATCGAGATCTCAATCCTCTCGGGGAACTGCAGACTGGGATCCAGAGTAAGCAGCTCATTCTGTCTGGCTTGACACAGCACATTGAACACCTCAGAGCCAGCCTCCGACAGGAAGGGCTTCTCCCTTGGCCCTGGAACTCTAAATAAGACCAACAGAAAGATTTACAATTCTTTTTCAATGAAAATGTTTACATTGTGTAAAAATATTTGAACTTGTTTCTCTTTTCATTGTGTTACACTTCGACTTCCTGTGCGACTATATCTAGCTCTTGATTCATAATGAATGTCATTACATATAAAGTGATCACTTGTTCATCCATTCATTTGGTTCACAAATATTTATTATCTATGCCTAGCACCTGTTTCATTTTTTTCATTTCCTTTTTAATGGTAAGTGACATTAATTTCTTAAATATTATTTCCCCAGTACACACAGTTACCACTTTTGTGTATGGACAAATTTCCAACTAAATGCATATATGTAGTCACCTATCAGAATGGGAATCCCTACACAAAAGCTGTTTTCCACGCACAAATGAAACTGTGAACCTAAAGAACCACAGAAAATGACTGTATGTAGATGGGTAAAGGTTACTACATTTTACCACTCCCTCCAACACCAGTGATGTTTTGCACCACAATGAATTCTTTCATACAAGCATAGTAACATATTTTCTTGACACAAGACACCTAATTGGATAGAGTGAATGATAAAACAGATTTCTCATTCCTATTTCCAGAGGTTATTTCCCTGATTCTGACCTATACTGTTGTTCTACTTTGGGTTCTTTTTCCCCACTATCTTCCTTGCTTCTCATTTATTTATCAAGCATCATTTTATATGGTTGGGACTTGCATCATGCCCCCCCCCCCCCCACACACACACACTCACCCATTTTTTTTTCTTCAAAAGCAGTGTTGACTGTATAGTAATACTTGTTAATTTTTATCTTTGAGGTAATTACATAAGTCAGCATAATCTGATCAAACAATAAACTACTGTATTTATTGGTTCTGTTGCCAAGGGTTTTTTTTCTGTATCCTCAACTCATACAATTTTGATTCAGACACTTTAATTGAGCCCCTGGTACAAATCAATCATCTTCCCTTAATATCACTCACCCTCCCCTATGCTCCCACACATAGTGCTGGCTGGGTGTGTACTGCAATGCCTGCTCCCAGATATCTCCCTCCTCCTCCTCTGTCTGTCTGTCTGTCACCAGTGTGCTTGTACTCGATGACAGACTAACTGCCTTGCTGCTGCCAAACCCTTCATCTTCCGAAAACTTGGGAAAAATAAAATTCATTCAAAGGTTGTACCCCATGTGTGACTACTTCTGGGAGACATCATCTGCTTTTTGTGGCCACATTTTTTAAACACCTAAGTAAACATGTTTCTTAATTGTTTCAGTTTTTTTTTAACTAAAGGCATGCTGAAATTTGAATTTTCACAAGGACTTTGAATCTGGAATCATTATATTAATACAGATGAGGACAACTGTTGACATAAGGGACACAAGTTCAATTGACCTTTGCTGAAAGGTCACCCACTGTGTACAGCCACTTTTTACTGGCTGAAGGATGGCCACACACACCAGATACCCTGATATATAGTTATACTCAAAGGTGCATAAGAAAGTTAACTTTTTCTGCAACAAGCTGCAGCCCGTCTACATCTTTCCTCTGTGCACATTGGTTACAACACAGGAAGGCAGTTGACCTGAACGACTTGGACTGTCCTGTTTTTCTTTTCTCTGGCACTTGAACAACGCGTCTTTTTGACAGAAATTTGAACCTAGAATCATTATGGCACCTCAGATGAGTATGACTTTTTGATTAACACTGATAAAATTAAAATATATACAGGACCTACCAGTCTTCCTTATTCTCTGTACAGCTGTTTCAAATAATCTACATCACTGCTAGCAGCACCAACTGACAGCTACTTTTAACATGCAAATAAAGACATTTTCTTTAAAATGTAATTACTGAACATCACATTACAGACAGCACAGGCTTTAAAGTACAATTAAATTGACTTGCATGAATGTAACTTGGATCAAGAAGAAATATCACTCACCTCAAAGAACCTTGAGGGTTTCAGGTCAAAGGAGGTTAAACTGTTAAGTGAAATAGAAATTGTCAACAAACTGAATCTGACAAAAGACATAATTCTGTAAGTCTTGTTCAAGGTCAATCATCCTCACAGAGAAGTCTGACTACCAACAAAAATTTGAAGCATCCCTCTGAATTTTCATCAAAGTTCATAAAATGCACCTTACAATTTTTGTGTGTGTCTTATAAACACAATATTTTTACATTGAAATCTGTACTTTTAGTTTGTCCTCAAGTATAACACAAAATTAATATGGAGAATAATTTGTTATACTCATCATGAAATAAACAGCTTACATGTCTACATCAAGGATACAACACAGTAACTGTACCAAATGAACTTACTCATTACTTACTTTATGAAAACCTGCAACTTTACTGTTTCATGACATTACAACTTGCCATTTATGTTGCACAAAAGACCACTCAAAGCTAAATTCAAACATTTGTAACTTGATTAAGGGTGCCTTAGACTACATGTACACTTTGCAAATTATACATAAATTGGAACTTTTGCCACAACTTTTCATCACCCTTTTCATGGTTCAATCCACCAACTGTCAGCAAACCATGACAAGAAACAATGGGTTGGGGTCTCTCCAGGTCAGCTTACCTGCAGGTGGTGTCTGATAGTTCTGGCAGGTCCAGCTTGGTGTCTATAGTTCTAGTCCTACTGTGTATAAGGGCACCAAAGAGGGTGGTCTCACTTTTATGCTCATAGCTGTCATTCAGCAATCCCTTAAAAAAAACAAAAACAAAAAAAACAAAAAAAACATCAAAATATTATTCCACAATATACGGATTTATCAACATGACATATCAGGAAGATACCCCAGTACTTGAGATCACATGCTAATTTTAGACCAATCAAAACAGCACATACTGATCCACAGGATCTACAGGCCCCTACAGTCACAGAAAATAATAAAGAAAAACACCATGGCTTTGGCAGGGGGCGCCAAATAGAGCAGATTGTATAACACTAAGTTTGTCATGTTGAATACTATAAACTTTCTATTTATTATTATAAGGTACATACATGCATGAAAGCATCTTCTTTTACTGATTTCTGTGATCACTCAATCACTGCAAAATTAGCTCATGTCCATCACTTATTGGTAACATACAATTGTACTTTATTGCTCTTGAATTTTTATCTTGAAGTACTAATGCAATCCACAGATGTACAAATACACACATACAGACACATCTTAACACCTGCAATGTAAGCAAATGCCAATCTTTTCTTTTCTTAAGGAAAAATCTTTTCTCTTCTGTTTTTTTTTTTTTTTTAATACCACCACCACAACCATGATCAAGTTATGGGGCAAATGTTCCTGTTTTTTTTTTTTTTAAAGTATCTGTCATCAGTGGTCACCTGAGCGTCAATCACTTTCAGTATTTCTGGTCCTAGTATGGAATTGACCTGCAGCAACATAAATAGCAGTTACCTTTGCTTTGAAAACTCCTGAACCCGGTAAGCCTTCCCCAGGTTTCATTTCAAACACCTGCAAATTAACCAATAAAATCTCTTTATAACTTCTATATACAATAAAATCTATTTATAACTTCTATACACAATAAAATCTATTTATAACTTCTATATACAATAAAATCTGTAACTTCTATATACAATAAAAAGCACAGTACACTCTCTCTTTCACACACATATGCACCCAAGCATTCACACACATACGGGAGGTTAATGGTATCTCTAACTCTTACAGTACAGGAAATATGACCCTGACAAGAATTTTCTGGCATGGTTAATGGTCAAGTGCCAAAAGTCATTACGACAAGGTGGCCTTATTTTGCTGTGACATACTGCTTTTCCAAGAAGCATGCACATTCAAAGTTTGGTATCTGTAGGTCTTACATTACAGGAAATATGGCAGGCACAAGGGTTTCCTATGATGCAGTCAAAGGCCAAGGCTCAAAGATGGAGGCAGCCTAAGTTTGGTGTGTGACACAACTGAATCCCAGCTAGTATCCATACACTAAGTCTGATATCTCAAAGTATTACAGTATAAAAAGATGGTCCGAACAAGCATTTTTAGTGTTTCCTTTAACCCCCAAATGGGGGTATATTACCATTTCAAAACCTGAAATACCCTCTGAGAAAATTCTAAAGGGTCACACGTCTTGTATATTTACATGTAAAATTGGTGAAAATCTAGTTTTCTCCCTTGAATTTCCCTTCTTGTGACCCCCCTGAAAAAAATTTCTAATGGAAACACTGATTTTCTGACAGGGTCAAAGGTCAAGGTCAGTGACCTGATTTGGGTAGGACACACACCTGTATCCAAGACAGTATCCACACACCAAGTTTGATATCTGTAATACAGTGTAGGAAATATGGCCTGGACAAACATCTTCAGACCGAATGATGGGATAACGGAAGGACATATACAAAGGGTGCAAACTTATAGTTCCCTCGTGTTCCGGTGGAGAAATAGTAATCACACTGCTCGGCACACTTCTAACATATACAGAAACACATGTATTACCTTCATCACTTGTTATTCGTGTCCTATTTGAGGTTAATAGCACTGACAAAAACCCAATAGGTTCAGATCTCGTTATTTTTTTCTTCTTAAACTTGAGGCTATAATGGCAAAGATGTGTCTCTCATCAATGAAACATCATTATCCAAAATTATCTTCAAGGAGTATCCAAAATATATGGAACAACAAACATAAAAGTATGAATTCATCATGAAACTGAGGACCCATACATATAATACCAAAGTAGCCCCCCCCCTCCCCCCCCCCCCCCCCCCCCCGGTACATGTTACCAGTAAGAAAGCGTTTACAAACTTAGAGAGGGCCATACCTGTACATGAGGGGCTTAACATTAAAGACTGCTCGGTTGTCCGGGGCCACCAAATTTTCAGTCAGGGCAACCAAAAATTTTGAGTTCTTTGGGACTTCAATCCACCAGTTGCCCCAAAATGTGGAAATCATTTCTGGGGGACGCCCAGACAAAAAAAAACGTAATGTTGTGTTGACCCCTGACATGCTATATCAATGTAGGCTTTCACGATTTTTACAAGGAACTTTCTTACCTTGATATCACACACTGCCTGTTCTGTAGCACCTGATTGGCTTGCAGTCATTCCTTTCAGCTCAAACACTTCTCTACAAAAAAAAAATACATACACTGACAATGTAAAGCCTTTTCCCTTGAATTAAGACTGAGTCAGCAGCTCTCCTTGGCATGGGTTGGCTACTTAGTATTTTAATGGTCTGCCTTGAATTAACTGTCTGATCATTGCAAAATACAGTTTAACAGTAACCTACTGTTTTAGATTTAGTAGGCCCCCCCCCCTTGCAATAAAGTTTTTTTTCACTAAAACCAATGGTATTGTGTATGCACCTACCACTGCCCTGGGAAACTAGGTGATTAATGGTTGCATCTGCCACTTGGGGGCAGCACCTCCCGGAAGAAATGGGAAGGGGATTCGGAACCAGTCTGCATGTACGAATTTACACAAATTCTCACTAGGGGGCTCCTGATCTCATGTCCTGTGAGACAGTACAAATTGTTTGCATCAGTGGAAGTTTTGGGCTTCCAGGTTCCTTGGAAATTGGTAGGTAATTTTTCTGCCATTGCTATAATTTGACAACTGAACAGCTAAAGGGCAATTTTACCAGGTGTCATCACCAGAATTGCATGTCTTGTTAGGAAATTGGCAGACTTAGAGCACAGCTATCTCTGTAACCTTGAGTCACCTTTTTGATGCCCTTGAAAGCAGGGCCATGCAGTGGGCCTACCTGTACAAACAAGTTGGAGCACACTTCATGACCCAAATGATTACGGGACATAAAAGGAACCTACCTGTGCCTCTAAATTGGCAGTTTGTTTATGATGAAAATTGATTCAAAGGTGTATCCCCCATTCCAACCCAAGCAGAGAATACAGATCTGAATCTATGAATGTTAACTTGTTTTGGTGTGGGTGAATGAATGAAAACTGAACATGATAAAAATATCAACAAAAATGATTTCCAGGAAGTTGATTCGCAAATACTACCTATGGTTCACTACCAGAAGGCACTGTTGACTGAAATGACATCACCAAACAACTGAATGTTGATTGGTTAAATTTACTTTTTAATGATTGGTCTAATTAATGACACAAATAACTGTAATTGGCTCAAAGAGCTACAAGGTGATTGATCCAAATAACTGCATCCTAATTTTGCTGAGCAAGCTTAAATCCGAGTGCTGATTGGTTGAAATATCTGCCTCCTGATTGGCTTAACTATCTGCATAGTGATTGGTTGAATTAGTGTGAATTAAAATCCCCCTGGAAAGCATAAAAATAAAAAGGGTGGCAAATGCCAGGTGTATGTGTGTGTGTGGGGGGGGGGGGTGGGTCTTTTCTCATCTATGACCACTGGAGCACAGACACTGCTGGAGAGCCCTCATCAGGATATCCACCAGAGGGGGAAATTGAAAGATAGGTAGGTAGGAACAAGAGCACAAGACAAGCCCCCATCACCCCATGGTACCCATACCACCCTGTGGAACCACACAGAAGCTGACAAGACCACCCCATCCCACCCAGTAAAACCCCATACTACCCGGTGATGCCCTATGCCACCCTCTGGACCCCAGAGAAGCTGTAAGACTACCCCATATCACCACCTGGCACCCCAGAGAAGCTACAAGACTACCAAATACTACCCCTAGGTACCTTGTGGTACCCCAAAGAAGCTACAAGACCACCCCATACCACCCCGTGCAACCCCCAAAAAGCTGTAAGACTACCCCATATCACCCTGTGGTACCCCAGAGAAGCTACAAGACTACCCTATATCACCCCGTGGTATCCCAGACAAGCTACAAGACTACTCCAAGGCACCCCGTGGTACCCCAGAGAAGTACAAGACTACCCTATATCCCCCCGTGGTACCCCAGAGAAGCTACAAGACTACCCCACACCACCCCATGAAACCCCAGAAAAGCTGTAAGACTACCCCATATCACCCTGTGGTATCCCAGAGAAGCCACAGGTACCCAGCACTATGATACAATGTCAATACACTGTACCTACAGGTACCCAGTACTGCCATACAATGACAATACACTGGGCCCACAGGTACCCAGCACTATGATACAGTGTCGATACAATGCAGCCACTGGTACCCTATATTACAATACAATGACAATACACTGTACCCACAGGTACCCAGTACTACGATACAATGACAATACACTGGGCCCACAGGTACCCAGTACTAAGATACAATGTCGATACACTGTAGCCACTGGTACCCTATAATAAATTACAATGACAATAATAAACTGTACCCACAGGTACCCAGTAGTACAATACAATGTCAAAACACTATACCCACAGGTACCCAGTACTACCATGCAATGACAATACATGTACCATGTACCCACAGGTACCCAGTCCTATGATACTATGACAATACACTGTACCCACAGGTATCTAGTCACAGAAGACTGAAATCTGAAATATTTGATGGTAAAATGAGGCCATTTACTGAATCAGATGCAATGCCATTCAACAGTACTTTAACAGCATCCATATTTCATCATGCTTTCTGAATATATAATTTGACAGATCTATAAATATTCAACCTGTTTCAGAAACTCTGGTGCATCAACCCATCCCACATTCAAACCCCTA
This sequence comes from Hermodice carunculata, assembly GCA_964020975.1. Lineage (NCBI taxonomy): Eukaryota > Metazoa > Annelida > Polychaeta > Eunicida > Amphinomidae > Hermodice > Hermodice carunculata. Next base: position 56,442,879 of record OZ026622.1, on the reverse strand, counting down.
GCTATCAGATTATATTTTATTCTCTACCACTTGTGCTGGTTCCCCCAAGTGTATGACAACATCCAACTAAAACTACCAGGAAATCCACCAATGCAAACTATTGGGCATCCTTCCTCACCTATAACCAGCAGTTGTCAAGTACTGGGCAGCCTCTCTAGTACGGTTCTTCTCACCATTGCCATACTCCTGCCTTCAAGGTGGAGGGCCTGGGGGAGGGGTACACTTCACATTGTCTTGAACAGTGTGTATTTTCAAAAATGTCTTTTTAATCACCATTTAGCACGAGATGCACTGGTGATCTTTTATTATGCCACATAGTCTCATATACAAATGTTTATTTTTTGTGGAAAAAAAATGTACCATGTTAGCATTAAAATTGTTTGCTTTGTTTCTTCAGATTGTACTGGGACCAGAACTACAAAATTTCGACAACTGATAAACAATATATATGTCTACCCAAAATGTCCCAAAATCTGAAAATGAACAAATCTCTCCAAAATCGTTGGACATAACCTGAAGATTTTGGCAAAATCACTGTAGCATGAAAATTGAACAAACTAAGGAGACATCCATCCAAGGTATATTAGAGAATTGGGTGACAAGCTTATGGAATGTGATAAGGGGGTAAGAGTAGGGGGACATAAAATACCGGGTCTTTTCTTTGCAGATGATATTGTGCTAATGACAGAATCTCACAGAGAATTACAGGATATGCTGAACATAGTAGGAGAATATGGGAATAAATGGAGACTAGAGTTTAGTACAGACAAAAGCCAAATCATGACCTTGGGGAAAAAAACAGATGAGAATAGGAAATGGCATATAGGCGAATTTCAAATTCCGGAAGAGGAGGAAAAGCTGATCGAAATTGGGGAGGTAGATGCTTATAAATACCTTGGGATAAAGATCAAGACAACAGGCAGAGGAATGTTCAGATACCACAGACAGAAAATTCAACAGAAAGTCAACTGCACAAAGGGTACTGTGATCAAAGCCACAGCAAACAATAGTTTTAATAGGGCCTTCACAGCAAGGGTATTATGGGATAGGGTAGCAATACCAGGTATGCTCTATGGCCTGGATGTAATTTCAATTAATGTAGAAGACATTAAACAGATGGAAAAGGTACAGAATGAAATTGGAAAGTGGATTCTGGGTGCACCGCCATGTACTGCCACTCAGGCAGTCCTTGGGGAACTAGGCTGGTTAAGTATCACTGACAGGATAGCAAAATCAAAACTAAATTACTGGGATACCTGCAAGAGGTAGATGACAATAGATGGTGCAAGAAAGTATACATGGAGTCTATTCAAGAACAAACAAAATGGGTCAGAGACATAGATGAGATTGCAGAAAAATATGACCTAAAAGGACCGAATTAAGTTGAAGACTGGAAAATTTATGTTTGGAAAACAGTAATGCAAGGGTGGGCAGATAAATGGAAACAGGGGGTTAGAGAAAAATACATTAAAGGCATATAGAGTAATGGAAAAACCAAAGAAAAGTACGTGTTGGGATGGCAGTAAAGGATCTAAAATATTATTTCAATGTAGGGCGGGGGTAATTAATCTTGAAAAGAGACAACAAAAATGGACACCAGGAAGCGACGGTAAATGTAAAGTATGTACACAGGGGGATGACGAAACTTTAGACCACTGGCTATTTTGGTGTACAGCGTATAATGAAAGGAGGGACAGGATTTTCAGAGAATGGAAGAGAGAAGACCAAAATTGTAAGAGCTTAGAACAAATTCAGAGTTGGGGGGAGGAGGAAAGGGTTGCATGGTTTTTGGGATTGACGGGTGGTCTTCCAGGGAATAAGAGAGGTATTAAATCAGTACAGGACTACCTGGTAGGATGCTGGAAAGAAAAAAGAAGTCTATATGAGGCAGGAGGTAATTAAATAAGTACAACAGATAGGTAAGAATACGGAAAAGGAAGGGAAAGGTGGTAGCCCTGTTAAGGGCTCCCTTGACTGTTCGTCAGTGCAGGAACATGCCAAAGGAAGTGCCTGAGCTTTAGAGGCAGGGTCGTGCGGGATGGGTAATGAGGGAAAGTAATATTTATGAGCTTAACAGATCTTCTTTTCTTTTTCACGTCTCCTGTGCCAACAGGACCGAGGCACATAAGCGGATGACCACAGAATTATTATTATTATTATATCCCTACCAAGTTTGAAGTAAATCTGACAATTTCAGAGCAGTCACAAATGTGAATTGTGGATGGACAACCTACAGATGACTGACCATCCCACAAGCTCAGCTGGGTGACAAATCAGCTGAGCTAAAAAAAGGGGAAAAAAAGAGCAAATACGACTTGGCAAGACTAAATGTGGAAGATTCAATCTTCTAAAGCTAAAAAAGGAAAGGCCTGAGCTGTGAATCTGGGACACTTTGTCAAAGCCAACTTGGTTGGTACCCGTTTTTGTCCTTGTGATTTCATTTCAGTCAAAAAGACAAGTAGCTATGGTGACATTCTGTCGCATATAACATGGGAGAATTTCAAAGTGTTGAACACAACTTGGTCAAAATTAATAGGATTGTCATTTGGTCATTCAGTCATTAAGTTGAATGTCAAAGAAGGTTGTATGCAAGACCAAGTAGCTAAGGATACCTTGTGTCACTGATTTTCAAAGTGGAAATGCAATGAGCTGTTTATAGTGCACATGCTCCGAATCCAAGACACCTTGTTTGCCAGATGATGAGCTAAATAAACATACCGTTCGCAACAGCTTACTTTTACGAGACATGCAGATGATGATAACTGTCAAATAAGAAAGGGTTTGTCAGAAACTACTGACAAACACTTCTGCAACAGAGGAACACACAGAATCCTCACAATCAGGAAAATAACAAATTGTTCCTGGTCACAAAGTATCACCCAACAATATCACCCCTTAAACAAACTATCCAAGACAACTGGGGCACCATACAAGCCTCCAAATATGGCCAGGCCCTGGGGAACAAAAAGGTGGTTGTAGGATACAGAAGAGCTACCAACCTGAAGGATATACTAGTCAGGTCACGGACCAAGTATCCCCCTGTCCTAATCAGTACAGACAGGGAAGGTCCAAGTGAGCAGAATCCCTGCACCTCCAACTCGTGCAGGTATTGCCCTAATATGGACTTATCTGGTGAGGTATAAAGCTCGTGCACAGGACGTACATACTGGACACTGCAAAACAGTACCTGTAAACACAACAATCTAATATATCTTCTCACCTGCCTCACTTGACATACACAGTATGTAGGTCAAACCTCCAGAGCCCTTAGTGACAGACTAAGAGAGCATTTTTACTACATAAACAAAAAAAGACCTGCAACAACCACTAGGTAGACACTTTGCCAGAACTGATCATGGAATCCTAAACTTGAAGATACAAATTCTCGAGCACATTAAAACACCGCCTAAGCTAAAGAAGACAGAGGCTTTCAGGCTAGAAAGAGAGTATTTTTGGATCCATCAATTATGCACCATGGAACCATTTGGTCTCAATGGGATGGGAAAATGAGCATACTTGTGTCGTATTATGCTAATTTTTTAATAAGTTCTATGCTCATTTTCCCATCCAATGTCAATGCTCATGAGGGAAACACAATAAATTCCCCATTTTAACAGCTGCACACATAAAATTAAGGCAAAAACATACACTTTCCTTCAAATTACCAGACCTATTGTACTGCACAAATACTCTGGACAATACATTGACAAAATAATAATAGATGAATTCCCAAGTATCTTCATAGAGGAAGGTACACACCCACCCATTTCCTACCCCAGCTTTATTCATCAATGTACTGGACATAGACCATCACTAGAACCCACTGAGATGGCCAAGTACAGATAAGTGGTCACAATGTCAACTTCATGACGTCTTAAAACTCTGTTGGAGCTACGTGGCTTCTCTCACTGCAAAATAGAACGTAGCAACCCCTGTTTACGTTACTATTAATACAGCATTAGCAGCCGTTAAATTTTCAGTGCCTGATGAGCCCCACACAGGCGAAACAGGTCGCACTTGGAGTGCTATTACCTTTGTGTTGTTTTTACCATTGCAGAAACTACTGATTGCCAAGTGCAGTGAAACTCAATATGTAAATGAGGTGAAAAGTCTGCCATTCACTGTATGAATTCAAGGGAATTGCTCCTCAAGTGAAATGTAAACAAATCACAATATGTTTACAAATTGTAAATGAAACAATGTACCACATTGGCAAAGAAATACGTACAGTGGTGGACACAATAGCAACTTGGGTGAGGGAGAATTGAGAGTCATGATCAATAACAACACAGACCATCTTGTTTACTGCAATTGATGTCTGAGATAAGGCTAGACATTGTATGTATAATTTATCACTCTGACCATAAGAACAGAACAACAGACTAGGAGATACACATTTGTGTTGGGGAGGGGCACAAATGGGCACTAGCTTGCCAGCAGTTTTGTAGCCAGTGTCACAATGAATGTTTTGCATATAAATGAGCAAAATTAAATATAACTGTTTGAAGACTACCTCTCTGCAATGAATTCTGAATACCCTTCCAAAATTTTGGTAAGGTAGGAATGACATATCATGAGAAATAAGATGTACAGCTAACGAGCTGGTTGAACCCCATCAAGTTGGTTCTTTATTATGAAGGCACAACTGAAATCACTGCAAAATCACTCTCTTTTGATGTATTTTTTTTTCACTTATTTTGCTGATAAAACTAAACTGTGAAAATATAAATGGTGAAATATTATTTTAACATAGTTTTTATAGGAACTATGTTTAAAATAGTGAAATTAAACTTCAGTTAAATGTATAATGCAAAAACATGAAAATTTACACACACAAAAAATACATTAGATACATGTAAAGTATGTGGGTGATTTTTAACATCCTCAGTGTGTTACGGTATAAGGCGAGGATGTAAAATAGTTCCAGTTGACCCACTCATCACCATGACAACAGACGGACACTTGCATGTGTGGGAAGTGTGTATTGTATTTGTGTCCTTTTGTATGTACGTTGTTGAACTTCTAGAAAGAAAAAAAAAAAAAACTAGTCTGTCCCTGAAACTTGTAACCCTGTTTGTCGCAAATTCAAAATATTCACATTTCTAACTGTCATGCCATATTAATAATGACATGACAACAGACGCACAACCAGCAAACAGTAGGCAAATTACCTTGGGAAATGTGTGTACCACTTGTTGTCTGTCTGCTGCAAACATGTGTCTCCAAAGTGCATGGGGCCTTCCGGCATTATCCTCCTGTTTTTCTGCTGCTGAGGATGAGAAAATTACAAAAACTGAAGACTCAAGGAATTTACTGAGCCTAAATGCCAAGATGTGTGAATTTTAAAGCAATGAAAACTAACAACGGGATCTCTTACACCATGCGGAAAGCAAACTTTTAAAAATACGAGATTTCACAGTCGTCATCCCATAAGTCCCTGTTTTGAGAGACCACTGTCTTGTTAGACCACCTTGTCAGGATACTTTGCTTAGTACTTTTCACCTTACGTATACCTCCTATGAAACACCAATTGTCTTGAAAGTCCAAAATTTGGTCATCCCTTTGGGGAGGCCTTCGAAGATAAATGTGTCTTTTGTCATCTCATATTCACTGAATGCTCCCTGATGGACCAATCTAACCAAGTAGCCTATCTTTCAGTACATGTACATGTACATGACCATCATCCTGTCCATTATGCATGTACTCACTTTACCAGTGCAGATTGACGGTAACCTGATCTGTGCCTGACCCATAACCTGTTCCGTGCCTGTGGTACCTGTGCCTGAAAGGCACACCAGTAGCTTCAGCATCTGTCTGGTATGTCGACTATCATCTGAAATGTAAAAACAAAATGGGAAGAATGTGAAACACTGTCAGTTCTTCCTGTCCACTGGTATACACTTGTACAGTCATGGTGTCCCAGGCATCTTGTCAATTTAGCTGCTCTTGATAAACCTTCATATGCCAAATTTCATCAAAACTTTTTGCAAGCAGTATCATGGTGTTACAAAGTGACTGCATGCGGGGATGGACAACCCAAAAGAAGAATGTCTACCAGTATGAATAAGTTGTAATACACTAGTCCCTCTTTTTGACAGACCAATCCATTGAGACTGCCTGCCTTTTAAGATGAAAATGATGCCTTATTACTTGAAAAATGAAAAATCAATCAAAAAAAAAAGGAAGAAATATCAGAGGAATATCCCAAATATGCAATTGTTTACACACATGAAATTGCACAATGTACCTGGATTGTACTAACAATGTTTTGTCCTACACACTGCACAAAGAGGTTATATATAAATTCTGTTTGGAGTAATTGAAATCATTTTTATGTCTCTTATTTTGTATTTTCATGCATGCAGGTCTTCTACTCTCATTAACAAGTTGTCTTTAAACATTAAAAGAACACAAAAGAGGAGAGTCTGCTCAGCAGGCAAATTTTCTTTCTGCCTGCTGGAAAAAAAAAAAAAAAAACACCAAGAGGGCTGTGTGAAAAGCCCATCCTCAGCTGACCTTGACATTCAACCCATAATAAGTCCCACTCTAGTGTAGGGGATGAGGACTTTGGAGAGGAAGTAAAACTTGGGAGTTTCCATTGCAATCTCCATTGACTTACATGGTAATCAATAGGAATACATGCATTAAACAACAGGTTCTCAAATAAACAAATTCATTAAAAATATGGGATCCAGAGTATCACCACCTACTGACCAACTTTGATTAATCCTCCCACAAGCTATAATTCCACTGATTTTAATGATAATAATAATAAAAAAAAAAAAAAAAAAAAAAAAATAATAATAATAATAATAATAATAAAAATAATAATGATAATAATAATAATGATAATAATAATAATGATAATAATAATAATAATAACCAGAGCTATGCCCAGGGGGGCATGAATGTCTCGCCAGCATTGTAATTGTATGGGTGAGGATTATTTTTGTGCAGTGGTGCCTGTATTGGTAGAATAACATGCAAAAGATAGCACAGTGTTCTTAAAAAATTGTGTCACTGGAGGGGTTATCAAGACAGGTACCACTGTATTTGGTAAATACAGACATCACATGTATTGTATGAGCAATGAAGTGTCACATCAATAGTACATAATATAAGTTTCTGGAAGTTTTTCTCCAATGCTCAATCATGCACGAAGTAATCAATGAAGTGTGACAGTGATGACCCTCATCTCTAGGGATGATTACAATGAATCATCCACCCAAGCATGAAAGCCTTTCCTAGTCTAGTTAGTGAAATAATGCCACTCAGAAGTTTTTCTCCAATGCTCAATCAAGCATAAAGTAATCAGTGAAGTGTGACAGTGATGACCCTCATCTCTAGGGATGATTACAATAAGTCATCCACTCAAATATGAAAGGCCTATGTAGTCTAGTTAGTGAAATAATGCCACTCCGAAGTTTTTCTCCAATGCTCAATCAAGCATGAAGTAATCAATGAAGTGTGACAGTGATGACCCTCATCTCTAGGGATGATTACATTAAATCATGTACCCAAATATGAAAGGCCTATGTAGTCTACTTACTGAAATAATGCCACTCAGAAGTTTTTCTCCAATGCTCGATCAAGCATGAAGTAATCAATGAAGTGTGACAGTGATGACCCTCGTCTCTAGGGATGATTACAATAAATCATCCACTCAAATATGAAAGGCCTATGTAGTGTAGTTACTGAAATAATGCCACTCCGAAGTTTTTCTCCAATGCTCAATCAAGCATGAAGTAATCAATGAAGTGTGACAGTTATGACCCTTGTCTCTTGGGATGATTACAATAAATCACCCACCCAAATATGAAAGGCCTATGTAGTCTAGTTACTGAAATAATGCCACTCCGAAGTTTTTCTCCAATGCTCAATGAAGCATGAAGTAATCAATGAAGTGTAACATTGATGGCCCACATCTCTAGTGATGATTACAATCAATCATCCACCCAAGTATGATAGCCCTATCTGATCTAGTTAGTAAAATAATGCCACTCCGAAGTTTTTGGTTGACGGACGGACGGACGAACATCCGGAAAGTGACTGCTTAGTCTCGCAAACAGCTAACGCTGGCGAGACAATAATAATAATGGCTGCTCTTGTCAAGCATCACTGCTCTCCATCACAATTTGACCATCCGGGTCTGTGACGTCACGGAAGGGAGCTTCTAAACCAATTGTAAACACTAACTGGCAGCAGTGAATGTCAGTGTGCTCATGGCTTACTGGATTAAAATGGGGATGCAAAATGGAAACTGGTCCTGCTTGTCCAGTCTGAACTCATCCACCATGGTAAGACACTAAAGCTGCTCAACAATGCCGTACCCACAATATTCACAGAGCCTCAAGATGAAATGGCAACACAGACACATCTTATTCTAATAAGGCAAAACAAGACTACGCCAATAACAGCTAACTCGTTTGCACAAAGTCTGACCAGTTTCGCTTCATTTAAAGCTCATCAGAGACTGGTCTAACATCTGGTGGGACATGCTTATATACCAGGGTGTAACACACACAACTAACCTTATAGTGTGAACTCTGACATGCTCAGTGCTATGTCAGGATGTGGACTATGGCAGTCCTGTTTGACGTGTCATAATACTGGCCTTGTTTCCAGCACTGTCCGTCACAACTGTGACTGCTTTTACACCTGGATGACCTGTGGTCATCTGCTATTAGGGGTTGTAGGTACATGTGTAGTAGCCTGTTCCTACTTAATAAATGATTTTACCAGCTAGTTAGCTTCAGAAAAAAGTTTTTCTGAGGGTGCAATTGCATTAAAAGGCAGATAAAATAGCATATTAAAATTGAGCATATCACTCAACAAGGTGTTTATCTGCCCACAACATTGAGGCCTGACAGTTCTGTAGCACATACTTGGTGGTACTGCGGTGATAATTTACAATTTTTGAGTTGTTTCATATAATAAATGTGAACCAATATCAGCAAATGCAAACTTTATTCCCAATTGGATAAGTAGATATCAAGTTTTCTTAGATATGTAAATGAGGGGTTGTGATGTCATCTGGACTAAGTGCTACAGCTAATGCAATGACAGCCGAGTAAAACTTTGACAAAAACATGGAAACCTGACCAAGTACACATATTCCACTTTTACTATGGATGAGGCAGTGTGTATAGATATAATCAAATTTACTAAACTGAGATATTTACTCATTTAATGAGGATTAATAAGGAAAGAAAAATGCACAAATCAATATACACAAGCTAACAGCTCCTGAGGTTGTGTAATCAACTACTGAAGCAGGTGTCAACTAATATACCACACTGATAAGATCATAGGGGGTGATTAACACAGTACACAAGTCATCATGATATGCCTGCTAATGTTGTGTATCTCAGCTTGGTGTCCCTCAAGGTTTGTGTATTATATATGGAGGGTAGCCCAGGTGACATCACACATCAGAACACCTACTGGAAATATAAAATAGCTCTAACTAAACACCTGTTTGAGAAAAAATGTTGAAATTTTGTCACATGGACACCTAAAATGACCATTAATGACTAAAAAAAGTAAAAACTTTCACTGCTGTTCCCCTGTCTTGAGTGGGTCACGATATCCTTTAGATTGCTGGCTCTTCTGGAGCACCACCTCTTTATTTTCCAGCACTGGTGCACATTAGGCTGCACTAATTGCATTCCAGTTCCTTTGAATAATAGCACGCAGAGATGCCACAGACAAACCAGTTGAATTTGAAGTCATTGCCCTATTTGCAGCAGGCTTTTAGTTTTACATATATTTTATTTAGTGATTTACAACAAGGCTTGGGATACGTGAAGGTAAAGAGTTGCACTAAAAAGTATCTATAAGGCCAGTGCATGTGTAGACCGATTAATAATGACCACTATAGCATGCCGCAAACTTCAAAAGATAGGGAAATACACACAAATACAAAACTTTATTGTACATTCATCAATATGGTACAATAAAAAAATTAAAATAAAATGATCATACACGACAATAAATAACATTAGATTAAAAAATAAATAAAAAAATTACATTAGGATATACAATAACTTGTGACTATAATAGAGATAGGCTTTAAATATACAGTTATAATACAAGATAGCCCTTGGGTCACTTTGTTGGAGTTATTCACGGGCTTCAAAGCATGCATTGATATAGTTAATTAGCATAACCATTGAGTGTCATACATATGACATAACTTTAAACAAGCATTTGACCACAGCTTGAATACACATAAGCCACACGGGGAGGTGCTACTGTTTTGCCTGTCTCAGCATGCAGCGTATACTGCAGGTATTGGCAACTGCGCAAGATGGCCTGCCTCCTTGGTTAAAACATATTTTTTATTGCAAAACAAGAGGCCGGTGAGCCTAATGCTCTGCTGGCATTGTGGCTATATTGCACCTGTTCATTTCAAAGTTGCAAGTCCTCAAGTGACTTCTGAACATATAAAGCTTATGTACACTTTGTGTATAAAATGTCCTCCAGATGGCACTTCGCTCCACATGTAATCATAGCTTATTTCTGCAATTCCTGTGATGGATATTGTTGCATATGCCAAGACAACAATGAGTAAGCTCTTAGCTCTATGTCCTAAGTGACCTTGGGACAGAAGATCAAGGACACCCAGATCATGTAATACAAGAGGCCCACAGGCCTGGTGCTGTGCTAACATTGCCATTGATGTCCAAGCTACACCCTTCCATTACAAAATCACTTCCTTCAACTTGACAGGCATGGTGACCTCACAAAAAAGGTCAAGGTCACTGATATATCAAATTCTAGCTTTGGGCATGGTCTATATATCCTATAAATTTGGAAAGTCTAATCCAATTACTTTTCCAAATATGGAATTTTATATCTTAAAACACATTTTGGCTAATAATTTCCATCAAATTATGGGTAACCCCAATAGTATCATTAGCAACTTTAGACTTTGAACTCCCCCAAAAATCCCAACACATTTAGTGAAGATCTGCCAAAATTAAAGATGCTAGAGTGTTCACAACATTTTCATATTTTGACCCCTATATTGCATAATATTGTAGGTGGCGTCGGCAAAATATCAAAATGGACCTAGATTTTTATACACCCTATAAGTCCTGAAAGTTATATTGGGCTAACTTGAAAACTGTGGACAGTACTTCGGACACAAGATTTTCACATTTTGACCTACATATTATATAATACTGTAAAGGCCAAGGGCCTGGCCAGTCATTTTTCTGTTTTCCTCATTATGCACTTCGTGCAACTAAGTTTTGTCAGTATTTTTTTTACAAGAAACCTGTCATTTCATTGCAATTTCCTATTATTATATGTATCTGTGACATGGAAATACTTTTACATGGTTTTAAACTAATTTGTACTGGTTTTTAGTGCCTGGAAGCAAGTCTTCCAGCTTTTTATTTTAGCTTCCAGGTTGCCTTCCAGGTTGGAAGTAGCTTCCAGGTTGCCTTCCAACCTGGAAGTTGTACGCCGTCACCTTTTTCAGAGATTTTAGCCTGTAAGGAGTAATTTTGTAACAATGTATCACGTTTTCATTTAAAATGTACACGCCATGTGCGGTAGTTTGCATGTTGTCACACGGTGATTCCGTGTCAAAGGGTGCAATATTTTTTAACCAATCAGAGTCATGGAAGCTTGTGGGTTTTGCTTCCACCAATCGGATTAATCTTCCAAGCTGGGGAAGCCTGGGGAAGCCCTGCTTCCACCAATAAGAAAAGTTTTAGTGCACGCGCATCTTATAAATAGTCGAAGGAAAGAAGTTTGTTTTTGTTTGATCACTTATCCTTTCTGGTGGGCAGAAGTAGGCCTAACTAAAGAAGTCAAAGTTGTCACGATGGCTGATAGCGGTAGTGCTAAACCTAAGGAAGGCCCAGCAGAGGCTAGCTGCTCCAGTGGTGCTGTGGTGCGCGCATGGTAAGGCTCAATCCCATGTACTGATGTAGACTTGAACTTGCATTGGGAGAACATTGTAAATAAGTTATGGTTTAGCCTAAATGGAATAGACATAGGTTTCTAATTGTGGCGTTTTTATAGGCCTAGTTAGCTAGCTAGCGTTGTAAATATTGTCTGTGTGTGCTGTAAATATTGTCTGCGTGTGTGTTTGTAAAGTGTACAGTTAGTGTGTAGTGTGTGTGTAAATATGGTGCATCCCAATTGTAAATATGTTGAATCAAGATACATAATTAAACTGCTAAATTGTACTTCAAATTCTTCTGCTCTTGGCGTGTGTGAGGTAAGTTTGGGACTCAAGAAAGTTTCCCTGGTCCGATTTTCACAGCCCTCCAGATTCTGAGAGCGAGCGCAAGTGCAAGCATACAGAGTCCATTACCATATAAGTCTATTAGGTCTCTGAAATATTTCATTAGAGCAATGTTGAACAAAATGTGCGTGCCTGGGAGTTGCCTTCCCCCACTTCACAAACCTGGAAGCTGACCTGGGAGCAGAGAGCAGCGCCGCGCAGTTCCACACTACTTGTTATTGAACTGACCTGGCTGGAGTCTCTTGGCACCCCTGGCACGTCACAATACTATAGGTGGCACCACCAACATTGATGTTGACAAAGATTTTTATACACTTAATAACTCCTAAATGTTATATGCGCCTATCTCAAAAATTGTCGGGTGCAGAGCATTCACAATATTACACCTATATCTAAACTGGCCATTTGACCCTGACCTTCAAATGGGATTAAAAAATTATTACTGTTCAAAATATGCGCCATACATCCTGCTTTCTATAAATAGTCTCTTCACATCCAGTAATAATTTTTTGGGTTATTGACAAAAAACAATAAACTTGGACAAGTGCCGAACTCCACAATAAATGGGTCACAGTGACCCAAAAAGTAGGTCACAAGATAGATATTTATGTATTATGTAATCAAATACAATTTTGATCTGGCGGCTCAATTCTCTCTGCCGTTGATGTCCAAGCTACACTCTACCATTACAAAATCACTTTGTCGACTTTACAGGCAAGGTGACCTCACAAAATAGGTCAAGGTCACTGATATTATATAACATTCTAGCTTTGGACATGGTCTATATATCCTATAAATTTGACAAGCCTAATCCAATTACTTTTCCAAATATGGAATTTTACATCTTGACACATTTGGCTCATATCATCCATCAAATTCTAGATGGCACCACTAGTATCATTAGCAACTTGGAATTCAACCTCCTCCACAATCCCACCAAATTTGGTGAAGATCTGCCAAAAATTTAAGATGCTAGAGTGTTCACAAGATTTTTACATTTTGACCCCTATCTTGCATAAAACTGTAGGCAGTGCCACCAATATCAAAAGGGGCCTAGATTTTTATCACCTAATAAGTCCTGAAAGTTGTATTGGGCTAACTAGAAAACTGGAAGGTATCGCACTAACGAGCAAAAGTTTACGGCACAATCCTTTATGAATCCCTTTTGCACATAAAGTAGGAGAAAATAAAGCACTGTACAGCAAAAACAGGGTAGATGTCCCTGTCTGCACACAAGACAGCAGGTCACAGATAGAATAGATGGCACACATAATGGCGTGCCTTCTTATTATAGGTTAGATCTGGCAGTATCAGAAGAGTAAACTTCAACCAGTCACTTAATACAGAAATTTTCGTACAGTGACTTTTGAAAAGTATCCACTGCCAGTCTAAACCTTCCAAATGCCAGCTTTGGTCATCTTTTGTGGCAGCCATGACATGATCAGTGCAGGGCACAGACTCAATCCCAGTTGCACCAGCAAAGACAGGCTGTGTGGTAGCCTGTGGCTCCTTCCAGTAAGGCTGAATATCTCTGTCCTTCTTCCTTCCTCATCCTACATCTGCCCCCACATCCTCAGTAAGTTCCTCTTCAAAAAGCAAAAGATTAACTGAGATCCAGCTCATTCTCTGATTCACTACCGCTCATGCTTTCTCTATTGCTATTGTAGAACAGATTCCCTTCCGTGACGTCACAAAACATGGCCCGCTGAATGGCCAAAAATGTGTGAGCTTGTCAACTTCATGCACATCATGGGCAACAAGATTCTTTAGTAAAATAACTTTCAACCAAGAATAAATCTTTTGGCATTTGGAACCTTTAACCAATTTGACTTCCAGAACAATATGACTATGAGTGACGGATTAGAAGAAAAGTCGAAAATAGCCTTAACACCCAAAAATTGGTAAAACAGAAAATAAAAAGTGTAGCACCACCTGTTGATCTAATTAAGCTCTGGGGATCCTTAGAAGTGTCCCTATGCAATTCCAAAGCAATGGGCTGAGAAGTTTCTGTGAAGATTTTTTAAGATTTTAAGAAAAAAAATCCATAAAAGATCTAAAAACCAATGAATCATGACCATTTGGACACACTTCCTAGAGACCAACCTAAGGAACACTCCCACCAAGTTTGAAGTGTATCTGGTTGATGATTTTGAAAAGCTGAAAATGTGAATTTCCATTACAATGCGCATTGACTTGCATATATTAAAAGTAATGCACGCATTAATTGATAAGTACCCAAATGGAAAAATTCATTACAAATCTGGGATCCACAGTATCACTACTTAGTGAGCACCTTTGTTTACCCCTTACGCAAGCTACATATGCACAATATTTCAGAAGAATCTTAGTGACGGCTTTGGAGAAGTTGAAAATACTCTCAGCACACAAAAATTAGTAAAAAAATGAAAAAATCGCAGGGCGACCTCTTGAACAAATTAAAGACTACGGGTCCCCAGAGGTATCCCTATGCAATTTTAAAGCAATATGGGTTTGTAGTTTTGGAGAAGATTTTGCCAAAAAATGAACATAACTACAGGGCTGAGTGAACAGCCTGTGCTCAGCTGACCTACCCTTGTTCACAAAATCAAAGTTGCAATTGAATAGACCTGTGCTAAGTTTAAGCTCTATGCATATGACAGAAGTATTTCTAAGATTTCCCTAAAGAAAATTCATAACAACGTAAAATAGCATTAGAATGCCCATTGACTTGCATAATAATCAATGGGAAAGGTGTATTTACAGATAAGCACCCGAGTTGAAGAAATGGTTAAAAATCAGAAATCCACAACAGTGCCACCTAGTGAACAAATATGTCTGACCCTTTCACAAGAAACATATCCCCCATGTTTCAGCTGAATCTGAGTGATGGTTCTGGATAAGAAGTCAAAAACAGGGAAAGCACATACACACACCAAAAAAAGCACAGTGCCACTTGGTGAACAAATTAAGAACGAGGAGTCCCTAGGGGTGTTCCTGTTTGATATCAAAGCAATTGGATTACAGGTTTCGATGAAAAAGATTTTTTAAGATTTGCCCCCCCCCCCTCCCCCCCAAAAAATTTTTTTTTAATTTTAAAACATCCAAAAATAGCTGGAGCATGACCATTTGAACAAACTTGGTAGAGATCAACCCAAGGTACAGGTCAATCTGGATGATGGTTCAGGAGAAGAAGTCGGAGTGTGAATAAGCATTAGAATGCCCATTCACTTACATAGTAATCAATAGGAAAGGTGCATTAACCAATCAAGTACCCAAACTGAAAAAGTTGTTAAAAATCAGGAATTCCCAGCAGTGCCACCTAGTGAACAAATATGTTTGATCCTTTCACAAGGAACATGTCCACCAAGTTTCAGCTTAATCTGAATGATATTTCTTGAGAAGAAGTTGAAAATAGCGAAAACGCACAAACTATCATTAAAAAAAAAAAAAAATTGCAGCACCACCTAGTTAACAAATTAAGAACTAGGATTCTTTAGGAGTGCCTATGGGTGATATCAAAGCAATCAGGTCGGTGGTTCTGGAGATGAAGATTTTTTAAGGTTTGCACCCAAAAAAGAACAAAAAAGTTTATCAAAAATCACAAGAGCATGATTATTTGGAGAAACCTGGTAGAGACCCACCCAAGGTACAACTCACCAAGTTTGAAGTCAATCTGGACGACGGTTTTGGAGAAGAAGTCAAAAATGTGAATTATTAGCATCAGAATGCCCACTGACTTTCATAGTAACCAACAGGAAAGGGGCATCTACAGATAAGTACCCGAATGGAAAAAATCATTAAAAATCAGGAATCCACAACAGTTCCAACCAGTGAACAACTTTGTTTGACCCTTCTACAAGGAACACATCCACAAATTTTCAGCTTAATCTGAGTGATGATTCTGGAAAAGTCGAAAAGAGCAAAAACACAAAAAATCATTAAAAAAATTGCAGCATCACCTGGGTGATATCAAAGCAACTGGGTGAACCTTTCGGAGATTTTTTAAGGTTTGCCCCTAAAAAAGAACAAAAAAATCCAAAACTCACCGGAGTGCGACCATTTGAACAATTTCGTAGAGATCTACCCAAGGTACATTCCCACCAAGTTTGAGGTGAATCTGGCAAGTCGTTTGGAGAAGCAGTCGAAAATGTGAATTGAGGACACCGGTGGATGACGGATGGCTAGCAACCACATAAGCTCAGCTGACTGACAAGTCAGCTAAGTTTTAAAACCAAAAGTCACTGGACAGTGACCATTTGAACAATTTGGTAGAGACCCACTCAAAGTACATTGCCACCAAGTTTGAAGTTCATCTGGCCGACAGTTTTTGAGAAGAAGTCAAAAGTGTAATTGTAAACAGACAGACGACTGAGGCTCCTAGAAGCTCAGCCTGACTAGCAAGTCAGCTGAGCTAAAAAACTCATAAAAATCAATGGAGCATGACCATTTGAAAAAAAATTGATAGAGACCTACCTAAGGTACATTCCCATTAAGCTGGATTTGAATAAGGCCAGTGGTTTCAGAGAAGTAAAAAATGTTAATTGTGGACCGACTATATCCTCAGCTGACTTGTCAGCTCGGGTAGAAAAAACAGTACATTTGAAGTTGGATTATCCAACACAGTCTCACTAAAATCAGTTTAAACTATCTTTTGTCCAAATTCTGTTCATGCCAGATAATGTCCTTTGCTCATAGATTAATGTTCAGAATACAGTGGGGCCTGTTTATAATGCTGCTGGTGGCAGTCTGGGGCAGACACCATAATATAGCAAAACTGCCCTTAACAATGAGGGATTTTTCAACAAAAACGTACAGTGATACCTGCTCTATGCAGCCACCCTCATGAAAGTTCATCTGCTCTTTGTTACTTTACTTGTGGTTACAGGTCTTCTGCTGCATATGACCTCTTTTTTGGTAACCGGAAAGGTGGCCACAAACAGCAGGTACCACTGTAATGGGAAAAGTACTTCAGTGGGCCCCCACTGGTACCCATTGTGGTACATGCATAGAGGCCAAATCGTAATGAGGAGCATTACAAAGAGGGAGTACTCTGCTTGTGTGTGTATAAATTACACGTGACAGTAATATCCTCCACTCACCTTTAGTTACTTTCTCAACTAGTTCTTCTAGTCTGTTGGCATTGTCAAACTTGCGCTGACATCGTAAGTGGAAAGCCAAAGCATACAGCTGATCTAGCTCATTACCAACACCTTGACTGTATCGGCTTCCCACAGCTGCAACCCTATAAATCAGCACAAATTTTATTTTCAGCTGTGCAATTATTTATTCTCACCATGCTTTACCACCAGATTTTTAAACATAATGTAGGTCTCAAATAAATGATTCCTCCTTGCAAAGTCATTTCTAAAGAAAAACTATGTATATGAAATAACTGCTTTTGTCTCCAGATTTCCAATTAAAAAAGAAGCGCATAAAACTTTGTTTTGCTTTCTTCATAGATGTACTTTGCATGTTCTCTTGATGAAGTAAATATGAAAACAAAAGATGTAAACTTTACAGACAGATCGGACAATAATTCTCAGAGACATAGATATTATGAGCACTTAAATCTTCACCATGAGCACTAACTCATTTCCCCTTGAATTAAGACTGTCAATAGCTTTCATTGGCATATATTGTGTTTTCAGCAACCAACACACATCAAGGAAAGTTGTTGACATGGACAAGTTATCTTGATAGGTCTCATCTACAATTCTCATTAAAACTGTTTTTCATGGCAGTTGAAATTAGCCTAAACATTGATGCAGACGACTTTGACCACCAGCCAATTTTGGTCAGTTTATTGGGGTAAAAAGGCTTGTAATAATGATGGCTTGAAGAAAAGTATGAAGTATGGCTGTTGTACTTTTTCCCTCACCTGTGTGGGCCTTTCAAAAACTGAAATACTGTGTCGTACAGTTTCTTCCTCAGCCTTTTGAGATGATATTCACGGGAGTAGGTGGGCTGCACAAGAAAAGCTTTCCTTTTGTCTCGTACATGCAGCTCACAAAGACGACTGAACAAGGTAGTAAGCCCTGTGTGGTCCACATCCCCCATTTTTAAAGGTGCTCTGTACATGGGAAAAAACAATAGTCCAGTCATTATCATGATGATCATCATCATGGCTTACAATTATACCATTCAAAAATGCTGGATTGACAACGCAAATATGAAATTCAAACATTATTTGACCAACAAAATGATCATCCATTCAAAGAATCACTCACTCAAATAACCATATAAATTTACTTTTATCCGATCCAATGGTTATTTTGGCAACTCCTATGATCATCTGCTTTTACAGACTCACTGCAGTGTTTTCCAGTGAACATTGCTGAGAGATTAAATTGTTGAAGGTACGATGGAAATAACCTGCACAATTTTAAGTTTGGCCACTGTAATTTCTATGTTGCCTGCTTTATGTTGGGCTTTGCTTTGACAACTGTGGGAGGGGCAAATTAAACTAGTGATGTCCCCTGATCAATTTGATGGAGCCTTGTAATAGCTCAGCCTGACTAGCAAGTTGGCTGAGCTAAAAATTAATTAGTGGGAGGTGGGCTTCCAGCAGACCAGTAGCAGCAGACACAGCGGCTGCCGACAGGGGAGTCTGCTGGCAGGAAGGGGCCAGCAGGAATTTTGGAAACTCCCAAGCCTTGGGGCCTAGAGAAAGCTGACTCTATGCAGAAGCAACAAGTTGCTCTGCCATCAGAGTCTGCTCAGGCTCGGCAGTACCAGCGGAAATACACAAAGTCTCTGACCGCAAACACTGATCCTCAGGGAGCTGCAATTCCTCTTGCCTCTCAAGAGAGGGAAGTAGGGTACCCGGCTCAAATGCATGAGCAAGTGGTATTGCCAGCTGCTCACTTCGGGGCAAAGCTGCCAAAGGTGCAAGAGGCAAAGCTGGCACTGCAGCTGGAAGCACTGAAGGTGGCACCTGGGACACCCGAGGGGCTACTCCCGCAGGAGCCAAAGACCCACTAACCACAGAAGGCGCCACCACAGATCTGGGTGCTTCTAACTGCAGTTTGCCTGGACTTATGACCTGAGCTCTCAGAAATGGGAGCTCAGGAAGTTCGTCCCAGCGTCGGTGTTTTTCCACACCTCTCAAACTTACAATCCAAGAGTGGAGTCGCTGGCAAACACTCAACAGTCAGATTCAACCAGCTCAGGGTTTGACAGCTACGACCAGCTACCTACACCTTGCATGAAGACTCTTCCTCCGCACCTGCTACAAGAGCCCCTATTTGTCCCCTCCCCAATTCTCACAGTATTTGCAAGTTCGTTCACGAGAACAACCCTGACCCAACTGGGGGCGACAACCGTAGCAATGCTGATGATCATTTATAGCGGTTCCGTGAGTCCCAACTTTTGCCCACAACCCAAAAAGGATGAGGATGGTCACTGGATCAACACCAATAGCTTGTTGCCCAAAGGTAGCAATTGATTACCTGATGTGCAATGTTTTCCCGCTCTCTGTGATCTGTATGTCAAGAAGCTATCTTGAAAATCTAGGTTTCAAGCCAATCGAACAGCTCTACTGCCAATATTATTATTTTTGACGTATCCGCAGGACAGATTTTAGCTATCTATGTCTATGAATGGTCCTGGACCACTAAGAAATGATTTGCCCCAGAAGAGAACATGTGTAAAGCACTACACAGTGAGTGTGAACTGAAGTTAAGGGAGCTTCAACTTGAAATAGCAAGCCAGCAAAGGAGGAAGGATGATACAGGGAGCATTGCACCGGTAGTCACCGAATTTATAGGAACAAAGAGATGGCACCATGGGACCATCAGGTTTTCAGAATCAAGTGAGGGAACTCAACTCCATTTCTTGGGTCTTTGACCCAGACATGGATGTCATAGCAAATGGTGGTTGTGAGGTAACGTTACATAACTAATAAGAATCTTGATCTATTTATATTTCCATTTTGACAAAATCCTGACAATTGAGCACTGGTTACAGCTGCTGTGGACCGAACTACGGGGTTCTGAACACAAAGCGGTTGCCACATTTTGACTGGCGGCCAGGTGGGGCACAATAGAATAGGCCACAGTTCCATAAGAATTAAAGCTGCGCTTGCTTTTTATGGTGTTAGCTGTTTTCATATCAGCGAGTGCGAGTTCCTCTGGTTACATATATACGAGATGGTAGACTAGACCCATATGGTGATGACTTCGAATACGGTGTGTGAAAGATGGAGGCATATGGGGCGATAACATGGAAACAACACTGGCTCTCTGCCAGAGACTCTGGTTAAACCACGAATAATTGTCACTCAGTAAGAAAAATACAATAATGTATGTGCCCGATTTCTTTAAATCAACACTTCCATTTAATAGGAATCTTAATCTATTTATGTGTCTATTCTGACAAAATCCTAACCATTGAGCACTGATTATGTCACAGGTGCCGTGGACTGAAGTATGGAGTTCCGAGCGCAAAGTGGTTGCCGCATTTTGACTGGCCGTCAGGTGGCACACAGTAGAATACAGATGCACAAGGCCAGCCAATTGGTGTCCTATCACCTAGGCAAAATATAGGCTTTACTGTGAAATTTGTTATTTTCCCTTTCTGAAAGAATTTTGGCTTTGTGTTTGATTAAAGCTGCTTCGGGAGGACAGACTTAGAGTAACTGTTAACACTGTTTGTTATTTAATTGCCTCAGTTTGTTCTTACCATCTGCATTGTCTCAGTTGCCAGTGACTGATGATTCTAAGCCATCCAGCCTCATCTGTCAGACTTGTATGGAGGTGTCGAAAACAATAGACAAAAGTCCAAACATACAGACTGGTTTGGTTTTGGTCTAAACATATTTTATTAAGCGATTAGAGAAAAGGGCTATGCCCTATATGAACTCTTCTCGCAAATACATACAGATTGTTACTTCTCACAAGTTTTAGTCACAGTTGAAGTATTTTTGGCATGTAAAGCAGGGTATGGCAGGTGACATATTTGATCAGAGAAACTGACATGTTTTTACTCTTTGATTTTCATGTATTCTGATTGGATGAAAGTGTGTAAGGTTCTGGTCATCTCAGAGATAGTTTCTCAATAAATATCAACGTAACTTGGACTAAAACAGGCTCTACCAGAGACTGCCTAAATCCAAACAGCAACTGCCAGGGACTAGGTGCTTGACGTTCTCTGTATCAGCAACATGGAAGAATAAAGTCTGCAGAGTAATTTAGGTTTATATGCTGGACTTCATAGTTCTTCCTGTCCCAAACCTGGAACCCTCTCAGTCTACATGATTCCAACAAACGAGTGAGCTAATTCCCCGAAAGCTTCAACAGTTTCCTCAACCACCACATCCCCCAGTCACACCTCTGTAGTGATAGTTGCACAATAGAATAAGCCACACCTCCATAAGCATTAAAGCCACTCTCGCTTTTTATGGTGCTACTGTTTCCATATTACACAAACATGAAGCCCTAGTTTGCTCTTTCACTTGTCAAAGTGTAAATTGTAATACCAGGTACAAGGGATCATGATATTGTCATTGTAGACTCAGACATTAAACCCACCTTTGCACCTAAGCTACCAAGAAAGGTTTACTCTTTTAATTCAGAACATGCAAATTGGTCTGCAAATAAATCAGAATCATCAAAGTTTGTACTCAACTACATGACAAACCATCATCAAAACAATGACTTATGTTGATACTAACTGGGAAAGGATAAAGAAACATTTACTGTCCATGTAGTGTCAAAAATGAAATCAACAAGATACAATTTGCCATGGCTAACAGTGGAAATTAAGCAACTCATCAGTAGAAAGCATCGTAAATCTAATCAAGCAAGAAAAAGACACACAGGCATGGGTACAATTTCAGAAATTATGACAACATACAGCCATCTGTCTACGGAAAGCTTATCTAGAGTACATCAATAAAAACCTGGAGGTATATTAAGTCAAATAATAAGCAAGCAGGTGGAGTTGCAACCCAAAAAGAAGACAGATCCATACACAGCTCTAGCAAAGCTAAAGCGGAGATATTGAGTGATTAGATCAGTTATGTATTCACGCATAAGCTTGATCCCATTCCCGCTATCCTGGGCAACCCCATCCTAATATCAATGATCTTAGAGTTACCGAACCAGGGATAACTAAAATGCTTTCTAAGTCAGTACCATCAAAAGTTTCATGAACGGACAACATACCAAATCGGATACTGAAAGAATTGGCCTTCAAGACATCACCAGCATTAACAACTTTACTTAACCAGTCTATAAATGGAGGTCAACATTCAAAGGACTCGAAAACAGCAAAAATATCACTAATCTATAAAAAGGACAATGGACATATGCCATCTAATTATCACCCAGTGTCGCTGACATGTGTGCGCTCTACATTATTAGAACACATTGTCATTTCTCATGTTCTTGAGCATTTGGACCTGCACAATATCTTACAGCCCTTACAACATGGGTGCGGATGGAAACATTCCACATTCCAACAACTTTTAACAACAGCAGATCTAGCGAGGTGCTATGACATGGATCAACAAGTAGATATTGGTATACTTGATTTCTTTAAAGCATTTGATGTTGTATCACACTGTAAATTCCCAGCCAAATTACAACACTACACCATTAGGGGTAAATTATTAGCTTGGATGGCAGCTTTTTTAGTTGGCAGATCTCAGTGAGTAGCAGTTGATGGTGTAACATCAGATTATTATTGTTTTGGGTTGTTTTTTTAGCAATAACTTGGTCCATCTTTTAACATGCTTGCATTGCAACAAACAATATGAGGGACAAACCAAATGCCCCCTGATGGACAGGTTACGAGAACACTTTTATTACATCAATAACAAGAATATAACCCAACCGCTAGGCAGACACTTCTGCCTACCTGTTCACAGTGGCATCAACATTAAGATCCGAATATTGGAACACATTTGTATTCCAACAGAGCTTTCAAGAACAGAAACTCTCTATTTTTAGAGGGAGAGTCACTGGATCCATCAGTAATGCACCACTGAGCCGTTCAGCCTCAACTTCATGGGCAGATAGGCACTCTTGCCTAGTCTTATTCCAAATTTTTAGTTTGACACCTATCTACCATATATGACTCTGCCAACAATGTAAAGGAATTATAAATAATATTCCAGGCTATTGTACAATACCACAGGGATATAATGATTATGGATTATCAGTCTTTAATCTGACAGCTTAAGCTTCAGATGTGGGCATTTTCTGGGCTAACACAGGGTTGTCAACCATTTCACACATGCAGGGCATGCAAGATCTATAGCGATGTGACAGAATGTTCTGCATGTCTTACTAACATGCCAGCTCAGGCAGTTAGACAGGTGGATCTTCTTGACACTTTGGCGTTACTTTGTCTACAAATCTGTAGCAACGTTACCATTTGGTATACAAGCAATGCGAAATCAGTGTTTTCAGTTATCCCCTGATGAGTTTGAAGTACAAACAAAACCGGTCGGCACTCTCACAAACAGGACTTTTTCCATCACTGGTCTTGCCGAGTTTTCATGTATAGTAGCATCAGATTACACCACAATGTTATCAGGTGTCCAACAAGGAACATGTTTAGGACCAATTTAGTTCCTGTTATATAAATGACATCACAGAAAAATATTTCTTCCCAAATGAGGTTATTTGCAGATGATGCTCTAATATCAACCCATACTCTCTGAAAATGATCATTATTTGCTCCAACAAGATCTCGACCAATTGGAGAGATGGGCTATTATTAGGATATGCACTTCAATCCAGCAAAGTGCTGTATATTAAGCATGAAAATAACAGAAAACAAATCTACCCACTTTTATTCCCTGAGGGGACAGGTTCTACCATCTGTGGCAACAAATCCATACCTCAGTGTCATCTTTAGTGATGATTTATCCTTTAGTGCACACATGAGGACATCTGTAATACATGTACGGCCAGTCGGACGTTGGGTTTCCTCAGCCGGATTTTAAAGAGCTGCCCTACTAAGCTCAGAGATATAGCTTTGTAAGTATATGTCATTCAACCATTCAGTACAGATCTGCTATTTGGGACCCACATATGTTGCATGATAAAGATTGGGTACAGCGTACTTACAGAAAAGGAGCTAGATTTGTAGCAAGAGAGTATGTCAGAGGTCCAAGAGATAAAGCATAACATCTATAATGTCAGACTTAAATGGGAACCTCTTGCTGAGAGACGTAAAAAGGCTCACTTAACGTTAATGTGTCAAATAACACATGAAGAGGTGGCTATACCCAGAACTTCATACATAGTACCAGGAAGAACAGATTGCTTCATTCAACCATTACATAATTACCAGTTACACCAAATAGTTTTTTCCCATTAACAATCAAGGAATGGAAATTGGAATGCTTTGGCACCTAAAATCTGAAGCAGCCCAAATATTAGCGACCGAAGGCTTGCTGAAGGGAGCCTTCTACCATAAGGTGTGTATACATGATATTGAAAATATGACTACATGTATTTCTAGAGTAAATCCATATACTCAGTACCATACCACCCAACTTGAAAATCGGGAACTTCCCATCTTCTGCAGCGAAAAATTCCCTTGTAACGGGATATCATGCTATATGCAGAGAATACTTTATTGCATGTTGGTAGGCCAAAAAATCTAATACTTTATCCACAACAAACAAAGATATACAGAAAAAAAAAATCGAAAGATTTCTATCCACTGTTTGTCATTATTCCCTGGATCACACTAATAATGATGATCACCCTTGAGCAATTGCACAGACACCATTCGTGTGCATGTGCTGTACGTCAAGTCCCAAGTGCCCAGCCTAGCTGGGCTAGCGCTAAGCAATAGCCAGTTTGCCAGTGGCTAAAGGATGTTGTACGTATAAATTAAGACTGTATACACATAAAATGTGGCTATACATTCACATCTTATTAGAAAATGATCGCGTATACGTAAATCTGGTTGTTTGTAGCAAATAAAATATTCTTGATTTTTTAGCAAAAAAAATGGCACATGCAATAAAATTCTTAGAGATAGCGCCAAGAAGCATCTCACAAATTTAATTTGGCTAAGCCTGGCTAATATGTTTTCATCTAAGTTAGCCAGTCTGGCTAAAATGCTAAATTTTCCAGCACCAGCCCAGCCTCTTGGCCAGTTCCATTGGTGCCTACGAGGTGGCCTGCTAAACTAGCACTTGAAGCTTGAGCCGAATCTGGCCTTTTATAATGCATGCACGAAAAATCATCTTTCCTTTCTCTATCAATCATGAAAACCACATATGCTGAAATAGGCATTTAGCATCATTTCATTCACATCGCCATACCAACGTTATGACTTAAAAGCAGGATGGAGCGTTTGTTCGGTGAAACAGCTGATCGTGCGAAGAAGACCATCAATTAATATTATGCTGTTTACAATGCATATCCAGCACATTCAATGCATTTGACTCTTCCCGTGGCTCATGTCCACATTTTGTTCACTATGTGTCTTTCTCCTGAAGTATAGTTGGTGTGGGATGCTTCTCTGTCAAATTCTAAATGTGACAAGACGGTTGTGTGAACAGCCCATGCTCAGCTGACCTAAAGATTTCATCACTTAAATCCACTCTTTTCTTGCTACATGTATTAAAATTCTCTTGTACTCATTGTAGTGTTGTTTTACTAGTTATTGAAAAAAAAAGTCAGGTGTCTGCCTACATGTCACAGTAAATCTCTGCAAAACGCAAGTAGTGGTAGCAATTAGGCATATCTCAGTTATTAAAAATACATATCTAAAGCCATTCTTTTCGAGATATGAAAAAAATTACCTGGTACCCATTATACTAAAGGTTTTTTGTTTCATTTCACATTGAATTAAAAAAGTTAAGTCTGGTATGTCAAAACCGGCTTCTCAAATCAATATTTCACTTTTCGATTTCGGCTTCGCCATGATTTATGGCTGCATTATCATAACGATGGCAGTAAAATAACGCAGTTGCTGCAAGTGGGCATGTCGAACTGCGTGAAAAATTAGCGTCTGCTGTAAATGCACATGCCCAATATGCAAAAATCGCATAAATGTTCAATCGAGTTGGATTTGTGTTTTGGAGGGGTTTTTTTTTTGTTGTTTCTGTTTTTGTCTCAGATAGTGCCACCGTTGACGCATCCCATAGGATTGTGTGTGTTTGAGTTTTCAATTCAATAAGCTATTTCCTTGCCTTAAATGTGCAGGCTCATATATATATATATAACATTCACTATTTAGTTTGTTGTTGGCATTTTGCTTGCTTTTTGTTTCTGCCTTTGGGAGCTCTGGCTGGCCTGTTACATATTGACACCTTTAGGAACAAGCTTCTTATTCATTATTACTAACCCTCATGCACAGCCCCCTCCCAAGCCCCAACTTATGTCCGAAAGGGCTTTAGACTTTTTTAGCAAGCCTCAGCAAGCTCTTATGGTTATGCATGCGTATTGATAGCTATAACTCTCCCGTGGTATGCCTATGACAAGTCATAGTTTTTGTAGTTCTCTATCAATCATGAAAACCACATATGCTGAAATAGGCATTTAGCATCATTTCATTCACATCGCCATACCAACGTTATGACTTAAAAGCAGGATGGAGCGTTTGTTCGGTGAAACAGCTGATCGTGCGAAGAAGACCATCAATTAATATTATGCTGTTTACAATGCATATCCAGCACATTCAATGCATTTGACTCTTCCCGTGGCTCATGTCCACATTTTGTTCACTATGTGTCTTTCTCCTGAAGTATAGTTGGTGTGGGATGCTTCTCTGTCAAATTCTAAATGTGACAAGACGGTTGTGTGAACAGCCCATGCTCAGCTGACCTAAAGATTTCATCACTTAAATCCACTCTTTTCTTGCTACATGTATTAAAATTCTCTTGTACTCATTGTAGTGTTGTTTTACTAGTTATTGAAAAAAAAAGTCAGGTGTCTGCCTACATGTCACAGTAAATCTCTGCAAAACGCAAGTAGTGGTAGCAATTAGGCATATCTCAGTTATTAAAAATACATATCTAAAGCCATTCTTTTCGAGATATGAAAAAAATTACCTGGTACCCATTATACTAAAGGTTTTTTGTTTCATTTCACATTGAATTAAAAAAGTTAAGTCTGGTATGTCAAAACCGGCTTCTCAAATCAATATTTCACTTTTCGATTTCGGCTTCGCCATGATTTATGGCTGCATTATCATAACGATGGCAGTAAAATAACGCAGTTGCTGCAAGTGGGCATGTCGAACTGCGTGAAAAATTAGCGTCTGCTGTAAATGCACATGCCCAATATGCAAAAATCGCATAAATGTTCAATCGAGTTGGATTTGTGTTTTGGAGGGGTTTTTTTTTTGTTGTTTCTGTTTTTGTCTCAGATAGTGCCACCGTTGACGCATCCCATAGGATTGTGTGTGTTTGAGTTTTCAATTCAATAAGCTATTTCCTTGCCTTAAATGTGCAGGCTCATATATATATATATAACATTCACTATTTAGTTTGTTGTTGGCATTTTGCTTGCTTTTTGTTTCTGCCTTTGGGAGCTCTGGCTGGCCTGTTACATATTGACACCTTTAGGAACAAGCTTCTTATTCATTATTACTAACCCTCATGCACAGCCCCCTCCCAAGCCCCAACTTATGTCCGAAAGGGCTTTAGACTTTTTTAGCAAGCCTCAGCAAGCTCTTATGGTTATGCATGCGTATTGATAGCTATAACTCTCCCGTGGTATGCCTATGACAAGTCATAGTTTTTGTGGGCGGCGCCATCTTGAAATGAGCGGTTCCGTCAAGAGCATGGCATTCTGAGTAATAATAAAATAAATTTGAACTGAATACAGTTTCGAACATTCTTTTTCAGGCAGCCTTTAACTCAGTTTTCAATTTTATTGCTTTAGAATATATATCACGCTAAAATCGCATTAATACTGGACATGCAGCGAAAATCAACTTGCAGTCAGTTGCCCGAACAGCGTGACACCTGTTGTGAAAAAGTGGAGCCACTATTTACTGGATTGCACCATATTTCACAAGATTTCATCAGATGGTACCGGATTTCACAGAATTGTAACAGACTGCACAGAACTGTACCGGATTGAACTACAACATCTACAATCATGAACAAAGAAAAGACATTTAAGTTTATGCCTATACTTCAATGCTTTCCACACCTGTAATAGCTCAGAAAAAACACAGATGTAGGCCTTTTCCAAAGAACTTATGGTCTTCAATTTGAGGTTGATTCCCAGGGGCATTGAGCAATTATGTTGGGATGGACAGCATTACTCCAGGGCCAGAATTTCGGTGAGAATCCATTCCTGTAAAGATTCTCCTAAACTTGTCTTTCTTTAAAAAGAAAATTAATCAACAAAATTCCAAATAGTATCTCGCAGAACGAAATTCTGGCCCTGCACTCATTTAAAAGTCTACATTTATAGCGAGCAGAGCGAGGTCTATATATAACATGATTTTTTTCAAATGTAAGGTAATTCATCAATCCAAACCTACAGTCTATACTACTTGAAAAACGTGGTCACATCCAAATTATCATCATTATCGACCTTCAATAGCTCCCCAGCACAGTGTTTGGAACCCACTCACGTGGGTCATTGATTCATATTAAGTTCTCTTATTCGCTGTATTTGGCATTGCTATTTTTCCCAGATTTAACATCATTTGGGCCAATTTTTGTTCATCTGAGGTCACAATTTTCTCCAATTAGCCTGGTAGCAACTGTGCATGACAGAGAAGTTTCACGGTCAGGATTTTGGGGTGATATTCTATGAGCGGCGCAGAAAACAAAGTCAATATCTTATTCGCTGTCATGAAACTTTACCAAAATGCAACATGAATGACAGACTTTCAAGGAACCCATATATATGTGACACTGGACAGGAAAATTTATGTATATCGTGCAATTGAGGTATTTATTGAAAGGTCTGTGTGAAACACACAACCTTTTATGAGGCGGAGATGGTGCCCATATCAAAACAACACCGTGGCGTTGATGCCTCAGAAATGGGGCTAATTCCATACCAGTCCCTGATTTTTCCGTACTCTCCTCCAAAAGCTTACGTCATATACTTTGGTTTGTTCACCTCTGGGGCTACTAGGCAGTGCCAGGCCAGGCTGAGAGAGTGTCCACCAACCATATCAATGATGTAGTCCTACCCGGCTTCTCAGTGTGGCCAGTCACTTGTTCATCTCCAAATCTGCTAAGCCTTTGGAGGTGAATATTTACATAGATTTAAGATGACAATTGCATATCTAAATTCTTCATGAAAGGAGTTTTTGTTCAAGTACCAACATGCCTATAGTCTGAAGTCAGTGGTTCTGGCACTGCCTGGCAAGTCATGCTGCAGCTGCCGCAAGTGCCATGACTTCCCAGGTAGTGCCAGAACCACTGACCAAGGCCTGTGACCATAGTATGGAATAAGTTAAACAAAATCAGTAGTCTGTTATGAACAACATACACTTCTCACAGCCAGAAACGCTCTTGGTCATCCATGTCCGAGTCTGTTAAGCATGTACTTGATAAAACATCAGCTTTGTCAAACTTTGTTGTTGAGACATGTCGCCATCTTGTTTTTGCCGCGCTTTACAATCCCGCAGTAAAGGAAGCAGATTTATAAAAAATGTGGAATCTGCAATTGTACAGATAGATGATCATATTATTTTATCCCAATAAATTCAGAAATGGACATTCTAAATTAATTGTAACATTTTTAATACATATTTTTTATTCTGCGGAGCCACCACAACAAAATGATAGCACTTCCGGTTTAGAGCAGAAGGTCACAAGATGACAGAAAGTGCAACACTTGCTTAAAAAATTGAAGTCCAGCTCATTTTGAGATCATAACACACTGAGAAAATGTACAGAGCATTGTATGACTTCCAGAGCAATGATGAGAAAGCGCTTAGTTTTCGAGCAAAAGACCAGTTCACTGTTCTGAGCTACACTGATGACAAGTACTGGTGGTTGGTACAAAATGGCTTTGGACAAGTTGGTTATGTTCCAGCCAACTACCTCAATAAAGATCAGGTCAGTGTGTTGCTTTGTTTCTGGAATAGTGATGATATAACATTGTTTGCTGGTTTTATCTTAAAAGTTAAAGTTGTGAAATTATATCAGGCACAAGTCAGCAATTAGAAAGTGATCCTGACTGAAAGTCATGATGGATTGCCTTGTCAATTGGCAAATTTCTCACATAATTCACGTTGTCACAATAATTTCAGACATTTGACAGAATGCATAAGTTATAACGAGGTTTCCATGTCTTAATTTTAGCATAAATATGATCTCTATATTCACTATGATCTGCCATTTGATATCCTGTCATTCATGTTGCCAACACACCATGGACATGACACAAATTTGCTCTTGACTCTAGTCAGTTGCACCATGGAGCTACTATAGATGGAGGTACAGCCAACACTCATCAATGGAAAAAGCTCGGTGACCGCCGCTGATAAAATCTGGCCGCTTATTTTAATTGCCTTTCCCCCACTGCGACAACACAACACCGCATGCACTACGAGTCGCCTGCCAACATGTGGATTGGCACTTTCCGCCTGTCTACATCGGGTGTGTTTGAGACCTTCTACGTATGTCCAGTTCCGTTGTTTTGACAACAGTAATGGCAACGTTAGCTGGAAGAAATATGCGACCTCCGAATTTTTTAATATCTGCTTACGAAGCTGGAGTATGTTTGTATGGGAGAGGAGACTGATGAAATGATTTACTGTGAACATTCAAATTGTTCAGTGGAGACTGGAGTGGTTCCACTATCAATGCGTGGGATTGACCAAAATACCCTTCCATATTATCGCACTCTATCCTGTTTGATATTGACCAGAACCTGGTGATTTTTCATCCTAAATTTTAACGTCCGACACACTCCGACATTTGTTCCACTCATTTTGTTGTTTAAAATAGGTGTTTCCACGATCAGTGAACATGGTTTGCACGTCAGCAAGCGAGCGGAACGCATACTTTTTATCGTTGAAATATAACAAAGTTTGCCGACTTTTGTTGGCCATTTTAATGTTGATTATTCGCTCAACCTGCGATAACTTCGTCGGGTTTCATCCGATTTCAATAATTCAAACACCATTCAAAAGCACGTGCCATGAACAGGAAGAAGAAACGACTCAGATTTGCATCATTGCAAAGATATATACTATTCAACCCTCCCACACACCAGAGCGGGAAAGGGTGTGCTTTCGACGCGCCATCTGATGGCAAATCAGTGCCGGTCACAGGGTTGCACATCAGAGACGGCTTGGCGACCGGCCAATACACAGCCTCCCTCTTTGAAGTTCAAAGCCGAGCACCGCGGTAGCTGGCGATTGGATTTCTGTGTATTCGAAGCTGTACCTCCATTTATAGTAGCTCCATGGTTGCACACAGAGAAGAAAAAACAAAGTTATGCCATTTGCACATTTTCCTGAGGCGCTGGTATGCCTGTATGAGTAGAACCAGCCAGTTAATATGTAAATACAATTAAAATGGCTAGCGCCCCAATTTCAAAAGCGAGTGCAGCTTTAATCCTTATGGTATACATGTATATATATATATATATATATATATTTTTTTATATATATATATATATATATATATATATATATATATATATATTTATATACTATAACAAACCAACACAGAGACGGATCTAAGCCTTAAAAATTTGTAGCCAAATGGGGAAGTGAAACTGTCATTGCTGCAGAATCCGACAAGATTCATATATTATTTATGAAGATATATATGTATGAGTGTGTAACATGCAATATACAATATAATGTTGACTTAGCATGTAACTGGTAGTTTCCACTTTACTGTGAATGTTGAAACATATTGCGTAATAAACGTGGGGTAGTAAATGTAAACAAGTGGCATAATACTATGGCCATACAGTGATAACATGTTGAGTGTTCTGGCGTTTTGTGGGTGGTGATTTGTAGGTTCAGGTGCTGTGTGTATTTTATAATAGAGAGTGATGTGATGGGGATGTAAGTTTGTTGTTTTTGTCACTTTTATCATCACCACAATCACAATTTATATAGTTACCATCATCGCTGTGACTATCATTGTCGTCGTCGTCATCATCATCATCATCATCATCATCATCATCATCATCACCATGACCGTTATCATTATCATCACCATGAACTTCATCACATTTTTTGTCACCATCACTGTGACCATCCGATTCAGATTAAGATTCAATTTACTTTATTTGACCATATCACCACATAGGAAATGAAAACAATCAAAATATTAACCAAACTGGTCAAGAAGACCCGTGCTGGAACATTGAAGTGATGTTGTAGTCGCATGGGCCACTTTGTTACATAGTATATTCTATGCACTTTTACAAAATAAATAAAGGTATAGACAATATTTACATAACATTATGTAGCCAAGATAATTTTTACATGTTGATCTATTTGCTATTTAAACAACTGCACTATATCTTCATACTTCACATCAATCTTCTTTACATATATAACAGTTTTGTACATTACAGGTATATTCATAGCTGTTTAGAAAACAAGATTTTATACATTTTGAAAAAAAATTGTAGACTATATGTGTTAATTTTTGCAGTGATCATGTGATCAGTGCTATTTATAAGTTTCGGAATGTCAAAACTAATACTTTGTTGAGTAAATGTGCATCTTACTCTGTTTATCAACAATTTTTTATAATTTCTTGTGTTGTAGTTATATGTACAGGTATCGTTTATCTCAGTGAAGGGAAGTGCTGATAATCTATCTGGTAGATGGCCATGTGCAAACTTGTACAATTTTAGTCTGTTTAGTGTGAAAATCATCGTCCTCATCACCATAACCTTTATCATTTTCATGGCTATGGCCTTCATCACTCTTTTTTGTCACCACAACCATCATTGTCACCATCATCATGTCAGCATCGTCATCCACATTATCATCACCATGACCATCATCACTTATTGTTGCATTTTCATTTTCAGTTGACTCTTGCTCACCTGAGAGTTCAGGTGGAAAAGTGACACATACACACTTTCCAGCTGTGGGTAACGCAGCATGATAATGTACCACAGTTTCAGCAATGGAAATATATGATACTGGTGGGATAGTGGAAGTTCTTTGCAGTGGACAATTTTTTTTTTTCCATTGAAAAGTTCCAACATATGGGCAAAACACATACACTGAACATAATAATGTTGCAATGTCATGTATTTCCACAGCTAATCCCCAATTGTGTTGCAGGTGATGATCAAAATTGTCCACGTATGCAGAGGAGGTATCTCTGTGACTCTTCATGAATTGACTGGTTTTGAAACGAAATACTGAATTTAGTGCTTCTATTTGGAACAAGAAAGTACCAACTGCCCTAAAAAATAATTGACATCACCTGCAGCACAGAAAATAACTGTATCTTCTTTCAACATGGATAGTGAAAATATATGCCTCTGGTCATATTTTTTTCTTTCCAGCAGTGACCGGTACAGGGGGTCAAACTGTATGACAAGAGATACCTGCATATCTGTAATTTCTGGTTGAAACATGTACACATACCCATGTAAAAAATATGTCAAAGCTGAACAAGAATCAATATATGGAAAATAAAAGTAAAATGAAATATAGTGAAAGTTGTCACATTTTATTGGTTAATCAGTCTTGGCCTATATTATGTTCTGTGATTATTTGAAGAATTACAAATTGAAAGAAAACATCCTTTGCAAGTTTAATATAGTTGTGGAAAATACAAAAAGATGAATGAGGAAGTAATGGATATGGCTATTTTAGTTCTGGGATATGGGTGATAAAAGTAAGTGAGACATTAGTGATATTTGGTTTTCAGTATTAGTCAGATTTGTAGTGCATGGCACAAAGTTATTGACTTCAATTTCATATTGGCCTATACTGCTGTAAAAGCTTCTTAATTGTTATTCAATACAGTGTGTGAAAAATCAATTGGGGAGTACTATTTGGATATTTTTAGTTCGGCAAAAGTAGGAAAAAAGTAGCTACGGAATGTTAGGTTTTTAGCAAATACCTCCCTCCCCCCACTCCACAACAGTTAATTGATACAAGCACACTTTGTCCTACATGGATGGGAATTTCACTCTACAACCTTCCTCTCTGGTAATGACTTGAAGCAACTTTTATGCTGGGAAAGGAGGCACGATTCAAAAAGGGAAGACTCATCCCTTAAATCCCAAAAGGGATTTAAATGATGCGTGTTCCTCAATATTCAATACTTGTGAACTGAAAGAGTGTTTATCTTTTGTCTTTGAACAGTGAAAACATAATCGAGATTTTTTTTTATATATAGGCCTATAATTTCCTGACTCCATAAAGTGCATTTATTTCATCTGGTGAAGTGTATTAATCCTGATAGGAAGCCTCTCGCCTTGGGTCACGTAATTGCATATGTGACATTGGCATTGGTGGTCACCGCAATATTTTAAATGAGGTAAAGGCCTACTATGTAAGGTATAAACACTCACTTTTTATATTTCGCAAAAAGTAGAAAGTGCCACCACAATTAATTACTGTAAGTGTTAGATTGGAATATAATGATTTTGAATGTAATTTGTAGGCCTAACTTGGTAAATTGAAACTTAACATGTTAAAGCATTGAATTCCTCTTCTTTAAAATCAGAATGAAGACCCCAATCACCCCATGTAAGTAATGACGCCTTTCAAGAGATGCATCAGTTTTAACTCTGCCGACCTGAGGTCAAAGAGCGTATAGCATCACTCATGTCCGTCACATTGTGCCCAATCCATGCAAAGGGAAGCTACTGAC
Organism: Hermodice carunculata; assembly: GCA_964020975.1. Lineage (NCBI taxonomy): Eukaryota > Metazoa > Annelida > Polychaeta > Eunicida > Amphinomidae > Hermodice > Hermodice carunculata. The sequence continues at coordinate 56,407,882 of OZ026622.1, read as the reverse complement.
TCAGTCTTTATACTCTGACACTGATATGTTAAAATTTACATCAGGCTCCAAAGCCTTTGTTATATCAACACACCTATGGTAGATGTTTATAAAGTTATAGTGCCTGACCACAAGAAATATCTTAAGGAACCAGGGAAACCCATGTGCCAAATACAAAAAGAAGGCACTCATTCACTCAGTGGAAAGCTGTTGAATGTTACTTTATGCATTCAAGATCATTTATTCCAATCAAATAGACAGATTTCTCCGAGTCAGCATTACAGTCTTGCACCTTGCAAGTGTACACAGGTATGGTTGTCCTTGTGTCTCTTAAAATTTACCCAAATTTACCTTTTTCATGAAAATTTCTCCTTTACTCCAAATTCAAAATCAGTGTGATGGATTGAGGTGCCTCTAGTCCATTGGCCCACCTGCACACATAGCATTTTAGGTAATTATGACAATTGGCAATGCATTGCAGAGATGGCACATATTGATCTAGTCCTGGGAATATGCTTGGAATTTTGGCATTGGACGATATGCATCTTGCAAACAAGAACATTCTAAAGCCTGTATGTATGGACAAAAATTCAGATCTCAGTGGCCAGATTTGCATTCTTACGCAGTTGTTTATCCAAAATAATATACATGTATATACTAAACATTTAAGTGTTTTTCAAGATGACATTTTTGTTTTCAAATTATGGTGCTTATAGTATTAATCCACTTTTAACTTTTGTTGAATATGGTTCATTTTGAGACAAATTACCAATCATCAAACACAGAATTTTAGTATCATAGTTGTTTCACCAAGGCTCTTGGGCAATATTTGGATACTGAGTAGAAATGTCAAAGGCAAAATGAAATTATTGAAAAGTATGGTACAGTTGTCAAATAATTTATAATATTTATTACTAACATACCTTTTCAAACAACATCAGTAGCTCTATAAGTGTTCATCCTTTTTCATGCAGGCCTCACATGTTCCCTGATGACTCCCCACCATATGGTGAAACCAACTCGAAACTTTCAGCCAGTAAAAGTTTTTAAATGGGTTTTACATTGTTCCTGTATGCTCAGCAGAAAGGATCTCCATAACAACCAATGGTTAACTGATCATCACTCAGTTTTGTGTACTAATAGTCAAGTTCCAAAATCAGAACCAACTCCCAACACAATGATTGTCAGATATAATCAGTGTCATGTGAAGAGTCATAGTGTTAAAGCATACCACCAGATGACAGCACAGGCAGGTTTCAAAATAAAATCTTACAAACTAAACTGTTGACATGGTACTTGCCTATCTACAGTTGTTTTAATTTTGCTAGAGATAACTATAATTTAGGAAATCATCTTGATATGTACATGTATTATGTTCAAGTGAGCCTACAATATTATGTTTTATTTACATACAAAATCACACCTGTGTGGCATGAGGTTTTGTGTGTGTGTGTGTGTGTGTTTGTGTTTTGTCTTTTTATTTTTTAAATTATCTGTTAGCAAACTGCTTAAAGATGAAAAAGCGAACAGTGAAGCTCACAAATATTATCTACATACCAAACAATAACAGTCTTTATTTTTTTTACATGCTTATCTTAGAGAAAGTGTGCATTTATTTTTATGTTTGTGGCAATTAATGAAACCTGTACTTCATTTACTGTTATGGTTATTATACGACTGAACTTGTCATGTCAGAGTGAATGCAAGAACATTAAAAGTTTAAACTGCAATTATTCACATGTACATTTACTTTGGTTCCTATCCGTTCAATGTATAGAAATTGAATTTGGTAACTAATGGTAATAACAATAATTGCAATAGTCCATGCCTCTTCAGGTACAACATGCTGCATTACCCTGCACACTGATCTACATGTAATGTAGGCAATACCAATAGTATTTTATCCCTTAAAGTGCTAATCACTGCTATAGTTTTGTTTTCACGTTACCGTTAAACGTATAAATTTTAATGGTGAAAAGATACAAATTCCTCACAAAGATACCTTTCTTTCAAATACCAGCAAGCCAAGTCTAAAACAAGAAGTAGTCTTAGTCAACAGCTTTCCTTGGGAAAAAAAGTATCCCAAGGAAAGCTGTTGACTCAATCTTAAATCAGTGCTTCAAGGGTTATCATACCCATGCCAGTGATTCATGCTAAACTGTGGTAGAATCTATTTTGTTTGTCCAATACCTGATTTGATACATGTGTATTTATTTGTTGATAACACAATGGCATTGGAATTATTTTCTTGTTGTTGTTTTGTTACTGCACCACCTGTTGGGTATTTTTGGCATCAAAAAAGTAATGAACTTCATTTAGATTTCAGCTCTGTGGATATGGTATTAAAGTGTTGACAGGTACATTATAGCAAATGCTTACCAACACCATAATGTCAAATTATAACTGTAATCCAAGTGACATTACTTTACAAGTACAAGCTGCATGCATGAAATTTTGGGGCTTTGATCAAAGTGAATTTGTCCCTGAAAGATGCCATGCATCATAAATTAAGATTTGATAAACCTGTTGTAAGCTTGGGCACCTCATAATATAAATGTCTGTGACTTACATTTTCATGTATCATGACATACTTGTCAAAAACTTTGCCCTACATAATTATGATTGCATCTGATTTTAACAAAATTAAGTGCTGTATATAGCATGTAGATAGAGATTCTGTTCCTTCCCTGAGAAAGAATTATATGTACATGTGTGTCTTTGGGGTTGCCTGTTCTTCTCTCCAGTCAATATTTAAATAATATTACCACAATGTCTTAAAAAGTACGTGGACATGTTTTTTGCTGAAAAATTGATACACAATTACACTCATGGAGTAATAATTGTGTGTCAGTGTGAACTGATTGGGATATTTTTCCTAATTTACACTTTATCCCTCAATATTAAAGGTCAGTATCATACAGCCATTTGGAGATAAAAGTTACAAGTGTCATTTCCCCAAAAATTTATGAATGTGAAGTCTTAAAGCCAATGAGACTGTCAAGACATCCTTACATCACAATGAAGCCTAGATAGTAACATCATTGAGTACCAGGCATATTGTATGTATTTGTGATCTTCATTTTACTAATGGTGACCTGCTTATAGGAAAACATTTTTCTCCACAGCTGTAAAACTTTAATCCAATTTTAACAAATTCGACTTTTAGGGAGTATCTTAAGACACAGACAATAAAATATCTGGATATGTATCACCTGTATATCAGTTATTCTCACCTACATTTATCTCCTTTTTTCTCTCTTTTTGATCAACAACTTTAGGAATTGATATGCCTATGATTTCTTACTGTTTATTTTTAAAATGCCAGATCAGACTTTGCTCCATTTTTGCACATTGGAAATTCATGAGAATCCAGATACAGTGGCAAACTGGGAATTTGACACCAGAGGGCAGTGCAGGCATATATGTATCCATGATCCTGGGTGTTCACATTTCCTCTAATTATGTATGTGTATGAACACAGACATTCTGTTTTACCCAATATTCTTTCTTTCTTTCTTTCCGCCAAATTTTTGCTTCGTCTTAAACTCAGACACCGTGCAAGCTAGAAACTTCAAACTTTGCATGGCTATAGCACCTGCAGTGAAGTTTTGCATATCATTCTGAATAGTCAAGATTTTGAAAATTATGCAAATTAGGGCAATTCAAAAAAAAATTCAGTTGCTTCTGGCTTCCAAAATATTCATCCGATTTTGATGATATCAGGTTTATAAACTATACTGGGACGTATCAATCTCACTTTCGCACCAGTGAACAGGACGTTTGCAAGATTTCCCGATTGTGTACATTGTCACCTTTTGTTACATATCATAGATTATACAGTACCATGTATTCATTTTGAAATATTTTCCAACTTTATTTCTTCATTTGTGTTATTGTACAAAGATAACTGGTATTGTGTACCAGTATAGACATTATAGGAGACAGTTCTTAGGGTTGTATTTAGCTATTGACGTATATTATGTTAAACAATAAGTGTCCACTATATCCTAAAATCAGTCTATGGGTATTTTCTTGATAATGTGATGAGAAGTGTCTAAACACATTTATAAATCAGGTTTATGTAGTATACTGGGATGTATCAATCTCACTTTCCTACCGTTGAAGAGGACATTTGCAAGATTTCATGATTATGTACATTGTCACCTTTTGTTACAGATCATAGATTACACAGCACCATGTATTCATCTTGAAATATTTCCCAACTTTAGTTCTGTATTTTTGTTATTGTACACAGGTAACTGGTATTCTGTACAACAATACATGTTTGCAACATTTAACAGTTATGCACATTTCCTTTTGGTACAAATCAAACAAAATACCTTAGCCAACTTGCTTATTTTCCAATATACAGAACATATATCTGATGAGTGATGTTCAGTAAATACCTATCTAGTCTTGGTTCAAAGTTACCAGCTGGCAGCATCAACCTACTTGACAATGTACTGCCAGAAAACTTCATTCAAATGCATGTCTACCAATAAAGATTTCCTTCTTACAACATCAATGTTCGCTTTTCTTTCTATCTGCCAGATTTTTGTGTCGTCTTAAATTTATACACCAAGCAAGCTAAAAACTTCAAACTTTGCATGGCTATAGCACCTGCAGTATAGTTTTGCATATCATTCTGAATAGTCAAGATTTTGAAAATTATGCAAATTAGGGCAATTAAAAAAATTCAGTTGCCTCTAAAGGTCAAGGTCATTTTGCCTTTTGAATGTTTCATCTAGCCATAACTTGGTCACTTTCCATCCATTTTTATTCATGTTGGACTCAAATTGTAAGTGTTGCAACACTGCATATATTTGTAATTGTGCAAATTTTTTACACACAAGACCGATTTGCTTTCAAGCAAATCTTTCTTTTCTAGTTTTTTCTTTTTTCTTTTCATAAATTGAAAATGAAAAATGTGTCCTGTCCCCTCATTGCTCAAATGACAGAAATATTCCCAGAAAGGTGGAATTTGCCTTGATCCTTTCTCAATGCTAACTATTTTGAAATCATACAGACTTAACAAAATACTCAATGTAGTCCTTAGTTAGTTAACTTACTTACCTACTTGGTTACTTGTTTTTCCAAGATGAAAGAAAGAGGCTTTGATCTGTTCAGCTGCAAAAGCCTTTGAAAATTTATTATACAAATTTACCCTTTCCCCCTTGAATTGACACTTGAGTCAAAAACTTTCCTTGTCATGAGTTGGGCACTAAGTGCCCAACTCATGGAAAGGAAAGTTGTTAACCTGGGGCATGTGATCTTGATACGGCTCATCTGCAATTTTCAGTCAAAATTGTTTTTCATTACTGTTGAAATTAATTGAATAAACTAAAGCAGACGACATTTTACCACCAGCCGGTTTTGGCTGGTTTAAGCGGGATAGGGTTAAGGCATCATTATGTTGACTGAGCAACAGAGGCAAATGTGGCAGGGTAGGGATGATTTGCTAGTTATCATTCAAGAGGTTACAAAACCAGATGTTGCAATGTACAAACGTAACATAATTTTATGTACAGACTTAGGGATCTTCTGTCCCAAGGTCATTGAGGACATAAAGTAATGGTCTCACTCATTGTTGTCTAGGCACATGCAACAATATCCATCACAGGAATTGCACAAATAAGCTATGATTACATGTGGAGCAAAGTGCCATCTGGTGGACAGTTATACACTTAAATCACATAACATGTTCAGAAGCCACTTGAGGACTCACAACTTTGAAATGAAGATCTAGGTGCAATATAGCCGCCGTGCCAGCAGAGCATTAGGCCCATGGCATGGGTCCCTTATTTTTTTTGTTTGTTTGTTTGTTTGTTTTTTATTTTTATTTATTTATTTATTTTATTATTATTGGTCATTACATGTCAACTTGTGTTCATACAGCCATGTACCATTACAGGAACATTTGTAGGCAAAACTTTATAACATTAGGAGTAAGGAGAACTGGTGGCACCACTATTGGTAACAACTGAAACTAATATCTTAGGTATAAAAAACACATTAAATTCATCATTGAGATGGGAGTGCAAAATATACATCAAATATGCATTAGGCCAATGGTCAAATTTTGTAATATGTTCTGTGACTTTGATCTGTTTTTCAAGGTCATTAAGCACTTTAGGAAAGGAGATTAAATTCAATATGTTGATAAAGAACGTATGATGCCAAATGTACCACATACATGTGTACATGTAGCATGTGGAAGTTTGATATTGCATAATATGGAAAACCTTGACTTGCTCCAGGTCAATTCACCTTGTTAGAATGCTTGTTTGTGATTTTGTGCCATCACTTAGATAAGTTAAAATAAACTAGCATAACTTAATAATGTTTTATACCATTAATACTATGGCATATTTGAATTCTGCACTTAAGTCTTAACCACAAGAGGAGAAAAGGACTTTATTCCTTTCCTGGCTTACAGGAAGCTTGATTTACCAACTTTCGTTGGCATCCAACCATCACCAAGGAAAGTTGTTGACCTGAGTGGGCTTCCCTGACAAACGTCATCTTTAATTCTCTTTCAAAATGTGTTGTGTGTGTGTGTGTGTGTGTGTGTGAAGACTCACAATCACATATTGTTTGTTCTTAAGTTCTCTGTTTTATTTCTTTCTTTCGACTCGATATTTGTCGCAGCTTAAACTCGGACACTACTGGATCCAAAAACTTCAAATTTTGCATGTATGTAGCACCAATAGCAAAGCTCTATAGTTAATTAAAAAGAATGACAGGTTGAATATTATGCAAATTAGGGGCAATTAGCATTGTATGCTGCACTGTATGATATTCTATTATGATGCCCAGAAGGAATTATGTGTTGAGATAAGCTCAGAGGTCAATGTTGAGGTCAGAAGTTAATGTTCAGGTCAGAGGTCAATACTAGGATCAGAGGTAAATGTCCATATCAGAGTGCAATGTCAAAGTTTGAGGCCAATATCAAGGTCAGAGGCCAGTACTAAGACAAGGTGGTCAATGTCAAGGTCAGGGGTCAATGTCCAGGTCATAGGTCAATATCAAGGTCAGATGCCAATGCCAAAGATCACATGTCAAGATCCAGGTCACAAGTCAAAATCAAGGGCAGAGGTTACTTTCAAGGTCATCTCATGACCTGAGGCCAATCTCAAGGTTGGTGGTCAATGTCAGAATTATGGGTCTTCAAAACTAATACAGAAAAAGATCCCATTGAAACTTCAATTGGTCAGAGGCACAACCAAGGAGTAGTGAACAATAGGTGCACTATTTTAATTTATTCAAGTTTTGAAGAACATGCACATTTGCTGTGGTGCAATTCTTCTTTTCTAGTTAATTTTTTTTTTTAGCAACTACTGAAGCAGTACACATTTGACATTTGACATCTTAGCACTTGAGCAGAGGCTTTCATTTTGTGGTCAACACCTAACATAACAGAACAAGCTGAATTGTAAATATTTAAAAAGTAAATGAAGGTCCCAGGGTGATATTTAAGAGGTCATATTATGGACCAGTTGTGCTGTTTCTAATGAGGTGATGGGAGGGTTCCTTGACAAAAGCATTATTTCTGTTTTGATACCTAGAAAAATATGCTCTTGGAACACTGCCTACATTGTATCACGTGGCATGTTTTGGCACGGGAAGGTTTTCGTTACTCACGTGCAGTTTTATAGTCCCACTAAATTTATAGTCCCATTAAACATTGGGGGGGGGGGGGGGAGCTGTTTGTGAATCACAGAGGAAAAAATGATTTTAGGGTACACAGTGAAAAGATATTTTTCACAGATCTTCAGGAGACAAAGTCTTTATTCCACACATTTCTCAATTTATTGAAATGCTAACTCATGTTTCATGAGTACTAGGGCATTTGTGGTTCCCAAAAAAGTTAAGAGTCCCAATTAAGGTTTACAAGAAAAAGGCTTTGCCCCCCCCCCCCACCTCAGTTGTATCATATATCATGTTGAAGCATTGCATTGACTATTTAAATGGCATGCAATATTGTTGTCCATGTGTAAGTGAGCTTATTGTTTGTGTAATGTCAGATTGGATGGGTCACAGGTGATCTGCTGTGAATCATGTAAGGCACCTCCTGACTGTTGCTCCAGTTGTCGCAACACTGTGACGGGCAAAGTGAGACCTACTTGCTTGCAACATATGTTCTTCAGATCACAGCTCAGTCTGTTGTAGATGTGTTGTCATCATGTTAACCCTTTCCTGCTTAAAGGACCCAAAAGCACCCCTCCCCCATGTAAATTGCCATCTGCTTCAATGTTTCCACTGGAATTCCACATCAATAGTTAACATTTTTGCTGACAATTGTAGAGAAGACCTATCATGACAGACAGCACACCCCAGATAAGACCTATCATGACAGACAGCACACCCCCAGATAAGACCTATTGTGACGGACAGCACACCCCAGAGAAGACCTATGATTTTGTAATGGCAGGGTGTATCTGGACATCAATGGTAAAGAAAATTGTGCCTCCAGATCAAAATTGCGCTTGGTTACATAATACATAAAACTGTACTTTGTGACCTGCTTTTAGGTCATTGTGACCCAGTAATTATGGAGTCTGGTGCTTGTCCAAGTTTATTGTTTTTCCAATAACTTGAAAAGTTATTACCCGTTGTGGACAAACAGACTATATTTGGAAAGCTGGATGTAGGGTACATATTTTGAACTTAACAATTTTTTTATAATTTGAAAATCTTGTGACTGCAATACCATCCACAGTTTTCAAGTTAGCCCAATATAACTTTCAGGACTTATAGAGTGTATGAAAATCTAGGCTCGTTTCGATATGGGTGGTGCCATCTACAATATTGTGCAATATAGGGGTCAAAACCGGAAAATCTTGTGAAAACTCTTGCATCTTTAATTTTTGGCAGATCTTCAAATTTGATGGGATTGGGGGGAAGGTCAAGGTCTTAGTTGCTAATGATACTAGTGGCACCACCTGTAATTTAAACAGAAATTATGAGCCAAAATGTGTTTTAAGATATAAAATTCCATGCCTTGAAAAGTAATTGGATTAGACTTGCCAAATCTATAGGACATATAGACAATACCCAAAGCTAGAATTATATATATCAGTGGCCTTGATCTATATTTGTGAGGTCACCATGCCTGTAAATTTGAAGGAGGTGATTTTGTAATGGCAGGGTGTAGCTTGGACATCAATAGCAATGTCAGCACAACACCAGGCCCATGGGCCTCTTGTATTACATAATCTGGGTGACCTTGATCTTCTGTCCCAAGGTCACTGCAGACATAAAGTTAAGGACACACTCATAGTTGTCTTGGCACATGCAGCAATGTCCATCACAGGATTTGCAAAAATAAGCTATGATTACATGTGGAGTGAAGTGCTGCCTGGTGGACATTTTACACACTAAATTTACATAAGCTTTATATGTTCAGAAGCCACTTGAGCACTCGCAACTTTGAAATGAACAGGTGCAATATAGCCATGGTGCCAGCAGAACATTAAGCCCATGGACCTCTCGTTTCAAGCCTATTGCTATGTATTTTGGACCAGTTGATTTATGTGGACTCTAACTCAGAAAGGAGAAATTCATTGTAGTTACAGAAATGGTGTTTACTTGTAGGCCCAATTCTTAAATGAAGGCTAATGGCTATAGTATGTTGGAATTCTGTTCTGCTTTAGTGATTGTCCAACCACAAAACATGTTAAAGAGACCCTTTATTTGCAAAGTCTTTGAAGTTTGACATTATCCAATTGTATGACAAATTACATGTGATGTTAACAGAGGCAAAAACCTGGTCTACTTGAAGACACAGGTGTATAAATATGTTAAGCCAACATAAACTTTCACATGTCTCAGTTGTTAAAGTGGCAACGCTCAAAAGGCTCATAGTCCACTGGGCCATATCATATACAGAGTTCCCGCCTTTTTAACACACTTCACTAATAGGCAGTTTTGCTAAAACATAGTGTCTTAGTGCACTCCCTGGCGAATTAGTGATTTCCTGCAAGGTCTACTCAGCCATCATCATTAGAGGCTCCACCATAGAGTACAGACCAGGTAATGGAAACACTGGTAACACTGTTCATGTGATACTCCCAAGCAGCGACCAGCTGACTGGCCACGTGTGTGTGCTGTCAGTTAAAGCATAAGGAACAGACATGGTGTGCAGCATAGGAGGTTGCAAGTGGGGGCTGGACGGCAGGGCACACCATTTGTTCTCAACTGTTGGCAGCTATTTGCAAAGTTAACTGTGTTTGTGAGGGTGACTGACAATGCAAGGAAGCGATATGGATGAAGCAGCAATACACATGGATAGGCCCATATACACCCAAGCCACTCTGGAGGGAGCTGCTGTGAAAACACCTGCCAAAACATGGCGGCAAAAAATCAAAGAGATGCGACCAAGTTTTCAAGTATCCAAGAAATGTTGTGCATCTTTCCTAGAAGAAAGAGTGCCATTTATAAACACAGTGAGGACGTACAAATGGCGAGAGAACACAGTTGGTGATATTATATCGGGAGTGTCTGTCGGGATACTACATGTGGCTCAAGGTATGGGATTTGCACTGTTGACCAATGTGCCACCTGTCTATGGACTGTATTCATCTTTCTTCCAAGTATTAATTTATCTTTTCTTTGCCACTTCGCGGCACAATAGTTTTGGCACAATGGCACTGATTAGTCTTGTAGTTGGTGCCGTTGTTGAGAGAGACTTGGAGGCCAGAGGAATCACTGATACTGGATACATTGCACATGGAACTGTCAACACCACTGTGTCGAGTGTCAACGCTACTGATGGAGCACAGGACTTGAGTGACAGAGTTAATGCCATCAACATGATCAAAGTTGGTGTGGCCACCTCAGTCACACTTACTGCAGGAATCCTGCAAATGGGCATGAGCTTCCTGAGCCTGGGAGGGATAACTCGTTACTTTTCTCATCCGTTTGTCGGAGGGTTTACCACAGGTGCAGCCATTCACATCATTTTTAGCCAACTGAAGTTTCTCCTGGGAATGAAAACATTGAAAAGCTGCACTGGAGCTTTGAAGCTACCATTCTTTTGTGTAAAAGTGATTAGAAATATAACCAAGGTAAATATTGCTGATTTAGTGATTTCAATAATTTGCTTGGTGACACTGATTCTCGTCAAAAAATGCATCAATGAGCGTTTCAAATCCAAACTGAGGGTGCCAGTTCCCATTGAAATCATCGTAGTTGTACTGACAACTCTGATCTCCTTCTTGGCCAAGCTAGATGAGCGCTTTGATGTGAAAACTGTAGGTCCAATTCCTCGCGGATTTCCACCACCTCAAGTACCACCACTTCAGGAATTGAAACCAAGTTATGTGATGGATGCTTTCATAGCGGCCATCATAAGCTTTGCAATATCTATATCAATGGCAAAACTAATGGCGAAGAAATACAACTACAAGATAGACAACAACCAAGAACTTTTTGCATATGGAATTACTCACACGCTCAGTTCTTTTTTTCTGTGCTTCGCTGGATCAGTGGCGCCACCTAGGTCAATGCTGCATGCTGCTGTGGGTGGAACGACTCAGATGGCCAATGTGGTTGTCACTGTATTACTCTTGCTAGTTATTTTAGCAGTGGGTCCAGTTTTTCAACCATTACCAACCAGTGTTCTAGGTTCTATTATTACAGTGGCTGTTCTTCCCCTTGTGATGCAGCTGCAAGATCTGAAGAAACTGTGGCAAACAGACAAGTATGATTTTGCCATATGGGTGGTGACATGGCTGTCAGTTACACTGTTGGACATGGACCTAGGATTATTCATAGGAATCGGATTCTCACTGCTGACTGTAGTGGCAAGAACACAGCTGCCACTAAGTTACAATCTTGTCAACCTGCAAAACACAAACTTGTATACAGAGGAGAGTCAGGCCAGTGTTACAGATATGCGTGGTAATAGGGTCCAAGTTTTTCGCTTTGAAGCCCCGATCATTTATGTAAATGCAGATGTTTTCAAGGAAAGGCTCTATAACAATACGATAAATCCTTCACAGCCTGGGGCAAAAGCTATCAATCAATTTGATAAGGAGTTTAAATTTTCAAAAAAAGCTTTGGATAATCCAGAGAAGGTGGGGGATGGGGATGACATGTCTACACCAATGACAGATAAGAGTCAAAGTGATGGACCAAAAACTGTAGACACGGTCGCTGTTGTAGTAGTGGACTTTTCATGTGTGTCCTCTTTGGACACAGTGGGTATTAGTGTGCTTCGGCAGATTTTACAAGAGTACAGATCTGCCAGGGTTGAGTTTGTTTTGGCAAATTGTACAAAAGGAGTGATGGGTATGATGCACAATTCAGGATTTATCGATGAAATTGGGGAAGAAAATATTTATTTAAGCATCCATGATGCTGTGGTTGCCTTGAGGAAAAAGCTTCAAACACCTGATGAGTCTGATGAGGTGTGAGTGAAAGTCCTGTAGGTACATGTACCTGTTAACATGTTGACCCATTCCTGGTCCTGTACATACATATACCTGTTAACCCATTCCTGATCCTGTACATACATGTGCCTGTTAACCCATTCCAGGCACTGTACATACATGGACCTGTTAATATGTTAACCCATTTATGGTCCTGTACGTCCATGTACCTGTTAACCCATTCCAGGTCTTGTACATACATGTACCTGTTAACATGATAACAGATTCCTTGTTAGAATAAAACTGAGTCAACAACTTTCATTGGCTAAGCAAGCAGCCCATGCCAAGAAAACCAGTTGATGCAGAGCATGCTATTTTTGTATGGTTAACATGCAGTTCTTGTTCAAAACATATTTTGTAATATAATGGAAAAGTGCAGTAACATTGAAGCAGATCACCATGTACATCCAGCTGCGTGTAAACATGTACAGGTATTGCATGTGGAAGAAAATGGTCTCTCAACCAAATTAAATGGTGATGATGATTTTGATAAATGCATGTTATGATCACATAATGTATAATAATAAAAAAATACGTATGTATACATATTTTTAGAAAGACATGCATATGGATTGCAAAGAGTGTTGCTGCTGTTGTGACTATTGGATTCTCAGTCTTATGATCATGTTGTTACGGGGGTTTACCCAGGTGAATGGGGAAATGACCTGTTCTGTAATTTTGGGTTAAATAAAGGCGATTGAGAATACAAATTCCAGGAAAAAGTGGAATAATCCCACCATCTGTTAACAAGTAAATTTTCACAATGTTAACACATTAAAAAATAAGCAAATAAAAAAATAAAATGGATAATAAAAGAAAAACTGAGAGCAACAAATTTTGGCCTCTTTGATGAAGGGATCTGGCCATACATGCAGGTCATTTCTTGTTGAGTGATATGGGCCAAACCAGCACTGCAGTTAATATGACTGTCCTGTATTGGGGGCATGAGCAGCAGACTGGTAATGTGTTGTCACATTGGGAAATCACTGTATTCCTCTTCATAAGTACTTTGGGTGCATACAAAATTACCCTGTATGAAGCCTTCAATTCAGAACCATCTGTCAATATTACAGCAAAAATGTGGAAAAGATCTTCAAATGTAGATTTTTTTTCTCCTGATTCTCCATCAATTAGATTCCGAGGGGGTAGGGGAGGTCTGTATTAGAGAAGGGGCTTTTATTGGGAGGAAGATGGTAAACATAATCACATGAAATCCTCTCATGTGCTGAAATGAATGGGAACAGACCCAAGTACCATTGATTGCAGAAACTCAGGATCCAAATGTCAACTCAGTCTGATTGTAATGAGTGCCATTTTTTTTAAACACTATTAATGTATGTAAGTATTCTTCCAAACACTTTGGCATACACCAGGGAGGGAAAAAGGTTGTGACTGAAATTCAGCTCATATTGGTGGCTTAATATCATCAGGATAATTTGCTTTTCATCGACTTACATGATAAGCACCATAACTTGTGTACATGATGGCCCAGGTATGCTGATGAATAGGCATAACTATTTTGGATGACACAACTTAAGGGTGAATTAAGTTGAGGTTTCAAAGCAGTTAAAATACAGGTCAAGTAAAACACGCGAACTTATGAACACAGAATGGAGAATGAATGATACTCCTAACAGTGTGAAAAGTATATGTGGGCTGAGTGGTACTACTTTGCAAGCCAACTAAAATATCAGAGAACATTCTAAAACTTATAAAAGTATAGGGATGAAACATTGCAAATACCTTTTCTTGTCACAGGTTCATAGATATAATGTTTGTGGGAAGGCAGCATGCAAGTCTGGACTATTGCTATGCATTAGCAAAATAGTTAGTGGCTATAAAAGGTGTGATTAGGCTAATATTATTTTGTAACTTGTAGCCAAATTGGGCAGGTTTTGTCACAATTTATTGTACTATCAAAACACATATTGCCATATGTATGAACTTTGATTATTTAGAATTACAGTGGTCCCCCTCTTATTAAAGTGTGTGTGTCAACACACACTTTTCTGTTCTTTCTTTCTTTCTTTCTTTCTTTCTTTCTTTCTTTCTTTCTTTCTTTCTTTCTTTCTTTCTTTCTTTCTTTCTTTCTTTCTTTCTTTCTTTCTTTCTTTCTTTCCTTCCTTCTTTCTTTCTTTCTTTCTTTCTTTATTTCTTTCTTTCTTTATTTCTTTCTTTCTTTCTTTCTTTCTTTCTTTCTTTCTTTACCAGCAAATTTGTCAGACACTTTACTCGGACACTATTATACATAGAAACTCAAAAACTTGGCATGATTGTACCTCCATACAAGGAGTTTGACCATTTTATACAGAGGAATGAAGATGTTTAAAATTATGCAAATTAGGGGCATTTGAAATTTTACATCTTGGATATCCTCAAAAGTATAATAGATAGAGATATCATTCCAACTTCTACTAGGGGGTTATTGACCAGTGCACATCTAATGAATTTAAAACAAAAGTTGTAGCAATTTAAATTATGCTAATTAGCAGCATTTGAAATTTAAAACTTGAATATCTTCAAAACTGTTATAGAAAGAGATGTCATTTCAACTTCTACTAGGGGGTTGTTGACCATTGCACATGTAATGAATCTAAAACAAAAGTTGTAGCAATTTAAATTAGGCTCATTAGCAGTATTCAAAATTTTCAGTGTTGAATATCTTCAACACTATAATCGATAGAGATGTCATTCCAACTTTACTAGGGGGTATTCATCATTGCGCACCTAATGAATTAAAACTAAAAGTTGTAGCAATTTAAATTATGCTAAATAGCACCATTAGAAATTTATCTTGAATAACTTCAAAGCTATAATAGATAGTGATGCCATTCCAACTTTTACTCCTGTGTTATGGAACTGCTGTACATTGCCATGCCAATATGCTTTGAAGACACACACTGATTTGCTATGCAGCAAATCATCTTTCCTAGTTTAGAATTAAAGTGGTCCTCCTTGCCACCAGAGGGCATCCTTCTTGAAAGACCAACATTTATATGCATACATTTATACCTATACCCATTATATTGCCCCCCTCTATAGACACCAGGCCCGGAACAAGGACGTCTTGGGCTGCATGTGTGATGGCCTTATAAAAGGGGGACTACTGTATTAAGGATATGGGAAAGACAAATTTTACTAATGTGGTATTGACTAAGACATTGGGCACAGACCTTAGAACTGCTTCAACCAAATTGGCTGGTGCAGTTAAATGTCTGCTGCTAGGCTGACCCGTATTTGGGTCAAATATATGAAGTCTGGAGACAGGATTTTTTATATAAGAACTGACCCATCTGACTTCTGTAGTTTCATGTTTATGGTGTCTTTTTGGTGAAGAGAGTGTTTGTTAGGATTTGCTTATTGTACTGTCCATTTTATTATGTGCACTTTATTGTAAATAGCATAATAAACATTTGTTGCAAGTGTAATTGTGTCATTTTTCTCAAGTACTTTAATATATATGTAACATGAAAGAGTTGCATAATTTAAGATATAGACATTAAGAATGGATCAACTGACCTCTGTTTACATGTATGTTGCAACTACAGAACCAGTAATATTTTCCCCCAGATTTACATAAGCATCTTTGGCTTAGATTTCAATACTTACAAATTTCAAAACTATTTTTACTTGGGTTGTTTTGTTTGATAGATTCATTGTAGATTTAAGTCATATCTAAAAACTGACCAGGAAGTTGGCACCTAGTTGGCCTTTTAAGCTCAGCTGACCTGTTAGTCAGCTGAGCTTTTAGGAGGTGCTGTCATCTGTCGTCCTGCCACAATTCACATTTTTAACTTCTTCTCCAAAACCAGTAGCCAAATTCTCTTCAAACTTATTGGGAATGTACCTTGGGTGGTCCTCTACCAGGTGTGTTCAAATGGTCACACTCCAGTAATTTTTTTATTTTTTATGATTTTTTTCTTTGTGTTGGGGGGAGGGCAAATCTTAAAAAATCATCTTCTCTGAAACCGCAATCTCCCAATGTTTAAAGTTCTGTTTAAATACTCTTCTCGTGCTCCAGTAAGATTTATGTTTTAGTGGTCTTTTCCTTAGGCAAATATTACAAATACTTCTAAGTGTCATATGCACTCGGCTAAAGCTCAACACAGGTCAGTTTAGTTGCATCTTTGATTTTGTGAACAAGCTTAGGTCAGCTGAGCACAATGTGTTCACACAGCCCTCTTGTTTGACAGCAAGGCATTTTTAGCTCTGCTGACCATAGGTGGCAGAGCTCATAGCATCACTCATGTCTGTCCATCCTCCCATCCAAAAACTTTTGCTTGTGAACACAATACAGTCCACAGTTGTCAAGATAGCCCGCATGTAACTTTCAGGGCTTACCAAGTGTATAAAAATGTAGGTCGAGTTCGATATTGGTGGTGCCACCTACAGCATTATGTAATATATCAGTCAAAATATGAAAACCTTGTGATCATGCTAGCATCCTCAGTATTTAATAGATCTTCATGAAATTTAGTGGGATATGTGGGCAAAGTCAAAATGTCAGTTACTTATTATAAGCACCATCTATAATTTGATGAAAATCATGAGCCAAAATGTGTTGAAAGATATAAAATTGCACCTCTCAAAACATATTTGAATAAACCATATGCGAATATACAACAACAGTGGCTTAATTGGCCTCTTAATAACTGAATACACAAGTCATGCCCCAGTGATCTTGTCGGATGTCCTGCAAGGGTGTAGGTATTTTATAAGGAAATACACTAGGAAGATGTACATTTTCTGTAAAAACTGCCCACAGAAAGTAGGGATACACTGTGTATGAAAAATGCTGAAAAGTAAGTTTTTCAGTCACCTTTAGTGCTTTACATACTTAAATTCTGAAATGCTCAGTGAATGGCGGAATATATATTTTATTCAAATTTATCAAAGTTTGCGGGACTTTCTATTGTTCTTCATGTTCATTCATGCATTTCATGCACATGCTGAAAATTGCTTTAATTTCATTGTACTCTTATTCTCTCTTATTTTGCTGATGGCACAAAACCGTGAAAATAAAAGCACAGTGAAAGAGTATTTTAACATTGTTTGAATAGGAATTATGTCCAAAACAGTGAAATGTCAAAAATACAAAAACTGTGAAAAATTATACACGCCAAAATTAAGCAATTTAAAGTACACTATAAGACTTGCCAAATTTATAGGATGTATGAACCATATCCAATGCTAGTGTATTATATAATATCAGTGACCTTGACATATTGTTGTGAGGGTTCAGTCCTGTAAAGTTAAAAGGGGTGATTTTGCAATGTGAAGGTATAGCTTGGACATCAATGGCAAAGAGAATTGAGCCTCCAGATCATATTGCACTTAAGTACACTGTACATTATAGATTTGTACATAGAAATGTACTTGATGACCTACTTTTTGGGTCACCTTGACCGAATGATCATAACTTTGGCACATGTCCTAGTTTGTTGTTTTTCTTCAATATATGAGAATTGAGCCTCCAAATTGAAATTGCACTTTGGTACATTGTACATAAAACTGTACTCGATAACCTACTTTTTGGGTCACCTTGACCCAATGATTATGACTTTGGCACTTTTCGTGTTTTTTTGTTTTTCTTCAATAACTCCGAAAATGATTACCAAGTTTGAACAACCAGACCATGTATGGAAAGCTGGATATGGGGCACACATTATGAATGCAACTTTTTCATCAGAGTTGAATGTCAAAGTCAAATGGCCAGTTGGAATATGGGGGTCATCTTGTGAATGCTCTGCACCCCACGTCAATGTTGATGGCGCCACCTATAATATTATGTCATATATGGGTCAAAATGTGAAAATTCTTGTGACCAATCCAGTGTCCTTAATTTTCATGGATCTCCATGAAATATAGTGGGAATGGTGGAAGAGGTCAAAATCTTGATTGCAGATGATACTAGTGGCATCACCTACAATTTGACAGAAATTATGAGTAAAAATGTGGTGAAAGATATAAAAATCCATATCCTGAAAAATAATTGAATAAGACATGCTAAATTTGTAGGATATATAGATCATGTCCAATGTTAATATGTCGTAAAAGATCAGTGATCTTGACCTAATTTTGTTAGGTCACCAGACCTGTAAGGTTAGAAGAGGCAATTTTATAATTGCAGGTTGTCGGTGGGTATCAGTGGCAAAGAGAATTGAGCCTCAAGAATCAAAATTGCACTTGAGTACATTGTACATAAAACTGTACTTGGTGACCTACTTTGGGGGTCACCTTGCCTGAATGATTATGTGACCTTGACCTAATTTTCAAGGTTATTAAACACTTAAGAAAAGGACTTTTAATTCAATATCTTGGTAAAGAATGAGGTGAATGATCCCAAATGTACCACAAATGTGTATCATGTGAAAGTTTGATGTAGCATAATATGGATGACCTTGATTAATTTTTCAAGGTCGTGGAGGGAATGCATTTCAGGAAATTATTTTTTTGGTGATGGTGGTCAGCAGAACATTTGGCCCATGGGCCTCTTGTTTCTGTGGATTCTGTTCTGTCTATCATTCATTCATTCATTCCTTTTCTCTTGCTTGCTTCCTTTCTGAGCAAATTTGTCTGACATTGTATTTGAAGACTATTATACTCAGAAACTCCAAACTTGACATTATTACACTTGCATACATAAAGTCTGGCTTTTGTATGAACAGGGGTGACAGTTTTGAAATGTATATGCACATTAGGGCCATTTGAAAACTTAAACCTTGAATATCTTGAAAATTGTTATTGGTAGAGGTGTCATTCCTACCTCAATTCATATTGTGCTGCAGGTGCATCCAGTGAACCACCAACAAAATTTGTAGAATTTAGATTTATACCTGTTGGGGGACTTTGAAAGTTTAAATGTTTAATGTCTCTATCTTGAAAACTACTCTAGATGTGCCATTCTGACTTCACATCCTAGGTTTGTCCATCATCAGTGCTAAGTTCTCAGATGCCTCAACAGCCAGAATCTCTGTGGAGTGTGTAACCCTGTAAGTGAAGCTTAATAATGCAAATTAGGAGCAAGAATAGCAGACTTGTACACATTTATGATGGACCAAATAAACAACAGGCCATGATTTATCATCAGCATCAATTACATATAAATGTATGTCACTCACTAGGATTTGTTGTTTACGCCCATGTCAGACTTAAAACTTTCATGCTGCCATATATGGTGACCATCTTGTCATCAGCTGTTGTGTCTACAGTGACCCAGAAATGAATCAGAATCGCAAAAAAAGATTGTACTAGAACTACCTTTACAGCTTCTTGCTACATGACCAACTCTTGGTAGCCTGCTGAAAGGTGAAATTCTGTTTTATCAAGTATTCTTTCTGTCTGGCATTTCCTTTTTAACTGCAGATTTGTTCATGCCAAGAGCCTTATATTGCTACAGTGTTTTCTTAAATTTTAAGTTTTCTCTCATGCAGCTTTTCCAATTTCAATTTGAATGTAAAAGGCAAGAACTTTCCTTTGTAGACACATGAACAGATTTGATTTTTGAAACAAACCTTCTTTTCAAGTCTACAATGCAGTACTGGCGAATTCTGATCACTGCTTGTAGATTAAGCTGGGCAGTTGCTGTGATGTGCACACAAGCTATACCTTCAGGCCAAGTGGTTATTGTCACAAACTCTCAATGCTAGATGCAAACAAACTGCCTGACATGTACATCCAACAGCTGTTGTCGTTATGTCTGTGTGCCAACATAGACATGTTGTTTTTCTAGGAATTCTTTCTTTCTTTCTTCTTTACAGGCAAATTTGTCCGACATTTCATTTGAAACTGCCTGACATGTACATCCAACAGCTGTTGTCATTATGTCTGTGTGCCAACAGAGACATATTGTTTTTCTAGGAATTCTTTCTTTCTTTCTTCTTTACAGGCAAATTTGTCCGACATTTCATTTGAAACTGCCTGACATGTACATCCAACAGCTGTTGTCATTATGTCTGTGTTGGCACACAGACATATTGTTTTTCTTGGAATTCTTTCTTTCTGTCTTTCTTTCTGTCTTCTTTCTTTCTTTCTTTCTTTCTTTCTTTCGTTCTTTCTGTCTTCTTTCTTTACAGGCAAATTTGTCCGACATTTCATTGGAAAAGTAGAAACTCCAAACTTGGCTCAATTATACTTCTATGGATGAGGTCTTGTCTTTTTATAATGAGAGGTCATGCTTTTCAAAATAATGCAAATGACGGCTAATTAAAGTTTTAAATCTTCAATATCTTCTATACCATAGTAGATGTGGTTACGAGTGTATAGGAGTTCGATCATGGCAAGGCAAAGGTCATCCCAAATGTCAAGGTCAAAGGTCATGTCAAGGCCAAAGGCCAATTTTAGGTCAAAATATCATTTTAAAGGTCAAGGACCACTTCAGGTAGAGGTCATCTCAAGGTCAAAGGTCATTTCCATTGGCCGTAAATGGTGGTTTGCCGTTTCTTTAATTTCTGTAATTTGTTGATAAGCCAAATTATTTCAAGTAAATAGCAAACCTTTTTTTATTTTCAAATGACAAAAGCCTTCATGAATTAAATACTCAGAGAGGAAGGAGATATAGAGAGAGATGGAAGGAAGGAAGAAATAAAGGAGGATAAGCTCATTTATTACATTGAGTTGATGCTGGGACCTGTCTATTGCGCTTCCCTGATTGGTATAAGGATCCTATTTTACAGGGATGGCTGGCCCGTTACTTTCATAAATAGGCTCATGTACAGCTATGTCAGTTTAATCCTGTAAAGTTACACTATCTTGGACATTATACAGGTTTTCCAGCCTTGAAAAAACAAAGGTTTTAATTTGTAGGTAACTTTTGGCTGAACAGTTGAGTCCCTGGGGTATAGGCATCATGAGATTTTCCTTGGGATTTTTTGTAACTCCTGTGACCTTTTAAGATGGGGAGCACTGGCAAAGGGCTTATTTATTTAATGGAAATTAGGAAACTTAAATGTTATTTACTTGGAAATGGGAAATGAAAAATAACTGGGAATTCATTGAAGTATTTCCTGGGAATTGGGAAATGCTGCTTTTATTTCCTAAGAATTGGGAAAGGGTCATTTTTAGTTCCTGGCATTTGGGAAATTGAATTCTTATTTACTAGTACATGGGAAATGTAAAATTGCTGGGAACTGGGGAATTATGAAATTATTTCCTGAGACCTGCCCCCCCCCCCCCCCCCCACGCCCAAACAGCCAAAAGTTCTACAAAATCTGTCGTCATGTTGATTGTCCAGAAAATATGTATGGTCGGGGGGGGGGGGGGATTTGGGGTCTTGGATGGATAACATTGGCAGAAATTATACTTTCATTGTCCTGTGAGTCACAATAAGTGTCTGATATACCCATCAAGTTTTTGAGGGGGTGAAGTGTTATTTCCATAACGCATAATTGAGCTTTTTTATTGGTCGGGATTAGGGATTCACTACAATTTTATTTCATGTGATTATTGAATCAGCTAAAATTATTCCATGTGAATCGCGACAGGGATGAAACTTATCTCCTTAGTGAAATGTAACTGAGAGCAAATATTTTTTGTCAAAACATGATCTCCCCCACCCAGATTATCTACATACACGGCCTACTAAAAGAGAGAAAATTTAGGCCAGTGTAGTGCATACGACAGTCATGTACATCTATATGTACATCAGTATTGCATATTTTCCACTTCTAACAGGGTTACGATGCAGTTCTCTCATTTTAGAGACTCAAAAAGTAAATCAGTGAAAATGGAATCACAAAATGCATGGGGCTGCCTACTAGATTTATATCCGAGTGTGAGTTAACCAGATTTATTTCATGGTACACATGTATTGCAAAGGGAAAGAAAATATAATACATGTATGCTGGAATCTCGTATTTGTAACGTGAAACCATGGTGCGACAGGAGCAACAGATTATAAACCCCAGAAACTGCCAGTGCAATACTTCATTGCATCAGTCTGCAAGGGACCAAAGCCAAGCCATACATCAGGAATAATAGTGCCATCTAGGGTGAAAAAAATTGGGCCCAGGAAGCATCATAGTGATGGAAACAGACTAGTGGTTTCAGTGCATGTGCATACGATGTCAATACATTGTAATTTCAAATGTGTAATGTTGTGAGATTTTCAACAGTAAAAACACAATTGCAATAAATATGAATTGGAAATGAAGTGTCTTGAAGAAAGTTATAAATGAATGTATATTAAAACATGTAGTATACATTTACCAAAAGATAGCAAAAGAAACCAGTGAATTGTCTTGTAAATGTAGAACTGGTGGCAATGTCAAACAATGCAATGGGTGACAATGGAGATAGCACCCGAGGCAAATAATAACAAAGCAAGTAAACGTGTATATGAAAGGAAAAAATAGTTATACTTATACACACATTTACTAAAACATATTTTATGGGTAGAGAGCATGGGATAACACCGATGAGGGGATCGGTGGGCTCTGGTTTCCCAGGTTTAGCAGAATGGATGGGTGATGATTGGGAAAAGATTGCACTGATGTCAAAGTGTGGAATCACAAAATTAAAAAAATTGACAGCAATAAACATGCAAAAGAGGCACATATGTAAGTGAAACTTAAAGCTGGGATCGGCGGACATGGTAATATGTGAGTATAGAATTAGAGTATAGCAAGATAAGAAGATAAACCTTATGTAGGGCAAGTTGCTCCTACAATTTCATTTTTTCAAACTCGAGTGAATTTAGTATTTTGCCAGGTCACTTGACCTGGTGAAATAAAAATAGCTTACTTTAATTGTACACATTATCTCATGGCATAAACTGGAAGTCGTATGGCACATATGTGTGGGAAACTGGAAGGTCATATCTGAATGATATTTTACCAGTTAAATGAAAGTACATTAATTTAATAATTATTTTTTGATCAAAATTTTTGAGTCGTTATTTCACCAACCACTTTGAGCTACTTACATGACTGCTGAGATAAATTGTTTTCAGATGATACTACAAACAGCAAATGCCATTGACACCAACATGAAAATTAGCTGTAATCAATTTCTCGTGGAATCAACTTGCAAGTGAACAAAAGACAGCAAATACATGTAATCTGTTTCAGCTTGGTGAAGTGATCTATTTCGGCTGTCAATGTACTTGTTTTCATGTGCACAAATTATCATATTGTTTGCATTTTATTCATGTATTTTTTCTTTTTTTTTTATAGATAAAAAGGATAGACAATAGTGGTATAGCAAATAGCCAGCACGCAGAATGGTTGTACTTATAGTACACCCCAAGGTGGAACATGTAGACGCAATAACCTTGTCTGCCTCTTGACCTGTGGCAAGTGCCACAAACAATATGTAGGCCAGACTTCCCGTCCGCTCCACAAGGGAGATGAATCAACTATTGGGCAGACATTTTGCCTGACAGGATGACACTGGACTCGACCTAGAAGTCGAAATCCTGTGCCACATCCCAACACCCCAAAAATTGGAAAAAACAAAAACAAAAACAAAAAAACCCCAAACTTTTCGACTGGCTAAAGAGCACCACTGGATCCACCAGTTGTGCACCATGGAACCTTTATGCCTGAATGTCATGGGCAAATAGGCACCTTTGCCTTGTATTATGCTAAATTTATAGTTCCCGTGCCTATCACCCATTGATATTGTTTGTTTGCAAGCTTTAAACAGCACAGATCAAGTTTCTGTGGCCAAAAGATTTCTAATTCAGTTTATTCAAATGGAATAGTTTTTTTCCAGTCAGGTGCATGAATATTCATGCACCACAAACAAATTTTACCTTGACCCTCAAACACTTTAGTCCTATGTTTAACACACTAAACATATGCTCCCCCTGTAAGGAAATTTACACCCATTGGGAACACTAGCAAAGAGACATTACGTCTCCTTGACAACAGAGTGTTACTAAACATAAACACGTGGACATCATAGCACGTGGACCAGCATTGACCCAACTGACCAGTTTGGCAGTTGGCTTTTCCAATGTAAAACACAATGGTTTTACGTCATCCCACGTACAAATTATGGATAACATGGACACGCAAAATTTAAGGTCAAAAATAAACGCAACAGGCTTTGGGCAGTCTCTGAAGAGTGCGGACAGAACGAAACCGGTCAGACCATCCTAAAGTCTCCACTCAGGCAAAAGCTGCACATTCAGGCACTTTTCACCGTCTTACCCCTTGCCGAGTCTTTTCATTTTTTGCATTTTAGGCCCTGGGTTTTTTTTTTTGAAATTTTACTCTTTTGGAAACACTGTATTTCATATTAAACCTATGTTAAAGTTTGATTATGTTTTTATAGTGCTGGGTGCAAACCGAGACATTTTGTTTTTCCAAGAATTCTTTTTTTTTCTTCTTTACCACCAAATTTTTTCTGGAGGTTTTCTCAGACACTAACACCACCAAACTTGCCATGGTGACTAACCTGTCAGTGAAATTGTGCATATCGTTTGGAATAATCATAATGTTTAAAATTATGCAAATTAGGAGCTATGAAAATTTTAAAAGTTCCATATCTATTGCAGATAGACACAAAATTTCAATGTGTATGTCTAGGTTTGTGACACCTGCCAAAATAACGGACTGTAAATGAAAGTTGTACAATTCTAAATTATGCTAATTAGGGAAATTGAAAAATTTTTAAGTTGAAATATCTCCAAAACTATTATACATAGAGATGTCATTCCAACTTCAATTTATAGTTTTGTGGCAAAGCCGCATCCAATGAACCATGAACCAAAGTTGTAGGATTTTAATTTTTGCAAATCGGGTGAATATGCAAAATTAAAATCTTGAATAGCTTCAAAACTATTATAGATGAAGGTTCCATTCCAACTTCAATTTATCAGTTTGTGACAAAGCCATATTGAATGATTCTGATACAAAATTGTTAAAATTTGATTTATGCAGATTAGATGAATGTACAGAATTTAAATCTTGAATAACGTTAAAACTATTATAGATAGAAGTGTGATTTCAAATTCAATTTATAAATCTGTTACATATTTGTATCCAGTGAACAATGAACCAAAGTTGTACAATTTCAATATGTATAGATATAAGGTGAATATGCAAAATTTAAATCTTGAATAACTTTAAAACTATCATACATGGAGATGCCATTCCAACTTCAATTTGTGGGTTTTTGACATAGCCGCATCCAATGAACTAAAAGCCAAATTTGTAGGATTTTAATTATGCAAGTTAGGTAAATACACAAAATTAAAATCTTGAATAGCTTCAAAACTATTATAGATAGAGGTGCCATTCCAACTTTCAATTGATAAGTTTGCTGTAAAGCTGCATCCAGTGAACCATGAACCAAAGTTTTACAATTTTAATTTATGCATATTAGGTGAATATGCAAAATTTAAACCTTGAATAGGTTCAAAAGTATTATAGATACAGTTGCCATTCCAACTTCAATTTAAAGGTTTGTGACATAGCCACATCCAATGAACCAAAATTGCAATTTGTGCAAATTAGGTGAATACACAAATCTAAATCTTGAATAACTTCAAAACTATTATACATAGAGGTACCATTTCAACTTTAATTTGTAGATTTGTGACATAGCCACATCCAATGAACCATGAACCAAAGTTGTAGGATTTTAATTTATGCGAATTAGGCAAATACACAAAATAAAAATCTAGCTTTTCAAAACTACCATAGATAGTGGTGTCAGTCAAACTTCAGTTTATAAGTTGTGATGTGGCCACATCCAATGAACCAAAGTTGAAGCATTTTAATTTATGCAAATTAAGCTAATACATGTACACAATAGTTAGCTTATGTTGACCAATGGCAAAGTGTAGTATTTCAACTGTTCTCATTTTGAAGGCACCCAGACAGATTTGCTGTGTATTAAAGCTTCTTTTTTAGTGTCCAAGAAGCAAAATTGAGCAAATTTTCAGTTTTATTGCCCACTTTGTCATCCCAATCATTGACAATGAAATCCTAATCAATTCCCAACTCAAAATTGTATCTTTATTTTATCCTTACATTGTACAGCTCCAGAAAGTTGCAGTGCTGAGCAGGCAAGGCAGTCACACCATGCATTCGTAATCAGAAAATAATGAGCAGGAACTCAGTCCGTGGTCAGATGATAAAGTCTATGGCCAGGAATTGCCAAAAACAAAATTCTGTAAAACATGAGTAGTTGCTGTTGGAATGGAAGCTCTCTTTATGGTTGATCTGAACACACAATTCTTATAATTACAGAGGAGTATGTGAGAATGTGTCAGCAGGATGAGAGGCATGCATAGTAAGGAGTGACAACAAATGGCATGCAACATAAGCTTGTACATTTGTATCAATGAGATTTTTGGTTCGTAATCAATTTTTCACAAAAATGCGTGTTTGCCTCCTCACTGAACTGTGCATGATCTTGACAATACATGTACCTGCCACTTGGTAGCAAGAGGTAAGCAACGGGAAGGCTGTGTGTTGACTTAGGCCCTGTGTGGGTGTGCTACACAGCTGCTGCAGGCAGCCTGTATGCTGGCTTAATATCTCAAACATGTACCTTCAATAATTAAAAAAGAAAAATAGGAAGGAAGTACAAAGCTGCGTCTGTATAGCTCCACAATATTTCCACTATCATTTATCATTTTGTTTCAATATGTCCATTATCATGTATTATTTTGTTTCAGTATTGCCATTATCATGTATTATTTTTGTTTCAATATTTCCATTATCATGTATTATTTTGTTTCAATATTTCCACTATTGTGTATTATTTTGTTTCAATATTTCCACTGCCATTTATTATTTTGTTTCAGAATGAAAGGTAATACAGGCACAAGCACAGAAGAGATCTAAACAAACATGTAGGCCTCTTGTAAGTCCACCCCAAATGCGGCAGAATTGTGGTGTTGTATGAGGTGTGGCCTCTCTTTAGGCAGAAAAAAATAATGAAAATATCACTCAGTTGCATAGAGGAATCTTATAAGAAGGGACCACTGTACATACATACATACATACATACATACATACATACATACATACATACATACATACATACATACATACATATACACACACACACAGACACACACACACACACTGAGACAGACACACACACATACATACATACATACATACATACATACATACATACATACATACACACACACAGAGACACACACACACACACACATACATAGTTAAACCTCAGACTCATAACAACATGGTTTGTATGGTCTAGAGCTGCTTGGCAGAACAGGCCCAAACTGTTAACCTGGACCATTTTTGTCTTTTTGGGAACTATAGGACTGTGAATACTCAAATTAAAAGTCTTTGTATGAGGAATTTAATCTGGCACAACTATTATTGTGAGGAGGAAAGAAAGGGTTGATTTGCCCTTGAGAGATGTTCTGTCCAGGAAGTGTCATGTCATATTCCTGACCACAAGCACAGAGTTAAATCTCCTATCCGGTGCCCTTGTTGTAGGCTGTGAGTGTTTGAAGTGACCCAGGCCATAGACCAGTTTTTCCTGTAGATTTGTCTTTGATGGCATGACTTGTATTTGCAGGCAGCAGATGCTGAAGTGATCAAGTCGATAGACCGTGCGATAGAAGCCATTCACTACAGTGCTGCTGCAGCAGGCGGCCATTACACACATCAGCAGCGAGAGAACCTGCAGTGAGTATATATATATATTATATGCAGACAGGTATACATTTATGTGCTGAAATATGGGCTCAGTGCTGCCCTTTTGGTATGCTTTTCATTGGGTATAAAGAGGTGGTGAGTGATGGTGCTGTTATCCTGGCAGGAGCCCTTTCCTCACCTTGTACGGTACCAAAATTACAAATTAGTGTGACTGTATAATATGGATGTGCTGCAGGTGCAGAGTTTGTAGGGCAAACAAAAGGTTGGCCAGGAAGGAAAGCTTTAGTTATGGTTGTAATGTTGTAATGTGCATGTAGCGCCATCTGATGAGGGGGAAATCATTGCCTTCCCAAAACAGAACTAATGCTGGGCTTCTCTTCATCATGATATCTTTCATGGCTGCTGTCTTGCTTACAGTGGATCTGATTTACAGTGTACTGTAGGATTCGCTACGTTCAATGACTGCAGTACCATCTGGCGGTTATCAGTAATCCTAAAATCTACCTGCCTCTGTCATTTGGTACTTTCCCTGTACACTGTATATCCCATTCATTTACCAAGATAACATCTAAACTATATAACAGTCTGGGTATTGTTACTCTTTGCCAGAGCACCTGAGCGGTGACTGCTCTATTGAAACTTTTGATCAATGTGGCTTTTATCATTCCTGTTGTATGTTTCACTCTCTGCTTTATCTGATCAGTCTGGTATCTGAACATGCCTTTAAATGTTGCTTTCATCTTTATCCCCAGATCTTCATACTCGTCATTTAACCCTATCTCTGTCACCTGTTCATGACCCTCTGGAATTTGGAATTTCCCTGGGTTCCATTTTCTGATTTCAACTGGCTTTCCTAGTGTCATAACTTGACTCTTGTCCCTGCTAAATCTTGATATCCACTTAATCTTGCATTCCCCTCCTGCATTCAACATATTCTGTGAGTCCCTGTGAGATTCTGCCATGAACACTTTGCCATCTCCAGAAAATAAACCTGTAAATTACTGTGGTCCTATTATTCCCTTGTTACAATCCACCAGCTGATTACCTAGTTCCTGAAAATACAAAGCACACATGCAAATAGGTAAGGTCAAGATCAGCTGATTCATGTGGGTTCTCAGTGGAGGACTTTATAGGCAGGTGGGCTAGGGATGTGTATTTCCATTAGTTTCCATTGCAATTTGCACCTATGTAACTTTAAAACCACTTTACCTAGAAACACAAAATTTCTTGTGGTAAGTGGTTGTGTATATAGTTAAAATACTCCTGTAAATTTGGTAAATTTTGCTGCAAAACTAGTCAATGAATTTAATGTTACTTTAACATTGAATCTAATGGGATATACACACCTCAAGCCCACAAGAATGTTGTGTGTTGGGTTGTGTATTCAATAGTTACAGGGAGTTTTCAGGGAATGTTGTAAAAGTATCAGGGAGACAGGGCAAGATAGTGTTCTTTCACCCAGGAGCTTTAATATTTTCATACTTGATTTACTATTCAAATTACAGTCAACTGATCATGGTGCTCTGATTGGTAATCAGAAATATAATATAATTTGTAATCATTCCTGTACTCTGATATTTCAGTCTCATATGTTTTGGTTTTCTGTACTATGTATATCTAACCATCTTGATGTATATTTTAATTTCCCCAAATATTGGGGCTAAGTTAAAATATTTTTATTTCATGTATATTATTATTCAGCCAAATACACATGCAATTGCTAATTGCGACCTCTCCTATTTAGACCTAGTCCAAACACACATTTTCTCCTTCGACCTCCCCAAGTAAAACTATGTATTCAATATTTTAAAGCTTTCAGTATTTTGAGAAAGTTGCTCCCGAAACCTATTAAGGCATGAAGTTTTTTTCATAGCTTGCCTTTCCATACCCTATCCTATGCCTTCCTCACATCGAAAAATCCCATGCAGACACTTAGAATGCTTTTTGTCTTTGGCCTCAGATATCTATTACCTTTAACCGCTGTTAAAGTCTGTTTTGATTGTTAATCAGCATATTTCTGTATCACAGAAGGAGTTGTGTAATGTTCTAATTGTGATCCAAGCATGCTCAGTGTTTACTTAGAGGTTACAATGAACCAGTTAGTCTTAAGGTGGGCGCTGTGAAGCTAGTGCGCAGTGAGACTGGCAACTTTGGATCGCAATTACCCATTTAATTTTTTCACAAGTACATTAAACCTATATATTTTCTGATTACTACATATCCATAGATTTGTATCCATAGAGTTTTTTTGCAGGATTAGAATTTTTGGAGATTTTATAGCATTCTTTCTGACTTAGTAGGATTTTCACATTTTTCGCGCAGAAGTCACACAAAATTGTTTTTTTTCCAGTTGAAATCAGAAGAAATTTAAAATATATATCAATATCCAGGATCTAATTCAATGGTTAGTCCTGAAATAGCATAAATAAATAGTTATAAAATTTTTAATTTAGTCCTGACAGGTTGTTCATTTTCCTTCTATAAATTGCTCCAAAAGTCACGGAAGGGGTTGTCAGGAAAAAAAATTCTGGGAACCGCTCCTGGATATGATATTTTTCTTTTAATGTCCGTTGATTTTAATGTGATAGGGCAATTTGTACGTTTGTGAGGCAAAATGCAAATTGCAGAGGTTGAGCAAAAAACAGTTCCGAGAAAATTGCATTTAAAGAAAAAGTTGCCAATTCTTACGCATTTATGGCTGTAATATGACACATACTCATTTCTTCTGTCCTGTGTTTTAATTATTGTGTGAAATAAACTTGTAGCTTTACCTCCGTGATGTTGTCATTAAACAAAAGTATATTTTGTGGCTTAAATCTCGACTTTTTTTAACTTGGGAACCCCACACTTGGCTTGTTTGGGTGTGGGTTCACATGCGGCTTTCCATATTTGGGGACCAGTAAGTGGATTGTGCTAATTTGTTTTTACATCAATAGAGAATTTCAAAGTAATCAGAACAATGGTAGTGATTAGTCTGAACTTGCCCATTATTCTCTTCACAGCTAATGGTTTCCTATGAGCGACCCTTGTCAATAGCTCAATTGGTTTCCAGGGTCATGGACTAATGACTGTGCAAACAATGACATGGTTCATTATCATGCCCATGCAAACAAAGCCATGTGTCCGGCACTGTTTAAACTTTTCATTGTCAACAAAAGTTTTAAGATCAGTTACCTCATATAAATTTTATATTCACACATCTGAGTTTTTTGGGAGCATGTACTTTAAGTATTAGACTATCCAAAAATATGAAAAAGTGATTTGAGGTTATCTAAAGGTGCGGCTTCAGACCTTCCACCTTAACAAGGTATAAGGGATCAGGATAACTAAATGGTTACTGATCCACATGGCTGGTTTGAGTCCAGGTGTCACTTGAAATAACACAAAGCTTTGAAACTGAATATCTCGGAGGGTGATTTAGGCTAGTTTTAAAATATTTATTCATCCTGGATCATAAAAATACATGATGTGTTAAGTGATTGGTTCTCCAGACAAAAGGACACACATAGTTACATGCATGTATACAATACAGGCCATACAGAAGGAAGTACAAGATATGCTGAACATAGCGGGGGAGATGAGGAATAAATGGAGGTTAGAATTGTATTGTATTGTAAACATATTTATTTCAAAAACTGGATAACCTAATAGTTACATAGCAACTAATCGAGAGGATCTCCAGTACATAAATGACACACTTGATATGTACACGACTCACAGGACATCAGGAGATCCTGTTTGTTAACAAAATAATAAGATACTATACAGCAAGTGTAACTATAATCAGTAAATGAAGCATCTTGATTCCATTATATATAATTGCACTGCAGAAAATATTATAACATTCGTAAGATCTGTACTGCCATTTAATATTATTTCTAATAGTCTATCTGGGACAAGCTGAATCAATAGACTTGGCTTAACAGCTGGAGCAAGCACGTTAACAACAGCTTTCATAAGTTTACTCCTTTGAGGATTGTAAAGCGGGCAATGAAAAAATAAGTGGAAAGTATCCTCGACAGGGTGACTACATGAACAGGCTGCAGATGGGACAATATTTATGTCAACCAAATGTGAGTTTAATTATGACTTACCTGGGCTCAGCTGGGTCTGAACAATATTAGCATAACGTTCTCCGTTTGAAAAATAAGGAGGAATTTTGTGTTGAAAGAAAAGTAGCTTTTTTAATTTCAATTTGAAGGTAGAGAGAGAGAATTTAGTAAGGATAAGAGTAGACTGATGACTCTTGGGAAGAAACCAAATGGGAATAAAAAATGGAGAATTGGGCAATTCCAAATTCCAGAAGGTAGAGAACAGTTTACTGAAATTGGGGAGGTTGACGAGTATGAATAACGTGGTGTTAAGATAAAAGCAACAGATAAAGGCATGTTCAGGTATCAGGTGGAGAAGAATAAACAGAAAGTGAATCGTACAAAATGAATGATTGAAGCTGCCGCACTGAACAGTTTCAACAGAGCATACACAGCAAGGGTATTTATGGGATAGAGTTGGAATACCAGGGATGATATATGGCTTAGATGTGATTTCAGTAAGTGAGGGAGATAACCAGGGAATGGACAAAGCACAGAATGAGATGGGGAAATGGACACTGGGGGCACCACCATGTACAGCAACAGAAGCAGTCCTGGGAGAGTGAGGATGGAATAAAATCACAGACAGAATTGTCAAAGCAAAGCTAAAGTACTGGGGTATCTACGAGCAGTAAGTGAAGAAAGGTGGAGCAGGAAAGTTTACAAAGAAGTAGTCAAGGAACAAACAAGATGGGTCAAAGACATGAATAGCTTAGCAGAAAGATTTGAATTGAAAGGATATGAAGTTGATGATTGGAAAGTGTATGTAGGTAAGACTGTGACAGAGGGCTGGAAGGAGGACTGGAAAAGAGGAGTCAGGGAAAAGAATACATGTACATTAAAAAGGTACTCAGCTTTATTGATAGCCCTATGACCCAAAGATCAAGTGAACGATTTTCTCAATGATTTCAAATTTGTGACCGACCGTCTTATGGCTGAACATTTGTTTTCACAATGCATTGTGATTGTGTTGAATGATGATGATAGGCCTAAGAATGACTGGAAAGCATGGAATGCACTGTGATAAACTGTTGATTTTCCCAACGGATGGTGGACTGATTGATTTTTACTGTTACAGTGGTCCCTGTCTTGAGAGACCGCCCCTAGGGCAGGTGAAAACATGGTCTCTCAAAACAGGTGGTCTTTCATTAGAGGTACAATAACATGGAATAGATAGCAGTGTTCTGAGAGAGCGGTCTTAAAAAGATATGCGGTCTCTCATTGGAGGGGTCTCTCAAGACAGGTACCACTGTATTAAATTTTGACACTTGGGACAAGAAAGTCATATGTACACGACTCACAGGACATCACTAACAAAAGGCTCCGAAACATGTTGAGTAGTTACCTGCTAAAGACCCTTTAATTTATTTGGGCTGATACAGCCTATGTCAAAATTTTACAGAGGAACTTGTGCAATATGGACAATAGTAATTCCATATGTATATAGATTAGACAGGGACAGGTTAGCTTATGGAGAGTAAAGAGTTCGGACTGCGGAATAGGGTAATGACTACTAGGAAGTGGTTCTGGGCAAAAAGACACAAATACTATTATAACGACTCTCGATTTTACCTGTAAATTGTAAGTAAAATTTGGTTTATGGACATTCATTATATAACTTGCTATTCTTTGCTTATTTTTTTATTTCCTCAGACACATTGTGTGGTATACATATAGTACATATGTCTTCCCACCTCCCTGAACACATCTAGGAAAGAATATCAGTTTCAGTTATTACAAAATGCGTATGTACAATGTAATACAATGTAATGAATCCCATGAGTGTGTGCATGGATGTTGATGAAATGTTGCAGATCATTTTAGCAGAGGATTGAGATATCGGACCTCTTCTTTGGCCCCCATGAGGGCCATTAAATTGATGTCAGACTGTATTTCAATTTTGCAGTTACTAACACCACCCCATCTTAAGGAAGTACACCAAATGAATTTAAAGCCTAATATAGAAAAAGTTTAAACATTTTTGAAACATATAAGATATAAGCAACTCAATTTCCCTCCAAATATTCAAATCAAAACTGAAAGCAACTCTAATAGCAGTGGATCATGTTCCTGGTTACTATACCCAAGGGCACAGATTTGCCAACATTTGTCATACCCAGCTGCATCTTGGATTTCTAGACTTAACTTTGATCTCTTTAAAGTCATCATCATCCCACAATCTACATGTTCTTGTTCTTACTCCACTGAAGAGCTGCAATATTTTCTGTTCTTTTGTCCAATGTATTCAACTTATAGGATTAAACTTCTCAACTCCATCATCCCTATTATTGCTGTATATACATTTTTTCTCATCAAAGCTGCAGGTTATTTTTTACATTTGCCATAAGAAGCCTTCTTCATGACTTGTTAAACAATGAAATTGTCTAAGCAAAAATGCATGGCTATGGTTACCATATTCCATATTAAAGTGAATATATAGTACTTCCATGTGTATATAGGGTAGACAGGGACAGGTTAGCTTATGGAGACTAAAGAGTTCGGACTGTGGAATAGGGTAATGACTACTAGGAAGTGGTTCTGGACAAAAAGACACAAACAAAAACATGAAGATTTGACCTATGAACTCCAAGTTTCGTCTCATATGCGCAAAGTAGGTGCATTAAAGTGATACGAGAAATTTCTAGCATTTTCCTTATTTATAAGAAATGCCTACTTAATTACAATACGTTGATTCCTACTAAGATCGTCAAGCCCATGAAAAACAGAGCTAGGCAAGAGAAATTTGATTTGCTTGTCAGCAAATCAGTCTGTGTGCCTAGAAAACTTTAAAAGATTGCCTGTTCAGCTGCTAGTTCACTCACGCAACAATAATTTTTATCCAACAGTTCAAAAGAAACATAAAAAATTGAGCTCAGTCACAAACCTATAAATTGAAGTTGGAATGGTACCTCTATCTTAAATGGTTCCGAAGTTATTCAAGACTGGTATCATGCTTGATTAGTTTGTCAAAAATTGAGTAATAATTTGACTTAGATAGTAAACTGATAAAAAGAAAAAAGTTTTTTTTTTTCTTTTGGTTCAAGTTGCAAAATGTTGGCCCCAATTGATAAACATATGTAATGTTTTTTTTATATAAGAGGCACCATCCAAGTAAAATATTTCCATGCCAATTCCAGCCAAAAGCATTGGTTAAACATATTTACAAATTTTTATTCCCATATGAACCCAAAGGGAACAGCCCAAAATTGTATATCAAAAGTATATGCATTGAATATCCCCAGGCCTAACATGACCAGCATCCAGAGTTCAAACAACACTGAAAAATTGATCAAATTTGAAAGTGTTTTTGAAATACGGGTCATTACTCATGTAATGACCCGTATTACCTATGTCGCCACGTACCACCATGGGTCATTACCTGTGCCACCACACACCACTATGGGTCATTATCCCTGCCACCACACACCACTACGGGTCATTACCCCTGCCACCACACACCACTACGGGTCATTAGCCCTGCCGCCACACACCACTGTGGCTCATTACCCCTGCCACCACACACCACTATGGGTCATTACCCGTCCGACCACACACCACTACGGTTATCGGACAATTCGTCGAAATCAACTTCGCCGTATTTTCACTTCATCGGAGGTTAAAATTGTCGACTGTCTGAATGGCCATGATGACAATATGTCAAAATCAATTTGGCCGTCTGGTCAAACTGGTCGCGATCAACTTCGGCGAAAGGTCATCTTGTCGCGATCAACTTCGACGAAAGTTCATTCGGTTTGACCGAAAAGACAATTGGTCGTGTGTGCGACCATGGGGGCTACAATTTTAATGGGTTGATATCAAACTGTGAATAAAATTTGCCTGCATACATTATCTGTTTTCCATGTCTTTTTTTTGGGGGGGGGGCAGTCTTCTCTCTACCATCGACCAGTCAGTATGGCTGAATTTGGTGGCAGTTTAGATATTTTTTTAACCGAACGAGAGTGTAAAAAGTTGGCAGGTTGTGTTCAGTCACATGATCATTATACGGCCACCATCACTGGCATCAACATTCACCGGACCCATTCACCTGGCACCCGTTTCACTACCAATTTTAGAGCGAAATGGCCTCACAATGAAGTTACTTTTCGACCAAACAGCACTTTGATCATTCTGATTTTCGACCAAGTTGATTTCGCCGATGTTACATTGCGATGAAGATGACATCGACGAAGTTGTGTAGTGACGAGATTACTTTTCAACCAGATTTAACCTTCGGCAAAGTTGGCCTCCGACGATGTTGATTTCGACGAAAAGTCCTAGATTCCACCACTACAGGTCATTACCCCTCCCACCACACACCACTACGGGTCATTGCTCATGCCACATTGCATGCAT
This sequence comes from Hermodice carunculata, assembly GCA_964020975.1. NCBI lineage: Eukaryota > Metazoa > Annelida > Polychaeta > Eunicida > Amphinomidae > Hermodice > Hermodice carunculata. The sequence goes on along the minus strand of OZ026622.1, from coordinate 56,371,438 downwards.
GTGGGATGCTTTTGAAAGTGGGACTTCAATGGCCTTTGTGAAAGATAGCAATAGTTTCGGGTGCTTTGTTGGCCAGTGCAGTCAGATTATACATGTGTGCCATATGGTGCCAAGTAAAATAAATGTATCCCGGCAGCCATCTACATATGTATTGTATTTACAAGACAGCTACATGGAGCCAATTGAAAAATTTCTGTATAGCAAGTGTAATTGTATTCATTAGAATTTTATCAGTTCAAAAAGGGTGTCATGATGTAATATTTTGAAAAAGCAGCATGTGATCGCGATTCACTTGTCAGTTAGCTTGGCAGAATGGACATCTGGTAAGGTCTTGTTTAGGAAAAAGAAGCCAACCACACTGGCTCCTAGCCATGTTCACCAAAACAGTGCAGATGTAAAAATACTCAGTAGTTGTAGTGCAGATGTAAAAATACTCAGTAGTTGTAGTAAACTACTTTGCTGAAAATAGCCATGGTTTATGTGTACTTCAAATTTGACATTTCAAGTTAGTCTGAAAAATAACTTTTTAGTAAAAAGGTTTTGAAATTTTGAAGAAACAATATAAGTTAGCTTGTTAGGCAACACTTACCAATATATCAGATGATTAGAAAATTCAGAATCAATATTTATGATGTTATAGTCTTATGAGAGTGAGTGAACAATGTGTGCAACTGGGCTATTTGTGAAAGAGCCAATTTATGTCCTAAAATGAATAAAATTTCATTAATACAAAGAATTTTCATGATGCTAGGTCAACAAAACTTGTATATGTATGACATAATGACTGAAAATGTTAAATCTCTTTAAGGTAGCAGCGGATTGAGCTGTAATAGCAAAGCCATGACCCGACACAAAATGACTTTTTTTCCATTTTCATTCAATTTGGCCCTTTACTTTTCTTGTCGCAAAACATGGATCCCTAAAAAGCAAAATTTGTGTGATGAAAAGGGACAAAAACATGACCATGTTTTAGTTGGCTCGAGCATGTGCGTGTCTGTTGACAAACGTATGTTAAATAATCCGCCAAAGTTTGGACAGCAGTCAGCTGCTTGCCACAACCCAGTGCTGTAGCTATTGCAAGCACCCAGTGCTGTAGCTATTGCAAGCAACCAACTGTACCTTTCAGCTGTGCTGCTGGTGATTCTTGTTCAAACTGCCTGACGAGATCAGGACCACCACTTGATTGGTTGATTGTGGTGACCAAATAGCCAGAAGATGAATGGGCTCATGTTTTCCTGTTCCGGTAGTGACTGGGCGAAAAAATGGAAAATACAGGTTCCGATTGTCAAAATGGCGCCTGGCGACCAACCCTGCAACTAACCTGGGACTCAGAAAGTGAGCGAAGGAGTTTTAGCATGGAGGAAGAAATGTATTTTCTCCCTGCATGGTTTCAAGCGATGCATTAATCTTCATTCAGAATCATGGCCTTGTAAACATTATAAAGACAAACAAGCATCTAGTCTAAATCTAGTCTTGCCCAATCCATGACCAACTTGCTTTACTGTTTGGTGGTAAAATAAGCGCAATGATGGAGAAATCTCCACAACACTGCTGCACTACCCAGCTGCAGATAAATACAATACAAACTATGAAAATACACATTTGGTTCAATGTGAATAATTATGCATGCCTTCAAATTTATAACAATTTGAAATGTTTAGATTTTGCTCGTATAAGTTTGAAAATGTGCTGTTGCTGTGACTGCCTTGACAGACTTGGGAGAATGGACAGGTGACCAAAGGCACGCACCAAGTGTGAAATGGATTGGACTTGTGATGCATGCCTCTGTTTTTTCTGAGTCTGTTATCTAAAATGTGTGTACCGCCTTCAGAATACGCATGGTAAATGTGCTCAACAGCAGCATAAAAATATAAATCTCAAAGTAAATTTTTATGAAGTGTACACCTCACTGCAGTTGGCATCGTCTGCGGCCAATGTGTGGAGGGCTGCCACATTTCGGATATATGGACTTGTACACTTCCCATGGGGGTACGTTGAAGTACACTGCGCCAAAAGGACCTGATTTCGAGAGGGGGAAGGATTTGAAACTTTGACCATTAGAAAGATATGACAATCTCATCGCTGTTATTTTTGCAAATGACTGCAAAAGGGCTCTGCACATTGCTTTTTATTGGTCGATCAATCATGTAAAATGTGTTGTAAGCAGTTTGTCGTGTTCCCACTGCACGCCAGTCACAAAGTGCCAGTTTTTGTGTCGCAATCACTTTATTGCAGAACTTCATGTATAAACCATCAGGGAATACATATGTCCTCAGAATAAAATTATATATTAGGCCCTATTATATGATGGCAAAACCCCGGGAAAAGCATGACAATGTGTATGGTCCCAGGGCCAGAATTTCAGCGAGAATCAGAGAATCCATTCTCGTAAAGATTCTCCTCAACTTGTCTTTCTTTAAAAAGAAAACTAATTGACAAAAATCCATATAGATTATCGCAAAATTTTGCAAAATTCTGGCCCTGGGTCCTCTTTGCCACAAGAATGGCCCAAATCTGTGGAGGAGTCAGTGAAATAGGCTTAGTGTACAATTGACACTCCTGACGATCTTACATCCCCACACCTAAGCCAAATCCACATAGAGAAAATTCCACACGCATTGCCCCATCCATTTTTCAGTTCAGTTTTGAGGGAATTTGAAACTTTCTTGCCTGCAAAACAGACTCACTTTGAGTTATGATCCCCCACCCAAGAAGTGGGGGCGGGGAATATAGTAATGAGCTCTGTCCTTCTGAAATAATTTTGTCCGGTCCATATCTCAAAAAATATAACAACCAGCTCTTTCAAATTTTCAGGGTAGGTGTAGCTTATGTAGTAGGTGTACACAAGCACATTGGTTTTGGCCTCATTATCCTTGTTCATTAATTAATTAACAAAGCTCGTTCAGCAGCCTCAAAATCTTCCTCACAATTTTGTCCAGCCCATATCTCTAAAAATATAACAGCTGGCCGTTTCAAATTTTCAGGGCAGGTACACTTTATGTAGTAGGTGTATATAAGCAAATTTTTTGTGCCTACTTATCCTCCTTAATTAATTAACACAGCTCGTTAAGCAGCCAATAAATTTTCTCAACAATTTCTTGCCATATCTCGAAAAATATAAAAGCCAGCTCTTTCAAATTTTCAAGGTAGGTGCAACTTATATAGTAGGTGTGCATAGGCATATTGATTTTGGCATAATTATCCACCTTCATTAATTAACAAAGCCTCAATATCTTCCCCACAATTTTGTCCAGCCCATATCTCTCAAATGGCAGTCTAATCTGCCATTTGAGAGATATGGGCTTAGATTCACTTTTGAACTTGCTACCGGAGTGTATGCAAGTTATCCTGTGACAGGTGTGTGTTTGCTGGAAGCTATCTATATTCTACATGTATGTGATGTTTGTTTGTGTGCTGGTGACTTTTGTCACAAGAATGGGTTATGCGTCAAGTGCAGTGCATGGCATATAAGTGGGTGGTGGTGTACAAGTACTATAGAGCGATGTGTATACATCTGTTATTGCACTATCTGCTGTCAACTTCTGTTACTGGCTATGGTGACAAGAGAAGCAATTTTGCACTGCTTTTAGCTTCTGCCAGTATAAATGTGTTTATGTAGCTAGTGCTAGTTAGTACTTGGGTACTAGTAAACACATTTACTGTTACAGCACCTCCAGATTTCAGCTCTGCCGCTGTGTAACTGCAAAGTTGAAAGGGAATCAATTGTGTAAGCCTTCCCCTGCCAGTACATAGCCTCTATCCGTTCAAGACTTCTTCAGTGTCTCTTTGGGGAAGCACACAGGCAACTGGGTATCTTGAAGTCCCAGGCTAAATAGGAGAGGATCCCGGAGTATCATTGGATCCCAGAGATATGTCTCAGAGTGAACAAGTAGTGTCCTCTTTTCACAGCAACTGGAAAAAGACAGTCCAGAGGAAACCCAAAAAGGGAGCATCACTTGTTCATCACAGGAGCTCTACAGCCCAGAAAAAGCATAATGTCCAGGCTGCCATGAAAAAGACTTCTAAATTGTTCATGTTTACTGTTTGTTTTAAGTTGGAACAGTGGTTCTGCTATTTGTCAAATTGAGGTAGCACTAAAATCATCAGAGTCCAAACTTTGAGTAAAAAAAGAGTCACTGATTGCAAGTTGAAGTAAAAAGAAATCAGATAGCTGTTGAAAACCCAGCACAAGATTTGAAAGATACAAATGAAAAACTGTGTCAGAGTGCCTTCATTCATAAACAAGGCCTTAGTCTGCTACACAGCTATTATAAAAAAAGACATAAATTGTTCTTGTTTACTGTCAGTCGTGTGTTGTGTTGGGACCTGGAAAATATTGAACACAGATGTTAGCTGAAAATTAATGCCAAGTCTGGAGGAGTTGGATGGTGTCCCTGTCAAAGGTCTGCTTCAACAAAGTTAAAACATTTGGGGAGGGGTACAGTTTCAGTGCCCAAATGCAGCATTTATCTCTTGATAAGATGAGAAAACCAAAATGTTAAAAATCCAAATATTCTGTGCATTAATGCTAAATATATTGGAGCCAAGATGGAGATGGGACTTTTTGGCTGTCTGTGCGCCCTGACATGCATTTCTCTGTAGTCATATTTACTACTGTTCCTATGTTCAGGTTGAAAGATCAAACACTGGGAGAGGAAAAGCTTATACCTATGAAGTATAGCCTGCACCACGTATACATGATACATGCTGCAGTTTTGATAAATACTTATAGCAGTTTTGATGAAATGGGTGTTTTTTCATACATGCACTATCTTAACTTAAATACTAATGACTTTCATTCATTTGTGACTTGCCCAACAAATTTTGCTATTAATATCCAAAGATTATTAGAAAGTTTGGCTACAATAATTTTACATATTTTAGACTTGCCTGTTTTGTTACTTAATTTTGTCTTTTGGTATCATTCTGTTTTAATATTCACTTCCAGACATTTTAGGCTTACATATTTTCTGTCGGGCTATCGGTAGCAAGCAGCGGCCGACAACAGTTAAAAGTTTGCCTAATTGTACGTAGAATAGCATTAAGAAAAATTATGTTTTGATAACATGTTTTTGACTTAAATGGTTATGACTTTCATTCTTTTCTGACATGGTTAAGTACACATTTACTCAATATCAAAAAGTTACTCAAATTTGACAGTATTTACTCAAATGTCACAACTTGACCCATTACATCGACTCAGGGTTGGCAGTAAAATAGAGCTTTATTGTTTGGAGACTTTCAAAGAGAGGAGTAGGTGTCATCATGGGGTTTGTTTTATATTTCTGGTGCAGAATGTCCATTGTTTCAGTTTGTGTTAGGATTTCTCTTGGTTTGTACAGGTGGTCTAGCTGCAACTGTCCATTTCACAATCACTGGGACAGAATATAACACCCCAGTTTGTTTCTACTTCAGTTACATTTATACAATGGCAGGTGGCTTAACTGAGGTAAGCTATCCAGCTAGAAAGGGTACATACTGGTTCAGGGGCAAGTCAAATTGTTCTTATCTGCACTTGTACTATACAAATTTAGTAATTATGTTTGGTTTGACTGGTATTCTTCTTTCGCAATGAAGCTCTGCATTTGCAGGCAAAACTTCATGCATTTAGCTAATTCATCATTTGCCCCATTCTTATTATTCATTATTATGTTGGTTGTCTTTGATGAATATTCAGCTTAGACAAGGAGCTGCTACTCTGAGAGACATGTACAGGTATAGGCTCTGAAACATGTTCTGAGTGGTTACCTGCTGAAGACCCTTTAATTTATTTGGGCTAATACAGCCTATTTCAAAATTCTACAGAAGAACATTTGCAAGTGCAAGATGGACAATAGTACTTCCATATGTATATAGGTTAGACAATGACAGGTTAGCTCACGGAAAGTAAAAAGTTTGGACTGCGGAATAGGTTAATGACTACTAGGAATGGGTTTTGGACAAAAAGACACAAATACAGTGCTTTTGGTGCCTTATTTTCCGCCATCATTAAGGACCGATAATTAGCAAGTTCTTTGAGCAGCCTCAAAATCTTTTCCACAGTTTTGATTGCCCATATAATGGAAAATAAAACAGCTATCCTTTTCAAATTTCCTGGGTGGGCAGGTCTCATATAGTATGTGTGCATTAGCATAGTTTTGTGTGGCTACTAGTCATCTGACCTCTGGTAATTGCATATTGATGTACCAATAACAAGAAATTGTGGGAAGGGGACTAGCTAGTGTCAGTGGCAACTTGTTGTTAAATGGCGATTGAAGTTCATGTCACATTATCAGATCAATTATGTAAGCAAACACAGTACGTCTTGGCAGGCAAGGAAACTATTACCCATGTATCCGAACTGTAACATCATCACCTTGGTCATGGTGTATTTTGTTTGCCTGGGTAACAGATATTAAGTGTCTGGTCAAAGATTACTCTAGGAAAGGAAACAAGTAGCTAGGTTATTCATATGTAACAATGCACAGTCGCATCACTGATACAACATTGAAACTAATGGATTCTCAACACATGTGAGGCGTTCTGTGTCTTCTTCTATTTTGTTTTTTAACTTAAATTCATCCCAGGAGTGAAGTTTGTTTATCAATAACAGGACTTTTGTCTCAGTTGTCAACTTGTCACCTCATCATGATCATGATCTATGAAGACTCCTGGCATTATGCATGTAAGATGGAACTTGCACACAGAAAGACTCTCTCTCTCTCTCTCTCTCTCTCTCTCTCTCTCTCTCTCTCTCTCTCTCTCTCTCTCTCTCTCTCTCTCTCTCTCTCTCTCTCTCTCTCTCTCTCTCTCTCTCTCTCTCTCTCTCTCTCTCTCTCTCTCTCTCTCTCTCTCTCTCTCTCACCATTCCATGGATGCCAATAGAGTGACAGTTAGATGACTCTGCTGATGTCATTGTGCATCCCCTCTCTGAGAGCATGTTTAGGATAACCATAACAAGAAACTAGAACAACCATTTTCATGACAGTTGGTCTGTCAACACAGACACACCAAAAGCAAAATGCAAAGAAACAAAGCAAGGCATAATTATTGCTGTCAGCTAAGCAGCAGTTTTGAAACCTTTCATTTTCAGAGAAAGGTATGAGAGAGATAGACAGAATGGCATCCACTCAACATCCAACTTGCCTAGAATGGCAATTGTACAATTTAGTTTTAGAAAATAAAAAAAAAAAACAAAACAAAACTTCAGCGCCCTTCACCACCCCCCACCCTATGTACTGTGTGCCTGATTTTTAACGTTTTACTTTTTTTTTAACATTACTGTCCGTTTGCTTCATTTTCAGTTTTTTTCCCTGATCATGGTATGTCAATTTCCTGCCTGCCCCCTTTTTTGCTGGTATGATCACAAGCAGTCCAAGACACTGAATGTCCGAAGCCCCGTCCATGCTGTTAATAGAGACGTGTTGCTCTTTGATCCATGATGAGGAGAAATAGGTGGGCAATTCTTGCCCATCAGGCACTCTTCTCACTGAGGCAAGCCATGAAACTGCAAGCCCATCTTGTTCAAGCAGCGCCATTTGCAAACAGTGTTGCTGGGGTCAAGGTGATAGCACCTTTGGGTCACATGGCTAATCTGCTTTCGAGTTCCCTTTGAAGCTGTCACCATCGCGTGTGAAACCACAGTGACAGGCTTGCAAGTATGGCTGCCTTTGATGTCAATTTGGTAAATAACTGCTTTTTAAGCCAATAAACATTATTGTTTGTTGGAAAATATACATCAAATTTGTTGATTGACATGTCTTCAAAGTGTTGCACACCAAAACTGACCAGGATTGGAGAGCAAATTTGTCATTACAGTCAGCAAAGTGGGCAGAAAGGGCCTCAAATCTTTCAACCTGATTTCTTGGAATGAAATTTTCTGCGTATCAACCAATTTTGTGGGCAGTGTCAGTTAAAAGTTAATTGATCAATCTGCTTCAAATAATCGTCTTTTGAAAACTGTGCCCCCCCCTTTCAGATGCCTTCTTCGGAGACTTTTGTAGCTCACAAAATGAATTAACTGTTGATGTTTAATATGATGATAAGAGAATTCAATTATTCTGTAATAATGAATTTTATTTGTGAACAAAAAAATGTTTCCTGGATATTGTTAGCTCAGCTGACTTGCCAGTCAGCTGAGCTTATCTTATGGTCCTCCGTCCGTCGTCCGTCGTCCGTCAACAGTTTACATTTTCGACTTCTTCTCTGAAACCGTCAGCCAGATCCACTTCAAACTTGGTGGGGATGTGCTTTGGGTAGGTGTCTACCAAGTTTGTTCAAATGGTCACGGTCCATTGATTTTTGGATTTTTAATGAATTTTTTTGTTCTTTTTTGGGCAAATCTTAAAAAATCTTCTTCTCTGAAACCGCTCACCCAATTACTTTCATATCACACAGAAACACTCCCTGGGACACCTAGTTTTTAATTTGTTCACCAGGTGGCGCTGCAATTTTTTTATATTTTTTTATGAATTTTTGTGTGTTATAGCTATTTTCGACTTCTTCTCCAGAACTGTCACTCAGATTAAGCTGAAACATGGTGGATATGTTCCTTGTAGAAGGGTCAAACAAAGGTGTTCACTATGTGGGAATGCTGCAGATTCCTGATTTTTAACGATTTTTTCAATTCGGGTACTTATCGGTTAATGCAGCTTTCCTATTGATTACTATGGAAGTCAATGAGCATTCTAATGCTAATTCACATTTTCGACTTCTTCTCCAAAACCGTCATCCAGATTAACTTCAAACTTGGTGGGGATGTACCTTGGGTGAGTGTCTACCAGGTTTGTTCAAATGGTCTTGCTCCAGTGATTTTAAGATTTTAAATGAATTTTTTTGTTCTTTTTTTTTGACAAACCTTAAAAAATCCTCTTTCTCCAAAAGCGCTTACTCAATGGCTCTGATATCACACGGGAAGACACCTAGGGACTCTGTGTTCTTAATTTGTTCACCAGGTGGCGCTGCAATTTTTTACTAATTTTTTATGAATTTTTGTGTGTTCTGGCTATTTTCGACTTCTTCTCCAGAACCGTTACTCAGATTAAGCTGAAAAGTGGTGGATATGTTCCTCGTAGAAGGGTCAAACAAAGTTGTTCACTATGTGGGAATGCTGCAGATTTCTGATTTTTAGCGATTTTTTCAATTCGGGTACTTATCGGTCAATGCAGCTTTCCTATTGATTACTATGGAAGTCAATGAGCATTCTAATGCCAATTCACATTTTCGACTTCTTCTCCAAAACCGTCATCCAGATTAACTTCAAACTTGGTGGGGATGTACCTTGGGTGGGTGTCTACCAAGTTTGTTCGAATGGTCATGTTCCAATGGATTTTTTTTTTTATGATTTTTTTTTCAAAAATCTTTACAAAAGTTTTAATAGGAAAGTTTTAACATGGGAATTTCTTGTAATGGTTATAACTTAAATAATTTTGGCCAGATTTACTTCAAACTTGGTGGGGATGTGCCTTGGGTGGATCTCTACCAAGTTTGTTCAATTGGTCACGCTCTATTGATTTTTGGAATTTTTATTTATTTTTTTTGTTTTTTTGGCGGCAACCCTTAAAAACTCTTCACCTCTGAACTGCTCACCCAATTGTTTTGATATCGTTCATAGACACTCCCAGGGACACCTAGTTCCCAATTTGTTCACCAGGTGGCACTGCAATTTTTTGTATTTTTTTTTTTTTTATGAATTTTTTATATGGTTTTGTTATTTTTCACTTGTTCTCAGAAACGTCACTCAGATTAAAGTGAAATGTGATGGATATGTTCTTGTGGAAGGGTCAAACAAAGTTGTTTACTGGGTGGCACTGCTTTTGATTCCTGATTTTTAAGTATTTTCAACTCGGGTACTTATCGATCAATGCAGCTTTCCTCTTGATTACTATGTAAGTCAGTGGGCATTCTAGTGCTAATTCACAGGACAACTGACACAAAATTTACTGTTTACTTGATAACTTGAGATCTGTTTTGAGTTAGTACTGTGATGTTGCACATGATAATGTTTTTGTATGAAGGTCATGCTCACACAGTACATGAATGACTTTGACCTCGTTTCTGGGGTCACAGTGCAACGTACATGAATTTTACTCTTCATTATAACTTGAGAACTACTTGAACCTTGATGTTGTACATGTTAGTGTTCTTTTATAATGGTCAGACTTACTCAGAACATGGGTGACCTTGATCCTTTCCCAAGTTCATAGATCTGCAAGTGTGATGAATGTCAAGATCAGCTGAGCATGGGCTGTTCACACAGCCCTCTTGTTTGTTCTGTGCTTTGATTTTAATTATGTGATACACTTTTCCGTCTATTATTTATTAAGAAATGCTGACAAAGTGTGCAATCTGACACTCTCTTGAAAACTGGCTTGAAGATCATTAAAAATTATCGTATTGGTTTGAAACATGTTTCTGAAAAATCTAGATATCTGTACAATAAATAAAATGTATGGTTTTGTGAGTGAAATGTGAAACATAGTTCATCTATGCAACATTTATGTGGGACCGTTGCACACACTCAATCCCCTCCGGTACCGTAAGTTTTGCCTATTGAAAATAAAAAACTAAAGTTAAAACTTTGAAATACAAAAAAAAAAGGAAAAAGAAAAAATAAATCAATTTTGCTTTCTTCAAAGATGTTTCAAACAAACATATTTTTATTGCAAGTAGACAACTTAATGTCTGATCTGTGTACCATCTGTGGTACATGTGTATTGCAAATACAGTCATTTTTTCCCCGTTTATTGTGGGAATGTGATATTACTCAAAGATTTTGGGGTATCTAAAACATGGTTATCAAAAGCGCCCAGATATAAAAAGTCATCTGCTTCAAAGTTTCTGAACAAATATGTCATCACCAGAAAACACTTTGGATGAGGATTGATAGATGTGTTCTGTCTGGATACATGTAACATGCTCCAAGTCGAACCACTCTCCTTGACCTGGATTGGGCACATTGCACCCAAGCCACACCAAGGAAAGTCATTGTCTTAGTCTTCTAAGCACAAAATGCTTAACCCTTTCCCCCTTGCATTAAGACTGAGTCAACAGCTTTCCTTGGCATGGGTTGGGCACTAAGTGCCGAACCCATGCCAAGGAAAGCTGTTGACCTGGGGCATGTGATCTTGATAAGTCTTATGTACATTTCTCAGTCAAATTGTTTTTCATAACTGTTAAAATTAGTTGAAAACACTGAAGCAGACGACATTTGACCACCAGCTGGTATAAGGGGGAAAGGGTTAAATAGTAAAGCTGGTAAGTCTTTTTATTTATCTGGTTCTTATACCCAGTAAAAGTGGCAGATGCAGATGGAGGCACAAGGTATCTACATCATGACAGTGCAACCCTCATCCATGTCCCCACAGCAGTACAAAGATCACAACTCAGAATTTATTTTATGTGATGATTTAGCAAATGTATAACATCAGCATGTAACAAATCTGATGATGTGCCTGGTCCTATATCATGTTGATGTTATGAACTTGCTTGATAGAAAATATGTCTGTGTGTGAACACGGACATACTGTTTTACCCAATATTTTCTTTCTTTCTTTCTTTACAGGCAAATTTTCCCATATTCATTTGAAAAGTATTATATGTAGAAACTCAAAACTTGGCACAATTATATTTCTACACATGAAGTCTTGCCTTTTTATAATGAGAGGCCATGCTTTTCAAAAGTATGCAAATGAGGACTAATTGAAGTTTTAACTCTTCAGTATCTTCCCTTATGGAAAATTTTTGTCTGAATTTGTCAGAATCAAATCTGAATTCTGTCTGGAACTTCCTTATCTGAATATTGTCTGAAATTCGGTCTTTTCAGCCACTATTCAGTCCGTTTCAGCTAGATTTCAGACAGATTCAGCAAGAATTCAGAGCACTTCAGCTAGAATTCAGTCAGGATTCAGCCAAAATTCAGAAGAAGATACAGCAGATTTCAGTAAATTTCAGCCAGCATTCAGATAGTTTCAGGCAGGATTCAGATCAGATTCAGCCAATATTCAGATAGTTTCAGGCAGAATTCAGTATTATTCAGTCAGTATTCATACAGCTTCAGCTAGAATTCAGACATGATTCAGCCAGGATTCAGCTAGAATCTCAGGAGTTGTAAGTGGAACTATCTTGGATAGATGTTCCTGTTAGAGTATAGAAAATTATATTATTGTCCCAAATTTGTAAGATTTTATGGTTACAAAAAATTAACATTTCTCATTATGAAAATGGTTTTATAAAATTATACAACTTAGTAAATGGTATACAGTTGATTTCTGTGTAAGGGAATTATTATAGGAACATTCTGATTTGAATATAACTTTGTAAAATTCATCAGAAGGTTTCAAACAATCCCTATGTGTATTCAATTTTACAAATTACAAACAAAAAAGTTGTGCATTGATTCTCCACAGTTTTCCATAGTTTAAAAATAGAGACATAGAGGTGCAGCAGGAAAACCCTTAAAAGTGTTTGTGTTCACCCCAAATTATGGTATGCAATTGAAACTCAGTAACTTCTGAATTTTTCTGAAGTGATTCAGGCAAAATTCAGAAAACTGAATGGTGCTGAAGTGATTCAGCCAAAATTCAGAAAGATCTGAATATTGCTGAAGTGATTCAGACAAAATTCAGAAAGATCTGAATATTGCTGAAGTGATTCAGACCAGATTCAGATACATCTGACTACTGCTGAAGTGATTCAGACAAAATTCAGATACCTGTGAATATTGCTGAAGTGATTCAGACTAGATTCAGCCGATCTGAATTTTGCTGAAGTACATGTAATTCAGCTGGAATTCAGCCATATTCAGACAATATTCAGAGAGCCCCCATAAACCTTCAGACCAGATTCAGCAAACTTTTTGTGCTTCAGCCAAATTCAGCCATAATTCAGCAAAATTCAGTCAGTTTTCAGCAAAGATTCAGATATCATGGATTGTAAGGGTTATATACTATGGTAGATGTGGTTCGGTGTGTATAGGTGTTCGATCATAGCAAGGCAAAGGTCATCTCAAATTTCAAGGCCATTTCAAGGTCAAAGGTCTATTTTACGTCAAAGTGTCATTTTAAAGGCCAAGGTTGACTTCAGGTAGAGGTCATCTCAAGGTCAATGGTCATTTCAAGGTCAAAGGCCACTTCAAGGTCAAAGGCCACTTTTGATGGTGTCTTTCTTGTAGCCATAACTTGGTCAATTTTTATCCAATTTTGATCATGTTGGACTCAAATTGTAGCTGTTGTAACACTGCACATTTTTGAAACGTGTGACCTCTAAAGGTTAAAGGTCAACATCATTTTGACCTTGAAAGTTGGTTTCATCCAGCCATAATTTGGCCAATTTCTATCCAATTCTAATCATGTTGGACTCAAATTGTAGGTATTACAACACTGCACATTTTGTAAGAACATATAACCTCTAAAGGGCAAAGGTCAAGGTCATTTAACCCTATGAATGTTTAATCTTGCCATAACTTGGTCAATTTTCATTTGATTTGGATCATGCTTTGCTTAAATTGTGGTTATTGTAACACTGTATTTTTTTGCAATTACATTTGACATGTAAAGGTCAATGTCATTTGGACTTTGAAATTTTCATCTAGCCATAAGCTTAACGGAATGTGAAGTACCAAAGGACAAAAGTTGTAGCATTTAATATTTACAACTTTTGAAGGCACACAGACAGATTTTCTTTGAAGCAAATCTTCTTTTCTAGTTTCTTGTCTACCTTTCCATTTTATTTCTGTGTAAAATAAAATTACAGCTTTTTTTTTCCACAGCAGAACAAATGATTTTTCTGCTAGCCCTTGTGATAGGGCATCAGGTGCAAGATTACGCAGCTCACCTTGGCAAACAGCTCCATGTTTTTGCACTGGTTGACCCAAAACCAGTAAGTTCATTTTCCTTATTAGGAATATTAACAGTTCAAACAGGTAATTTGAAGTTCTGAGTTAAGGGGTAAGAAAATTGAAACTAGGCTTCTAGTTTAGGATGCGCATGTGCATAGAAGTGCACAATCTAGCAACAAAATGTTACACCTCACTATAAACATGGCAGCTTTTTCGAATTCAGACCAGTGCCTGATGAGACCCAGTGAGGGGGAAATGCGTCCCACACTCCACCTACCTCGTCTTTACTACTTGCCTTGTCATATCTGCATACAAACAAAAGTTGTTGAATTTTAGTTTATGCTAATTAGGGGCATTTGGAAAGTTTAAATGTGGAACGTCTTCACAGCTATTATAGGTAGAAGTTACATTCCCAATTAATTTTACAGGTTAGTGGTGAAAGCACATTCAGTGAACCCAAGCAAAAGTTGTAACATTTGAATCTATGCAAGTTTTGGATGCAAACAGACAGATTTGCTTTGAAGCAAATCTTTTTTCCTAGTTCAAATCTGCATTTATTTGTTACCTTTTTAGGTTTGCTGACAATAGGGTGCAGAGCTTATGACGTCACTCATATGCCACCCCTCATTCCATCCGACCTTGTATCTGTGAACTTTTGCTTGTGAGTGCGATACAGTCCACAGTTGTCAAGATAGCCCCATATAACTTTCAGGACTTATCAAATGTATGAAAATCTAGGTCAAGTGTGATATTGGTGGTGCCACCTACAACATTATGTATAATATGGATCAAAATGTGAAAATTTTGTGACCACTCTAACATCCTTACTGTTTTCATGGAATTTAGCATATGAGACTAGTGGTGCCACCTATACTCGGACAGAAATTATGAGTTGAAATGTTGTGAAGGGTACAAAATTCCATATCTTGAAAAATAATTGAATAAGCCAAATTTATAGGATATACATTATGTTCAATGCTAATATGTTATATAAGATCAGTGACCTTGACCCATTTTTGTTAGGTCACCAGACCTGTAAAGTTTGAAGGGGTTTTTGTAATATGAGGGTATAATGCGGACATCAATGTCAAAGAGGAATGAGCCTCCATATCAGAATGGCACTTGAGTACCCTGAATATAAAACTGTACTTGGGGACCTACTTATTGGGTCACCTTGACCCAATGAATGTGACCTTGACCTATTTTTCAAGGTCATTAAGTACTTGACAAAAGGACATTTAATTCGATATTTTGGCAAAGAATAAGGCAAATGACACATGAAATTTTTAGTAATTTCAGTATTAGTAAGTATACTTACCTCTCGACTACAATTGACAAGACCTCCGTGTCTGGCCAAATCGCCCAACACAATTCTTTTGGTTTACTCACTCGATTGTTCCCAAAACCTGACAGTCCCAGCAGCGCCATCTCTTGGACTTGCTGGAGACTCCAGGTGTGCATGCTCCCTTGCACTTCCTTCCTCCGTGATGAGTGGTCAAATGAAAACACCTGTGTAAAGAAAGCAGGATGGTTAGATGGGCTTCTCTGGTGGTCGAGAGGTAAGTATATTTACTAATACCAAAATTACTAAAATTTAACGTATTAGTTACTTAATGTTACCTCTCAACCGCTATTGCCGGTATACAAATGCATTGGAGGAGGTTGTAACATTGCTGGCACACTGACCATATTAAGACCTCCGGGACGGACAGTCTGGGAGAGAACCATCTGTCTGCTCCCAATGCAAATGTTTAAGACGTTCGCCAGGGTTGAGGAGATGGCCGATTTTGGAACCCTTCAGCTCTCACCGGGGACTTCCCACTGGTTCAGCAATTTCCGTGATGTATGGAGACTATGGATGTATTCTGCTGGAGCACCAGTCCAAAAACACTTTCCAACAAGCCAAGTAAACCATTATAGAAGAGGATGGAAGTCCCTCTCTGGCAATTCTATCTGTGTCTGACTCAGAGAAACCTTTGTCGTGGATGTGCTGTGCGACAACTGCCAAGCATGGAGGTTGAACAGTTGAGGGTTCCTGTAGAACACGCTCGTCCTTGGTTGCACCAGAAGTTTGGGCCACACCAGTAAATGTAGCAGAGGCTCAATACTTAATTCCAGAAGGTCCAGAGACCAATCTGTCCTCGGTCGCCAGGGGGCAACCCGGATCAAATTGCAGTTGTGGGACCGAACCTTCTGCAGAACCCTTGGCAGGATCTGCGGAGATGGAAAGGCGTATGCTCAAAGGTTTCTCCAGTCCATGGCTAGAGTATCCATTGGTAAGGCCTGCGGATCTGGGACAGGCAATATCTAAACTGTTTGTTATGCATTTACACTTGTTGCAAATAGATCCATGTGTAGGGTACCCCACATGGCCTGAACAACCAGTGGGTGGAGCAGCCACTCCATCCCCGCTGGCTGACCTCTTCTCGAGAGTTGGTCGGCCAGGACATTTTGTAGTCCCAGGATGCTTGTAGTCGTAGCCGCCTCTATCGCAGCCTGCACATGCTCGTCCCAGGTGGGAAGAGTGAGTGTGACTTCTGGGGGACTCAGCACAGGAGCCACAATTGCCCCCCGACTCAGAAGTCTGCTGGCCTGCCTGCTGGAGTTGTGAGGGCTCCTGAGTCTATCTGAAGCTCAGTGCAGGGTCCATAGCTGCTGTGGACCTGGAGGTCCGCTGGCTGTAGGGAGCCCGCTGGAGCTGTGAGAGCTCCTGAGGACCCACCAAGAGCTGAGTCCACATGGAGGCAGCCGGCTACTCATCCCTGGTGGTCTGCTCAGGTGCAGCAAAGGTGCCAGCCAGCCCCCGCTTGCCTCTCAAAAGAGAGAGGCAGTGTATCTGGCTCAAACTCGGGGTGCAGTGGAACCACTAGCAGCTCAGTCCTGGACAGACCAGGAGGAGCAGCCTGTGGAGCCAACAAGGGCCGGGGGCACCAGAGATGGCACTTGGGTCATTGGGGCGGTGTGCCACCACAGGAGCCGAAGGCTCACAACAGGTAAAGGATGCCACTACAGACTTGGGTACCCTCTTCTGTGCTCAGACATGCCCGGACTTTTGACCTGAGCTCTGGAACATGGGAGCTCAGAAAGTTGGTCGGGGCTTTGATGTTCCAGGAAGGGTTTGCTGAAGTAGTGGGCTGAGAGGGGGCAATCAGTCCCCTGAGCATGTCAGCCTTCATGTGCCTGTTCCTAGCCATAGACTCCAAGGCAAGGACAAGCCTTGGGTCAGTGGCTAAAGGAGGGCTAGTCTGGTCATCGCCAAAGGTTCAGCTAGCTGCTTATAATCACCGCAAGGTGATCCCTTCCCTCCCTGCTTGCGACTAAGTAGACTCCTCTCATAACTCCCCCTGGGATGTTCAGGTTTAGAGACGGCAGCCACCTGAACATACAAGCAAGCCTCGTGGGTTCGTCTGCGCTTCTCTAGTGTAGTTGCAGGAGAAGACATGGTGGAGTCAAGAGTCCAAAGCCTGTCGTTTGGCTGCAAGAACTTGCCACCAAGGTCTAGCTTTGTCGCTCATCTTCCAGGCCTGGATGTAGAGCAGCCGCTTGTCCTCTCCCCAATCAGCACAGAACCAGCATGTATTCTCACGAGAGCAAACATGGCCAGGTTGCTGGTGACAACCAAAGCAGTGCTCATGGTCATCCCAGGTGGCCATAAAGTGGTTCTGTGAATCCATCTTCTGACCTTTTCCCAACAAGAGCGAAGGAGAAGTGGTCACTGCACCAACAATAACAGCACGCTGCCAAGCATTGATTGCCTGGTAGGCACTCTCTGCAATCTGATCGTCGAGATGCCATGTTGAAATCTCAGTTTCAGGCCAAATGGACCCGCTCTACTTCCATGTTTCGACAGGTATATGTTGACCAAATGTAAGCTGTCCTAGCCGCAGAAGAGTCCTAGACTGCTCAGAAAAGATTTTCCACAGAAGGGAATGTGCGTATGTGTTTGTGAACAAAAGTTCACAGAGCTTTCAACTCTATTTGACCACACCATATAGGCACCCAAGGAAGAAGGAAGTACAAGGAGGCATGCACACCAGGAGTCACCACTGGGTCCAAGAGGAACCGAGAGATGGTGCCACCAGGACAGTCAGGTTTTTGGGAACAAATGAGTGAGGATATAGTCAAGGCAGCACTGCCCCCGTCCAGCCCCGACATCTCTTATGACAAAGAGACGACCATCCCACACCCACCCCAGGAGTTCACAAATGCCCACTTCCCCACTGCCAATCCTGCAAATATATATGTATAGGGACCACTTTCCACAGCTACCTAAACACCACCCAAGTCCACAACATCCGCAACCACCTAAGCTGCAGGTCTACCCATGTAGTATACCTGATCAAATTCACCAAATGCAAAGTGCACAACCACTTTCAAAACGAATACACCAACACCCCTCTACCATCCGAAGACAAACCCACATCTCTCTCAAGATTCAAAATACAAGATACAAATCTTTATTTCAAGTCGGTACGTTGACAATTACAGAATATGTGCCAGAGGCTATTACAACTGACCATAAAAAAATAGCCCAGGCTAAAATTAATGTACATGTGAAATAAAACAGATTGTATATAAAATATATTATCACAGAATGAACCCTAGAATTATTCAGAGGAGGTAGTTTCGAGCCATCCAGATATTTAGATCACAGTGAAACTATTTTTTCCAAAAGTGACCTTATTAAAAGCAGGAAGATCCAAATATCTAGATGGCCAGAAATTCTTATTAGGCTGACGTTGTAAAAACATATTCTGAGTGTAGTCTGGACCGTAGCTGCCTGGGGCCTTATACACTTCTGTGGCCAGGGAGCGTAGTCTCCCTATTGATAAACTTGGCAGTCCTACCCTTTTAAGAAGGGTGCAGTAGTCACTAGAATGGTCGTTAAAAACAAAACTAAGACCTTGTTCCTGTAAGTTTTCCAACTTTTTGGTAAGAGTAGCACCACAAAAGTGCCAGACTAGAGGACAATAATTAAAATTTGAAAGAATAAAAGACCTAAAAATCAGAAGTTTGGAGGACTCGTCAAAATATGAGCTGATTCCTCTGAGAAAATTTATTTGCCTGGCTGCTTTTTTACAGATAGAGGTAATATGTACATCAAATTTGAGCTTGTTGTCAATTTCTACACCGAGCAGTCTTCACTTTAACCACCCAGGCTGCAACATAACACAGGATTTTGAAATTCTCCAATAGAGACCATCTCCCACAAAAACCATGTGGAAAGCGTGAACAGCCACATACTCAGATCCACAAAAAACCACTGGATTAATACCTTACATACTCTGGCCCCTAAAGGACTCGGCCAAATTAGGTAGTATAACAACCCCCAACCCTTCAGGGTTTGAGGGCTCCAAAAGTCAGGTCGTGCCAGTGTCATCTGGTCCCCACAAGGAGACCAGATGCAGACTGGCAAGGCCCCCGATTTTTAAATTCCACAAACCAACTCAATTGTGTCAGGTTATTTGGCCAGACACAGAGGTCTTGGCCATGGTGGTCGAGAGATAGTGTAATGTAACTGATGCTAAATGTACCACAAATGTATATCTTATGGAAGTTTGATATTGCATAATATGGATGACCTTGATCAATTTTTCTCAAGGTCGTGGAGGAATGCATTTCAGGAAATGATTTTTTGGTGATAATGGTCAGCAGAGCATTAGGCCCATGTACCTCTTGTTTCCATTTTTAATGGGGTAAAAAAACAACAAAAAAACTCTGGTTACCAAACAAAAGTAAAGCTATGCACATGGAAGAAATATCTACGTCAGACTGGCCTCATTCCTGAGGGCATTGCCTTTTATGCACTCATTATCTGCTCTGGAGACCTGCCAGTTGGTCACGCACTTTTGTCTATTAGGGTAGTTCACCATTGTATGTGCTCTTTTTGAAATGTCAACTGATGTGGGCCACCTACTTATGTGAAATTTAATTCTTTTCAGCCTTGACATGTTTGATGGAGATGTCAGGTCTGTCTGACATCAACATAAATTTTGTCAAAGTTTTTTTAAACTTTAAAGGCATGTAGTCTGACTGAATCAAAGATTAGCCATCACAATGTTTTACATTATATTTGAAACTGCTGTTGAGAAGTGGTCTTATTACTGACTGATAAATGCACTTTCACAATTAAAACACCTGCCAATAAATACTGCTTCATGTGTACATAGCAGTTTTGTAGGTGTCATACCAGGATCCCTGTGTGTGGTGCTGTCATACCAGTTAGTATCCCAGTCATACACCACTGTCTCAATAGGCATCATACCAGGATCCCTGGTACTGTCATACCAGTCAGTGTCCCAATATGACTGGCATCATACCAGGACCCCTGGTACTGTCATACCAGTCAGGGTCCCAGTATGACTGGTGTCATACAGCACTGTCTCAGTAGGCATCATACCAGGAGCCCTGGTACTGCCATACCAGTCAGGGTCCCAGTATGACTGGTGTTATACAGCACTATCTCTATAGGCATCATACCAGGACCCCTGGTACTGCCATACCAGTCAGTGTCCCAGTATGACTGGTGTTATACAGCACTGTCTCTATAGGCATCATACCAGGACCCCTGGTACTGCCATACCAGTCAGTGTCCCAGTATGACTGGTGTTATACAGCACTGTCTCAATAGGCATCATACCAGGACCCTTGGTACTGTCATACCAGTCAGTGTCCCAGTATGACTGCATGATGTCATACAGCACTCTTAATAGGCATCATACCAGGGTCCCTGATGCTGTCATACCAGTCAGTGTCCCAGTATGACTGGTGTCATACACAAGTGTCTCAATAGGCATCATACCAGGGCAGTCAGTGTCCCAGTATGACTGCATGATGTCATACAGCACTCTTAATAGGCATCATACCAGGGTCCCTGATGCTGTCATACCAGTCAGTGTCCCAGTATGACTGGTGTCATACACAAGTGTCTCAATAGGCATCATACCAGGGCAGTCAGTGTCCCAGTATGACTGCATGATGTCATACAGCACTCTCTCAATAGGCATCATACCAGGGTCCCTGGTGCTGTCATACCAGTCAGTGGCCTAGTGTGACTGGTGTCACACACCACTGTCTCATAGATACAGTAGCACCTGCAATTTAAGACCACTGCCATGAAAGACCACTAGTCTTTTGCAAGGACATTTGTGTGGACATTGGAGCTCGAGTTTATACTCTTTGTAGTTCTACCTGCAATTAAAGACCATCTGTTGTATGTGACCACTTTTGGCTGGCAGAGGGAATGGTCTTAAATAGTTGGTTCTACTCTATCATGACGGACCCTGACAGTGTCATACCAATGTCCAGCTTAGATAAACACTTCAACCTACTCTTGCCTCATGTCCTCAACAAACTACATGCATAACAATTGTGCTGGCAATGGATGCTTAATGAAAGTAATTCTTTAACACTTTCCCATGTAAATTGTGGGGGTCTAAGTTTGGATTTGAAAATAATTGAATTAGTAAAGCTGCAGAAAACAGCTTTCCACACAAGAGCCTGTAATTATTGATACAATAGACACATAGAGCCTGTAATTATTGATACAATAGACACACAGAGCCTGAGAGCCTGTAATTATTGATACAATAGACACACAGAGCCTGTAATTATTGATACAATAGACACACAGAGCCTGTAATTATTGATACAATAGACACACAGAGCCTGTAATTATTGATACAACAGACACAGAGTCTGTAATTATTGATACAATAGACACACAGAGCCTAGACATTTTAAAGTATCTGTATTCATTCAAGGTTGATGATATATTCACAAAATTAAACCCATATATTCTCATTTCTAAACACTAACTTCCAGTAGAATTAACCACGTTCCCCAACAATCAATGGATAAGTGTATTGTCACAATACCAGGCAATGTAGCCACCTCTTTTATCAATAGATACAATCACAGCTTTTATAAACAAAATTGCATCAGATATGATTCACCTGGTGCAATAGATTAATTCCAATTATATTATCCATGTAACAGGAAAACTACATCCACACAGGTTGAAAAAAAGTCAAGAATGCAAGATGGTTGTATATGGAAAATGACCATGTTAAGTGTTTGACAGCAGACTGTTAGGTGTGTTCTGCTTAGTACTTGTAGACTTTGGTAGCAGACTGTTAGATTTGTTCTGCTTAGTACTTGTAGACTTTGATAGCAGACTGTTAGATTTGTTCTGCTTAGTACCTGTAGACTTTGATAGCAGACTGTTAGATTTGTTCTGCTTAGTACTTGTAGACTTTGGTAGCAGACTGTTAGATTTGTTCTGCTTAGTACTTGTAGACTTTGGTAGCAGACTGTTAGATTTGTTCTGCTTAGTACTTGTAGACTTTGATAGCAGACTGTTAGATTTGTTCCTCACTGAATGAAATTATAAATTAATTCTGTAACTCCTGGCAGCTCTGGTGTATGATGATAACTTGTTATATGACAAGCCAAACCTGCAAATACAGTGGAACCTCATTAATACGGACCTCAATCTGTGTCTCATTAATCTGAACACTTCTCCTGGAACAGAATTGTTCATTTCAAGTAATAAGGATTCAGTAATCCAGAAGCTTCATTAATCTGAACAGTTCACTGAGGTACAAAGGTGTTAGGATTAATGAGGTTCCACTGTATTCACAAATAGAGATGTCTGTATTTCTAATACAGATATCTGTATTTGTAGTTCAGATATCTGCATTTCTAATTCAGACATCTTAATTTGGAATAGAGATATCTGTATTAGACTGGAAATCCAGATATCTGAATTAGAATTACAGATATCTGTATTTCTAATACAGATAATTATCTCTATTTCAACAACGCAAGCTACAGAGCAATGAATGCATCCTGGTGCAGAACTGCTACAGATCTGTGCATTGATTTCACCATGTGAGACCAAAGAGCGCACAATCCAAACTTGGCTATGCAAATTACAACATTTGATTTGGAGCCATATCAGATCACATCACCCCACATGCATGATTCTAGGTCTAAGGTATTATTAGCTCTAGCTATGACACCCACCACATTGATCATAGCGATATTCGATCACCGCTGAACTGAAATAAAACTATATGACAGTGTGTGCCCTGGACAGCCTTGACCAGTGCACATATGTGTTCTATAAAAAAAAATATAACGACTATAGGCCTATATGGAGCAAGTTTCATAATGTTCATGGTGACCAATTTGCCACGTAGTCGTAGGAGGGTGTCTTGAGTCATCATCATTATCTTGCTCCCAGCATGGACCAGTTCCCAGTGTGAACTTCATGTGGGGAAAGCCTGCTCAGGACAGGAGGCAACAAAATGACAAAATTAATTTGATTTATTTGATTTGATTTGCCTTTATAAACAGTAAAAAGTGTACATGTATAATCAGTTATATCAATAACAATATTAATATGATTTGACAAAAGTTGTACATTTTTTGCTATCTCTAAACATAAGTTTTACTATAAATATGTACATGACCAACTGCCCGTAAACCCTCAGAAAATCCCCTTTGTTTTAAATCAAGAACATAGAGAATCCAGTATGAGTGGCCCATTGAGGATAATACTGGGATCACGAGTTGTTGAATTTTCAGCGAGCGAAAACAGAAAAATTCAACAAGTGATCCCAACGTCATTCCCAATTAATGGGCCACCCATTCTGGATTTTCTTTCTCACATGTCTAATCAGGGCTAATACGCACCAAATCAAAGTTGTATTGGGAGAAATAAGTTTGAAAATGATGCCATTTTGAAAAAGTCAGTGTTTTATTAAATGCACCATGGCCGCTCATTGGTTTGTCTACTACTTGAAACCAATGACTGACAAACCAAATAAAAGACTACATTGTCAAGTAAAACCTTATCCTTAATATCCATGCAGGATAGCACATTCAGGATAAGCTTCAGAAAAAGGAGAAATAGGCATGATACTAGGCAAAACTTCAATCTCTTTGCTAACAGGGGTACATGTAACCATGCATAGTTTCGCCAAAAAAAAGGTTTAAGATTTTATTTACCAGATGTAATAAACTTAGTTTCCAGCACCTAATTTGTGCGAACCTGCTTCAAACACTGCCTTATACAAATCTTGGTAAAATACCACAAAGTTTATGTATTATTTTGAGAAAAAAAGAAAGAAATGGGATGGGATTGATCTTGTAGACCTAAAATTACACAATGAGGATACGGGGGGGGGGGGGGGGGGGGGAGAGGATGCATAGGGATCCATCATTAACTGTACTTTCACCACGAGGCAGCACAAATAGAGATGTATGAATTAGACTGGAAATATAGATACCTGTATTTTGATGCAGATATCTGCATTTAGTGATATATAAATATCTCTATTTGCAAATATTTGCAGCTTTGGCTTGCCATATGTTACAGTATTAATTACTATTATTTCTCAAACAGATTGAGGTTGTATGTAAATTGAAATTCTATAATAAAGTCTGCTAGCAAAGAATCAAGTTTATCTGACAGTTTGTTTTCAAGGTTGGCAGTTCTGTTTTTTTCTATAAGGAAATGAGTTCAGAGATTCATGTGTGTGTTGGACTTTCATGCTGCATTGCTGCTCCTTTAAGTCCTTGGAAAATAATCAATAGATTTATCAGTCTGGGTAAACCATTCAGATGTTACAAATTCAACAGCACCATATAAATGCAAACATATGGAAGATTGGGCAGCTCCTGCCTTGCTCAATTTCCTTGTGTGAAGCTGCCCCTGTATGACACTGCTGGTGGGATCAGATTCAGATTTCAGATTCAGATTCTCTTTTATTCTTGACAAATCAATACATATGTAAAAATATACACATGTATCCTTGGCTTGGACCAAATTACAGCAAATCTACCTTATAATGAGGGGACATTTAACATTGACATAATAGGAAAAGTGCTTCAGTGAAGCCCCCCCCCCTCCCCCAATTATATCAGACTCTGCCTGGTAATGAGAGGTCTTATAAATAGGTTGTACTTCAGAAAACGTCTGAAGAGACTTGATCATCACTTACCATGCGACATTTTACACATTTTGAATGAGTGTAGCAAAAATGCTTCAGCAAGTTACTTCATGTTACCAGGCCCAGTAACCATATATAATACACAATGTGTTTATACGCTGTGTTGCAGGAAGCTAATTCAGCATAGGAAGACTGTGCTAACTGAGCCCAAACCAGACCAACCGCCGTCTCCCAATGCCACAGACATGCCCTGCCAGCCACAGAGACCGGCGCCCTCTAGACCATCACAGGACAACCACAGAGGTGGGTCGTCAGAGCACTGTCGAGTGGGTACAGTAAGAGATGTGATAGTGGGGAAGAGCAGAATTAAAGGGTTCTTGTGTGTATCCTGTAGAGGGTACTTCACTGGCAAGACTAGCCGCAGACATGTGGCCTTTATGAGGGGCAACAGGTTGAGTGTCCAAGGAGACCGAGGGCGAAAAGACTGTTGGCCCCTGAGGGGGCGAACAGTCTCTTCCCCCTCTGACTCTGTGGCCCCTCGGAAAGGCCACATGTCTGTGGCCAGTATTCCCACTGCTTTTTTAATTGTACTTTGTTATTAAAACCCACATACAGTAGTCCCTCCTGTGAGAGACCACCCCTGGGGCATATCCAAAAGTGGTCACGCAAAACATGTTACCTCTTAATGGAGGTTAAGTGGCAGTGACATGATTCCATAGGGTACCCATAAATGTGGTCTTAATAGGCAGACAATATGTCATTGAAGTGGAATCTCAAAGGAGGGATTACTGTAATTATAAGTGCTAAAGTTATTGAAAATGTAAATGTGTTGCTAAAATGTTTATATAAATTGTATTTCTTCAGCTGCAACAGTACCATCTTTAGTCTATGTCACTGTAACCAAGGAGCTGAGAAAGACTCACTGTTTCCTGGAAGCTGAGAAAGACTCATTGCTGTCTCAGTACTTCTCTTGTTAGCCCCTCCATCAAGAGACTGCCCTCTTGTGAGAGATTACATAATATTACCCCATGTCCTATTGTTCCACTGTAATTGTACCTCTTGTGAGAGACCAAGTACATGTATAATGAAAGGCCACCTTTCTTGTGGCCCAAGGGGTAGTTTTCCAAGACAGCGACACTGTACTTACAGTCCAATACATATACACACCTTTAGCCACACACAAGAAGAACGACTGCTTGTCAGCTATCACTATCTGTACCTCATGAAATAAAGTGTGCTAATAAACACAGTAGTACCTGCAACTACTGTCATGAACAGCTGCATTGCTTTTTTGTGGTCACCAGGCTCACACATAGGAGTCAATTTCTTTGTGAAGTTTACCTGTGGTGACAGGTTACCTGCTGTATGTGGCCCCTGTTTAAAACATTCGAATTCCTCAAGAAGGTATCTTTCTCCCTAATACCAGCAAGCCTAGTCTAAGCATCAAGTTTGTTTGTTTGGTTGTTTTATTTTTTTGAGTTCTTGAAGAGCTACTCAACTGGCGAAACCTGGTTGAACTAATACGGCACAAAAAACGGATCTAGACCCTTGCTTCATTTTACAAATAAAGCAAAAAGTAGTCTTAGTCAACAGCTTTTCCTGGGACACTTTGCATGCATTGGGCCTAAATGCCTGACAATATTAAATCAGCACTTTAAGGGTTAACATGGTTTGGTGTAAGTAGATCATTCAAAGCTTGTATGTGCATGTCACACTTAAGTTAAATTTGTGATCACAGAATTGGTTTGGGGGGGGGGGGGGGGGGGGAGATCCCAGTACATTGGCACAGGAAATGATTTGGCTTCAGCACAGTGTACTATACAGAAAATATGAATGTGCCAAAATAATAGTCAGTATAAATAAGAGGGCTTTCAGTATGTTGGTAGAGAATTATGAAACGCCCCAGTGTGCCAGTACAGAAATGCCCTTTACCCCCTCCAGGAACTGCAGTCAAGTTTTAAAGTGAAACCTGTTGTGTAATAACCATGTGGATTTATGGTTCATATCGCAAGGCAGCAGGAGCAGAATCGCCAGGAAATACAAACACCAGTGACCTCTGGCAGAATCTAATGAAATGAGGGAAACCCAGATCAACTGTTCTTTTTACTGACTTTAAAATTTATTGTGTTATTATTCATTAACATTTCACATGCTTATATATAGATGAAATTTTGGCAATGAAATTTTGGCATGCTCGCATACAATATACAATGGTCACATACAATGTACAATGGTCACCTACAATATACAGTGGTCACATACAATATACAGTGGTCACATACAATGTACAATGGTCACATACAATATACACTGGTCACATACAATATACAGTGGTCACATACAATGTATAGTGGTCACATACAATGTACACTGGTCACATACAATGTACACTGGTCACATACAATGTACAGTGGTCACAAACAATGTACACTGGTCACATACAATGTACACTGGTCACAAACAATGTACAGTGCCCCCCCCCCTTGAAAGACCACCTCCAAGGCAGGCCCAAAAAGGGTCCTATGAAGCAGGTGGTCCCTCAATAATACAGATCAAATAACATGGAAATAACAGTGGTAGGTGCATGGTACATATGGTCTTAAAAGGCAGGTGTGCTCTTAATGAAGGGACTACTGTAACATCCAGTATATTCAAGCATTAATTTTGATTGCATGCAGTGATACCTGTTATTTAAGACCACCCTTACTGCAGACAACAATGGTCACAGGAAAGGTAGATAAGTCTTAAACTACAGAGAAATTAACAAAGAAATTAGAGTCCAGTGTCATGAAACAGCCATCTTAAAAAACTAATGCAGTCTATCACAAGAGGTAGTCTAACGAGTTGGTACCACTGTGTCAGTAAAATGGTGAAATTCACATGGTGGTATAAATATTGATAGTTTGTGTCTGTTTTAGACCCCAAGCACTCATCGGTGAAGTCTCGGACTGCGCCGCCTCCTCCACCGACTGAACCACAGGTGGCGCAGCAGTCACCACCGCCATCTTCCAAACCAGCGAACAAAGAGGTCCGGCAGCACAGAGACAAGATCAAAGGATCAAGAGCTGAAGAAAGTAAAAGAATTTCTAGAACTGACAAAGCCACTTCTCCATTTAGAAATGCATCCAATGTGGCATATGACTCGGGTGGCATCACGACTGCTACCCAGTCATCTCCTCTGAGGAGCCCCAAACGGCTTGATATGGGGAAAATACCAGACAATCTAGGTGCTGATTTGGTGGACGTTGTGCGACAGAACACTGGACTAAGCTATGATAAGTCACAAATAGCTATTAAGACTGTATTAGGTCATTTGAGAGACAATATACCAGGAGTGAGTTTTGTGATGGATGATCTATTAAAAAGACTTTTCCATGAGAAGGTAAGTTGCAAGGTACATACATGAACAAATTTCTCTTGTTGCTTCCCTGTTAACTAACTTTATACCCCAAAGTTCAAGAAACATGGAATGAAGCTGCAGAGCAACAACATAAGGCCACATTAAATACTGAATCTTTTCAATAGATGCTTGCTGTGAAACATTCAGTCATTTCCCAATGGCTTTAGTAAGTGCTGCCCTCTGCCAGACAGTTTATAAACTAAACATTTTGAATATTGCTTAAAAATAAAGAACTTAGTGTGACTTCTGAAGATAATAACTACATACTCTTTTTTTTTTTTTTTTTTTTTTTGTATTACCAACAGGAATGTAAGCATCTCTATAGGTCTGAAAATACAACCAAGGAGTATACAGTGGGCTCCTTGGTGCGACTGAAGGCACAAAAGGGCTACAGTAGACGTTGAGCCATAGGGTTTTGTTTGTGCCATTTTTGTTCACAGGTCTACATGTAACACAATTGTGACCATCAATTGCCCAAAAAAGGTTGTTTATTACACAATTCCCATGCTAGACCATCACAATTACACATAAGCACTTTCTCAAGGGAAACACTCACATGAGAATGAACTTCTCATCCTTGTCATTTAAGTTATTAAATTTTAAAAGTTTCATTGAATGCTTTCCCTCTCAAATTACCCAAAAGCTTCCAGAGTAAACTGCCATCTACTTGAACTTTTTTTGATATAAAGTTCATGTTTATGGAAAATATTTGTGCTGTGAACATTGTAGACAAGACCTATCATTGTGGCATGTCCCAAGTCAATAACTTTCCTTGCCATGGGTTAGGCACATTGTGTCCAACCAACACGAAGTTAAAGTGTTGACTAGGAAAGGGTTAGATTTTAGATGAAATGTAAAATGATTCTTTTTATAAATAAATTACATAGTGTATGATGTCTAATTAAATGACCCATTAGCATCCACAAAATCATACTGGGATTCCTTTTATAGGCTTATAACAGCTTTGTTCAAATTTTTGAGACATTTTTTTTATTAACTTGTAATGAACTGTAATTTTGAGCCAGACCCTTCATCAAAAATTAAGACATGCTTTTGCTGCAAATGGCAGCTGGGGAGAGAGTGGGGATTACCTGTAGCGCCACCTGCAGGTGCATTGCCAGGCAATGTAGTTACTGATGAAAATCTTCACCACTTCAGTGTAGAATAAAAATAAAAGATAAATAGATTGAATGAATGAATAGCAGAAATAAATTTTTGTTTTCTGTTTTATTAATTTTGCAGAGAAATTCTCAAAATATAGAGGGCAGTCATGACGCAGTGAGACTTCAAATTATCTTCTCTGAAATGGCAGCATGTAAAGATGACTCGCAACAGAGGAGCTGGGCATTACATGAAGATGAGGTTGTCATCATGGAGTATCTGGAGGAACTCATCTCTATTCTGGTGAGATTTCCTATAACAGCAGGCAGGGGACCATTTATCTTTGTCTGTTTTGACTTCTGTGAGCTTTTTCTGAGTGAACAATTAAGACTTTTTAAGCCAAGTCATCCTTGTTGGATATTTGTGAAAAACAGAATTTAAGATTGGGAAGCAGCGGCCCCCATTCTTTCAGTGTATTGAGCACATATACACATCTCATGCCATAAGCATCATCATATTGCTTTGGCAAAAATGTTCAATCTGTTACTTTATGTTCATTTGTATTTCCAAGCATTTCAATTTCCATATTGAAAAGAGAGTTTTGTTATGGCCCTGCCTAAGAAAAAGCAGGACATAAAGTTTTCCTTGCTCATGTTGGTTGGTCAGTAGATAAAATGTTGTCTGGTCAATAACTGGAGAATGGTAGTCCCTGTCACCAAAAAATTTATAGGGTTGTTAATAATGGTCAGTAGATGGTGTAAATCGATTTTAAGGTCAGCAGGTCTGAGGTCATGCTCATGGTGACATTGATAGGGAAAATGGTGACTGAACAATAAGTTGCATCTATATTCCTCAAACTTAACACGTGTAGAATATTTTATGGTGGTCAGTAGATGACCTCTTGATTTTGGGTCATCAAGTCAAAGGTCAAGGTCATGATGGCATAGAGCCTTGCCAACCTTTGTCAAATACTCAACCTTTGAAGCATGTTTCAACATGACTAGTTGATAGCTCTGATCAACTTCAGTGCCATCTACCGGCCTTTATAGACATAAGCACAGAGGGCATAGATCTTTTGCAAACATGCCACTTTTTATTTTCCCTAATTGACAGTAGGCTGGATTCAAATCTCAACAAAGACAAAAATTCCTGAGTTAAATATCCCAAATGATACCCCTTATCCCCCAGTAGAGAAAAAATTCGGGAAATTTAAGATAAGAAAGTGTTTGTTTCAAATTTACATGTGCTGAGAGCAATGGAGAAGAAAAGAGAATCATTAACTTTTGAGGAGAAAGTATCAAAATGTACCATTACAAACTATGGTCATCAGGGACATTTCAAATTACAAGAGTGGATAAATTGACTGTCACTTACCTATACCTGCTCTTCTGTTGGACTCTAAACCTCCATTACAGAGTTAGTTATTCCAGTGTTCCTGTGGATGATTTGTCCTCATTTTTCCCCCTGACAGAACAACGCTAATCCTGAGATTTGCAAGAAGGTGGTATCCCAGGACAACTACGATGCTGTACACACACTGGTGCTCTACTATCAGATGGTATGTGTACACTCTTTATCCTTTCCCCCTTAAACTGGCCAAGACTGGCTGGTAGTCAAATGTCGTCTGCTTCATTGTTTTCAACAAATTTCAAGAGTAATGAAAAACAATTTGATTGAGAATTGTAAATGAGACGTATCAAGATCATATGCAAAGTAAAGCTGTTGACTCGCTCTTAATTTTAGGGGAAAAGGGTTAAACAATTAAACTGTACTGGCTTGTACTATAGCCATCTAAGTTAACCCTTAAAGCACTGATGTAAGATTGAGTCAACAGTTCTCCTCGGCACATTGTGAGCAAAGTGTCCCAAGGACAGCTTGTGACTAAGACTACATTTTGCTTCAGACTAGGCTTGCCGGTATTCGAATGAAAGGTATCTTCATGAGGAATTTGAATCTTTTAACCATTATATGTTGAACGTTACTGAGAAAACAGCTAGAGCAGTGATTAGCACTGAAAGGGTTAATAGTTTGTACAAAAGGAAGACAGTAGCAATGTGTGAAGCTTTGGCAGGCAGTATGCACCCCTTTCCCTCAACCTGCCTGGACTGGATGGTGGTCAAGTGTCATCTGCTTCAATGTTTTTTGACTAATTTCAACAATAAGAATTGTAGACCAAACTTTTGAAGGTAGCATGCATCAGGTCAACAGCTTTCCTTGGTATGGATTGGGTGCTGAATGCCCAATCCATGCCAAGGAAAGCTGTTGACTCAGTCTTCGACACAGTCTTAGTTAAAGGGGGAAAGGGTTAATCATTTGGTTATGGTTCAAGCATTGGCAGACAGTTAGGTGCCAGTTGGGTTTAAGCCTGGGCTTGAGAGCACTTTAAGCACAAAATGCAATGCAATGAAGGTTCACTAAATTCTGTAAAATGATACCACTTGTACCAATAAACATTAAGACAGGCTGAGTATTAAAATTGAGTTGCAATTTCTTTGCAAAGTGTACAATATAAAGTCATGGCTTTGCTTGCTTTTACCAAGGGGTATACTCTTTTTGTTTTAACTGTGCAGAGGGGTCATTTAACAGTTGATTTGAGTATGTTGTAGATTGATATATGTTCCTCATCAGCTTTCTGCTTTTGTTCCTTGTTGGGTCTGACATCCACCAGCAGCACTTCTCATAATACACTGAATAACCATTACAGCCATATCAAGACTAAACAAACTACACCTACATAGCTTTAAATGATGTCTTCTCATTCAACACCCATCTCTGTAGCCTCTGCCCCAGATTACCATGATTACATGGCCATTACTGCCTGCTTTACCTGAAGCATTACTAGGGCCTGTATTTTTCATTTTTTAACGGAAACGTAACGGAATAATTAATTTTTGTCACCTCTGAAACGGAATTTGCTGTTTTGCTTCAATGTGTTTTACATACAAAGAGAACTACTGAAATGGAATTTGGAAATTTCTGGCTGGTGAAACAGAATTTCTAGTTTTTTGAAACAGAAAAAAATACAGGCCCTACATTACAAGTGCATGTTGTACATTTGGTTGTATCTTATTTCAGGAAACGCGTGTATCTATACGTCTTTTACTGCTCAAGTGTTTTGGGGCTCTATGTGGGTTAGAGGCGGCTGTGGTATCAGAGTTGCTCAACTCTGTACTGCCGTTAGAGCTAGCCAGAGACATGCAGACAGATGTAGAAGGTGAGAGTTGCTACATGTAAGGTGTCCTTACTTACAACTGAATGAGAATGCAAAACATGCTGCTGCTGCTGTCATTGCTGCTGGGTCATGGCATTGTGTTATATCCAGAATTGATCAGCTAACGGGCAGAGTAAATGTGTACATGTACATGTAACATACCACTGCTGTTGAATAAACTGTACACATAATGCATCAGATCTCCCACCAAATGCCTCATTATGTATTTCATTTTTCCTCCCATGGCCTGTAGGCTCAGTCAGTATTTTCAGCCTCCTATGTGTGTGTATCTTTCTGTTTGTCTGGCTATTTTTCATGTCCAGGCTGTGACTTTTTTGTGCTCTGACACATTAAGTTTAAAAAAAAAATATGTGTCAGGATTATAGGATGTGTCATGCTGCAAAATTAGGTCATTAAATCAGTTATGTGGACCACATGTACATGATTTATTCTGGTAATAACTTTTTTGATTGACTGAAGTCTGCATCCACAATACACTGCTCTGAGCATGAGCAGAGGTGTGAGAAGTCCCAGGCAACACAATGGCCAAACTAGGTCAGGGGAACAGCTGCTCCCACCCTGGGCCAACTTTCCCTGATTCTGCCTAGTTACATTTTTAAAATACACTTTTTGGTTGGTGAATTCCTATAAAACTTAGTCAGATGTGAAAATTATTGTCCACTGAAAGTACCCCAAAAATTTAATGACTTTCCTGCAGTAATTATTTGGGCTATATACATATTCCTGTATTATTTTAGGTTTGTTGTTTGCCTAAATTAGGTTGCATTGTTGCACTGCTCATGCCCAGAAGCAGTGCATTGTGGAGGTACCTTACATGAATTAAGAAAAGATAGCAGCACCTTACAGCTTCATGCAGTACTTCAGTGATAAGTGTTTTAAGTAGTGATCACTAGGTGGTAGCACCTTAGCCTCAAAACAAGATGTAGCAATGAATCATTCAAATAGTATCCAGTGCCACCATCTAAATAACATAGGACAGTACCAGTGCATATATGGAAGGATAGCTTCAGGGTGTCAAACCATGCTTCTTTGATGTTCTATCAGGTGGCAGCCAGTTCCATACTTTAAATCTCTAATATAGTTGTGATAGTTGTTTGGGGTGTGTGCAGGGACCAAGGGGATCTCAAGACCTGTAGTCCATTATGTTTTTGGGGAACATTACAATATCATATGAAATGTGTTTAAGACGAGGCAAATGTCAGAAGGCTGCTATTATGTGTTGTCAGGTTATTTCTGCCGTACGTGTGTGTGTTCTCTTTCAGCCCTGTCAGAAAAGTGTAACTGGGAAGAAGAAAAAATCATGGCACTGTGTTTTAGCTACATAAGTGTTGGTCAAAATTCTGCATAAAAATAAAAGCCACTTCAGGGTTACCCTTTGAAACACCTTTAAGATGAGAGGGGGACCACAATATGATCTATGCATAAGTTCACCAAGTGGGGCAACCCCGGCAGCTGTCCCATTACGAAAGCAAAGCATGCAGGCTGATTTTTTTTTTGCTACCAGATGGTGCACTGTGCTCCTTCTTGAAAATGGTCACGATAATGGATGATGGCTTACACTGATCTTGTCAATGTCAATATGAACAGAAATGTGGGAAATAGACCAAATACAGGAGGTCATGGAATTTTACTGTCACAGATCATTGGTGGAGGAAGTACGGAAAGCATTGATAGTTAGAATGTTGAGTAATAAGGTGAATTATCATGGTTAACTACCATTGTTGTGTAGAGGGCTTAATGCCCATACCAGGAAGAAAGGCCAAACTGATAAATATAAAAGATAAAAGTGCTGCTTTATTCCTTCCATCAACCGATATTCCTTGTTCTTTTAAATGCTGTTTCAGCCAGGGCAGCTTCTGTATTTTGAAGAAATCAAAGTTCATGTTTCACTCTTCGTTACTCCCTGTATTTAATACAGCGTATATGGTAGCACTGTGCGGTAAGATTGAGTGGCCTGCAAGTTACTCAGAAACCTATGTGTGCCTTGCTCTGATATTGGAATCTCCACTGGGTTTTCTGCGCTTGGTGAACTTATGCATAGATTGTATTATTAACCTTATATCTCCAGGACCTTATTGATAGGCAGTTGCCCCTGTAAAATTTCTTTTGGTGCATATCATACCTGTTATCAAATAAGAAACTTTAGCATATTACATTTTTCTGACTATGAAAATTCCTGTCTTTTTCCAGATGTCCAAAAGATGAGTTTTTCAGCCCTGGTGTTATGCATGATATTTTCTACAGGAGAAAGTCTACCATTCCAGCATTATGGTAAGTGGGCATCTTGCACTCAGAAACAACTGCCAGTTAAATTGACGGTAGAAGGCATATCTAGTTGGTTTCAAAGCTCAGCTAAAGGCCTCTTCCTTAAACTGATGGAAGGGGAGAACAGATAAGACAGTCAACATGACAGCGTGTAACTGCAGTGTTATGTTCCAGTTCTGCCACCACGTGATACTAGTTATGTGGGAGCTGACAATTCTGGTACAGCTTGGATTAAGCCTTTCCCCTTTGACTTAAGACTGAGTCAGCAGCTTTCCTTGGCATAGGTTGGGCCTAACCAATGCAAAGGTAAGCTGTTGACATGGGGCATATTATGATAGCTCTCATCTACAATTCTCAGTCAAATTGTATTGTTAAAATTAGTTGAAAACTGAAGCAGACGACATTTGACCCCCATTACCATGGTGGGGCATGCTGTCACTTGTCATAGATTGCCTAATTTTTTCATCTCATAATAGTCTACAAGAGTCTGTTAGAAAATACCATCAATGTTGCCATATCAAGTTTGTAAATTTAGTGCAATTCCCACATAAGTCTCATAAGAAAAGGCTCTGTATTGGTATTGATGTTTTTTGAGAGGAAGGGCTATAGTGAGAAAAGTTGTGGACTCTCCTTTTGCAAGTAGGATAACATGCCACTACCTAAGTCTCGCTACAAGGTCTTTTTTTAATTTTTTTTTTTTTTTTGTCACTTGGCCTGGCATGCATCAGCTGCCATTATGTCAGCTAGGGTATGACTGTGTCAGGTCAAACTGGATTTAACTTTGTTTTTTACTTTGCAGAGCATTTAAGTCTTCAGTTTGTGAGATTCATGCTGAATTTTATTGAGAATCCCCCGGAGGCTGACACAGAGGAACAAGTGCCCGACCTGTTTGTCAACCTCCTCCTCTCCTACAACTTACATTTCCAAGTGCCCAGTGACAATGTGGTGATGAAGGTGCTGGGGCAGGCTGGTACTGCCAAGACCTTCACCGAGAAACTCATGCTGCTGGTCAACAGAGGAGGTGATCACAAGTTTTTAACACTTCGCCACTCAAGCCAGTTGAAAGCCAAGAATAATTTGAAACAATGTCAACTAGATTTTTTTCCCTCCAGACTCAAAGAGTGTTTTGAATAAAAGGTTTAGAAGAAAATGTGACAGATCATATGCCCTTAGGCCTCTATTTTGTTATCAGCTTCTGTGAGCATACTTAAACACCCATAGAAAACAGACAAAATATTATGGCTCAATCTAGTTGTGACCACTGTAAAGTGCATCACCTAGTGGATCCCAAAGAGTCCACTTCTCTGTGCAGTAGAGATGGAATCTCTATATTTCCCCCCTCAAAGTAGGCCAACCCAAGAAAAAAGCTACAATTCTGGTATGTGTGGGTAGGCTTCACAAGAAAGGGACCACTGTAAATAATTATATTTTAGTTGTAATGTAATGTACTAAACTGGCTGAAAAAAAGCAGTGAGTATACTCATAATTTACACTCAAGTAGATGGCTCATTTATAACAGTTTCCCATGTTATGCTCAAGCCAGGGGCTCATTTTTAATAGTTCATCATATACTCAAGTAAGTGGCTCATTTATAATAGTTCCTCATTTTAAACCAAAGTGGCTCATTTATAATTGTTCGTCATATGCTCAAGTGGCGCATTTAGAATAGTTCGTCACATACTCAAAAGTAAATGGATCATTTATAATAGTTCCTCATGTTAAACTGAAGTAAGTGGCTCTTTTATAATAGTTTCTCATGTTATAGTCAAGCATTAGTGTACATAAACTATGCTTCTATTTCCAGAGGACCCTGTCAGAATGTTTGACCACGAGCCACACCCACCGGACTCCCTGCTCAAGTTCCTATGCGATATGTACTCTAGTCCCACCACTGCAGACCTGCTCTATACCAATGATGCCAAGGTGCTGATAGACATTGTCATCAGACAGTTTACTGATCTCCAGCCTGGAGACAAGGTATGAAGTTTCGCATGACAAATGTAGATGCCATGCCACCAACAAATTCATGGTGCACTTTGTATAGATGTGTACCCTGAAAGTGCAAATTTCTAGACTGAGTTAGTCAACAGCTTTCCTTGACACAATCTGGGTGTAATGGACCAAAAGTACACACAGGTGCACTCAGCGCTAAATATGATGTACAG
Source organism: Hermodice carunculata (assembly GCA_964020975.1). NCBI lineage: Eukaryota > Metazoa > Annelida > Polychaeta > Eunicida > Amphinomidae > Hermodice > Hermodice carunculata. The sequence continues at coordinate 56,334,501 of OZ026622.1, read as the reverse complement.
TACAGCTCTTGCATCATGGACCACCCAAACTCGCACAGTTTTATGCATGCTTGAGCACTCTGCCACGCATCGCGCATGCCACCAACGAGATACGCTTGCTACCAGCTTGCTCAGATGTGCGCGCATGCCTTTTTAAGCATGCGTTTTAGTGCTCATTTTTTCTCGCCTCTGGCGACTGGCGTGCTACAAAATGCATTGAGCCTATCACACGGTGCTCAATGTCTGTCTGGCGAGGTTTAATAAACTTTTCAAACCGTGCACGCAATGCTAACACATCCTGTCAGTCATTCTTGTAATGAGGAGAACAGGTACGACAGGTGGTTGCTTTGAACCAATCATTATTGACATGTTGACCTCTACCTACAAAAAGCATCATGGAGGAACAGGAGGGAACCGGCGGTGTAAGGGCCACAACAGACAATGGTTTGTATTCCTCCTCTGCTCCAGCCAAGGCTTCGTCTTAACCGTTTTATGTGCGATATGGACAGCGACAAACCAACCGAATCTTGTAAAAGTTTTTGTATGTCACGAGCTGTTCTCTCCTGATAAAAAGTCACAAGAACATTGATCCAATTCAGATGCTACTCTGTTACTTTTTGTTGCGCCCAAGTTGTTACACTGGTAGAAATTCTTCCTGTTTCTGGGTGATATTTCGCCACCCTTTTTAATGTATTTAGCCCAATAGTAACTTGGTGCTGTTGAATGAGTGTCTTTCTGATTTGACTAAAACTGTGCCCAGCCTGCTTTGGCGATAAACAAGACGACATGCCGTAAATCTTGGAAATCTTTTGCTGGGAAATTAACTGATTTCACTCACACTTTTTTCCACACATGCAAGACGTGCACTGAAGTATACGTAATTTTATACACATTAAAGAATGAAACTTCAGATATGTTAAGTGTTTTTGTAGTTCTGAGTGGGACAAATTTCGTTGTATGCCTTTTTATGACTTGGCAATGCCAGGATTTTATTTTTGTTGTTTATGCAAATTTAAAATGCGAGCCACGAAGGACAACCCACTTTGCCAAATGCGCAAGGTGCCTGCAAGTGTAAAGCACCGGGCATGTCGCACGATGCGATTGCCACTCATGCAATGCTCACTTGCAATTCGCACAATGCTTGTCCGTTGGCACTTAGCCAGACATATTGCTGGCAAATGTGAAGAGGGACAAGCACCTATTTGCATGGTGCGAGCATCTTATTTCAGCATGCTACACAAGGCTAGCTCTTTTTCTGTTTGCACGCCAGTGTGCTGGACTGGCTAGCTATTTGGTCCATTTGGTTAGAGCTGTATTGTAAACATAATGCAAATATAGCATTAGAACAGAAGTTATCATGAAATGAAATACAATCTTCTCACATTTTTTCCTAAACAGTGGAGTCAGCCATCTTGGCCAAAAATCAATCCCAGAAAGCAACAGTGATGACACAGTGTTTTGATGGGCAAATAGTTAATATTTCAATTGAATAATGAAGTTTCAATGCTACCTATTATAGAACTCTCATTGAACAGAACGCAAACCTATTATAGAACTCTCATTGAACAGAACGCAAAGAGCTCACGTGATCTGTGGAAATATATGAAAGAACTTACTGAATCCAAAGTTACAAAAGTGCCGATAGTCATTAAGGACAATGAGAAAGAAATCACAGATATTGCTAATGCTTTCAATAACTATTTCATTAACATTACAAATGAGTACATTGAAAATGTGGACAATGAAGATATAGTTCATTCTAACCTGGAAGAATTCATTAACACAACTTTGCCTACTGGTGCATCCTTTGACATACCTTTTATGTCCCAAGAGTTTGTCTTAAAGCAATTACAAGGACTGCAGAAAAACAAAGCTACAGGTTTGGACAAACTTGGTGCAAATGTTCTTAAAATTGGTTCACAAGAAATTTATATTCCTCTTTGGAAGATTTTTAACTTAAGTATCAATACTGGGATTTTTCCAGATGTATGGAAGGAAGCAAGAGTTGTCCCTCTGCACAAGGCAGGATCACTGCAGCTGAAACTACCGTCCCATTTCAGTATTACCTGTTTTGTCAAAGATCATTGAACAACATGTGCACACCCATCTATACAACTATGTCCATCCTTTAATGCTCGAGTCTCAATCAGGATTCCTACCAAAACACTCATGTGAGACTGCTTTGTGCAAAATGGTTAACTCTTGGTCCCACGCCATGGACAATGATTTTATGAACGGAGTGATATTTGTTGATCTTAGAAAGGCATTTGACTTGGTGAGTCATCGACTTCTCCTCCACAAGCTGGATCTCTATCGATGTAACCGAGCTGCCCTTTCTTGGTTTAGGTCCTATCTTACAGAGAGAAAACAGTCCGTTCAGTTCAAATCATCATCTTCAGACAAATTAAACATCAAATCAGGAGTCCCTCAAGGTAGTATCCTTGGTCCATTATTATTCATTATCTTCATGAATGATTTACCCCTTCATCTGGAAAACCAAATTGACATGTATGCCGATGACTCATCAATCCATGTCTGTGGAAAGTCAGTAGAAGAGATACAGGAAAATTTGAATATTAACCTACAACGGTTACATGGTTGGAGTCATGTAAACAAAATGGCTATCAACACTGACAAGACAAAGTCTATGCTTATCACCACTAACCAAAAACGAAGAAATTTACGTACACCAAACCTCAACTGCTATCTAAATGGAAAGACTCTGGAAAATGTCACATGTGAAAAGTTACTTGGGGTGAAAGTAGACCAAGCATTGTCTTGGAAAGACCACTGTCATAAGGTGTACAAGTCTGTGTGTGGCAATATTGCTCTTTTTAGGAGAATTAAGTGTTTCCTACCTCCCTCAGCACGCAAAACTTTTTATAATGCTTATATTTTACCACATTTTGATTATTGCAGCACAGTATGGGATGGATGTTGTGACATGCAGAAGCTCGTTAAACTCCAAAAGCGCTTTATCAGATTAATGACAGATGCTGACTATAGAGCTCCCACTGCTGCCTTCTTCCAAAATCTCGGTATCATGCCTCTATTAGATCGTTTTCGATACAGAAAGGCCCTAATGGTATACAAAAGTTTAAATGGTAATGCCCCTAAATATATGACTGACATGTTTGTTTATGTAAAGGATGCACACAATAGAACAACTCGTTCCGCAGAAAGTGGCCTCCTCCAAATTCCTCGCGCTAACAAGGCAGCATACCGCAACTCTATAGCGGTATCTGGTGCTAAAGTATACAATTCACTCTCACGTGATATCAGAGAAAAGCCAACACCTTTTGCCTTTAAATCTGCTTTTATGAGATCTTTTTATGGGAAATGAAGTTTTTAGCTTTTAACAGTCATTACTGTAATTTGTATAAATTGTAAGAGACCATCGGGTGCCTATTTGCATTTTAATCTTAGCCAGCTGTTCCTGGGGGTCCCCCTATATAAACCCACATCCTTATTGGCATGTATCTTATTGTATTTATATTTATTGTGTGTATTTTATTGTATGTATTTTACTGTATTTGTATTTATTGGAGGGCCCTGAGGAAGATAAACAATTTGTTTATCAGGTTACCCTCGTAAAATAAAGTCTATCTATCTATCTATCTATCTATCTATCTATCTATCTATCTATCTATCTATCTATCTATCTATCTATCTATCTATCTATCTATCTATCTATCTATCTATCTATCTATCTATCTATCTATCTATCTATCTATCTATCTATCTATCTATCTATCTATCTATCTATCTATCTATCTATCTATCTATCTATCTATCTATCTATCTATCTATCTATCTATCTATCTCAATGTTTAAAACTACGTATTTGATTGTATGTGGTCATGGGTGTTTACTGTTACAATGGTGCTATGTCATTATTTCAGATACTGTTCAGAGAGGCTTATTTGTCAAAATTTTAAGACCAGACCAACCTGGAGAGGTTGCTCTGTCATTATACTGCTGTAAAGATTGCAGCTTACAGGCCAGATTTGTTTACAATATGTGACATGCAGAACCTCTGCAGCTTTTGTTTTACTTATCTGATGTGCACAATCTTTACATAAAAAAATCCCATTCTCAACAACCTTCTGTTGAGAAAATGTTCTGATTTGGGTGTAGTTTTGCTGTTGTGATTTCCACCATATATTTCTTGCTTGGCACATGTCCCATTAGCAGGCCAGTATGTCTTGTACAAAATTGTGGCTGAATTGTTTGTTCTTTTCGTTAATGTTAATTGTCATCTGATGTTTCACAATAGTTCACACATTTTCAGGAAGTTTGCCATTATGTTGTAATTCCTTATATGAAACCACATTTATATTTTCTGGTGGTGTTGTAGTCAGATAAGCATGCAGTCACAGGATTAGGAAAGTAAGGGGTTGTTACCGTTTGACCTAGATAATACCGAGCTGCTTGACTCGTATTATCTGGGATATCCAGTATCACTCACCCTTGTGATAATTATAAGATAGCTTGCTAGGCAATGCAAACACCACCGTCTTGAGAGGAGTGATGTTTCTGCTTGAATCAAAAAGGCAATGCAAGAACCACCATCTTGATATTAGGGATGTTTCTGCTTTAATGAAAAGCAATGCAGTAACCACTATCTTATGATGAGGGATGTTCCTGCTTTAATGAAGAGGCAATGTAAGAGCCACCGTATTGAGATTAGGGATGTTCCTGTATGGATGAAAGGACAATGCAGGAATGACTGTCTTGAGACAAGGGATGCCCCTGCTTGAATTTAAAGGTTCATGGGGAGCAGTATACTCACATGTAACTGTGTAAATATATGTGGCGTTTTATCTTTTAGGTGAGAACAGAATACCTGTCACTAGTCCACCTCATAGTCAGGAACTCGGCTTACTCTGAGCACATGCATAGAGCGGAGGAGTTGGACAACTGCTTTGGCAGCATCTTGCGTGAAGAGGAGAAAGAAAGTGAAATGGACAGGCTCATTGTCAGAGAAATTATATCAGAATTTCAACAGTATTTTGGAAAAGCTAGATGAAATAAGCAAAGTTTTGTGTGCACACAATCATGGTCTTTATGAAGATATTTATGGAAAGCACATATATCTGGATTGGTTGTTCAGCCAGCCAGGCCAGGTGACCACAACTTTCCAAGATCAGACAGACCAGGCCGTCAACCTTATTGGATACTCACCCCGAAAAGAAATGCATATGGGAGATACTGTGTTTCCATGAACACAAAGGGAAACGACATTGAACAACCAGATGTGATGACCAGTATATAGAAGAACACCATGTTCATAAATTCAGTATTGTACATCCTGGAAACAATGCTCATGTTTGCCTGACAGTCTTGTATATGTGGTCACTTTGTATGGCTACTCATGCCATTCATAACATCAAACATTGACTAGTGATGAAACAAGTGAAAACTGAAGTGAATGTCAGCCTGTCTTATTTGTCATACTGCATGTAGTGACTGCCAAATTGCAGCTACTATGTCACTGCATGTGCATGTAAAAGTAGAATGCATATGGTCTCACAAATATTTGGGGCTTTCCCAGTTCAATTTTCATTGTGAGTGAAGTGTTCATCAATATTTAGGGCTTTTCCAGTTGAATTTATATTGTGGGGCTGGAGCATTCATCAATATATGGACCTTTCCTGGTTAAATTTGTAGTGTGAGGTGGAGTGTTCATCAATATGTGGGGCTTTCCCAGTTAAATGTTCATCATGAAGTGCTTATCAATATTTATAGTTCTACCTACAGAAGAAAAAAATGGACATCACCAAATGTGGGCACATGCAGCAGGTGGCCCGTCTTGCCAATATCTGCATACAACAAGCTGGCTACAGCTGCGTCATTCCCAAGATACAGACAGCGAGTTCTTCATAAAATGTCATGAAAACCCACCTTGTGCATGTGGCTAGTTTTACTAGCAGAAAGCCCTTACACATACAGACAATGCCAAAATTAACCCTTTCCCCCTTGAATTAAGACTGAGTCAACAGCTTTCGTCGGCATGGGTTGGGCACTAAGTGCCCAACCCATGCCGACGAAAGCTGTTGACCTGAATCATGTTGTCTTGACAAGTCTCATCTTCAATTCTCAGTCAAATTGTTTTTCATTGCTGTTGAAATCAGTTGAAAACACTGAAGCAGACAACATTTGACCACCAGCCGGTTTTGGACGGTTTAAGGGGGAAAGGGTTAAAGGTTCTACAGAAACTCTACAATCATTTTGGTTTTTTGTTTGAGGGTTACACATATTTGGTTTAATCAGAGAGCTCCGAGAATCTACATTTATAAATTTTCAATTTCAGTGTTTTCCAGGGCATTGCATACTCAACAAAAACTTGCTTTTTCATGAACTACTTTTCATATTGAAGTATACATGTAATGTCATTAGAAATGTAAGGTAGCCAACTAATACACATAAGGATACAAGCAGTAAATTCTATGGGTAGTAACACACTGGAAAAACACCATTAGTGTACTATGGTGGTGTATAAGGGCCATTTAATGTGCATGATGTAGAACTTGTAACATAATGAATGCATATTCAAAGTATTTAGGCACCAAAAGTTTGGCAGTATATGTGCTATACATACAGCATGCCATTGTCTTCCATGAAGCCAAAGATGCCAGAGACATGGAATGGAACTAAATTGCATGGCAGCATATATTCACTATGAAATACATGTATAAAATTATTCTTGCCCTTTAAGGGAAGACCAGTAGTAAAGCTTCATATGGTTTCCATCTCACAAATTATTTTTTTTTCTGTTTTATCAGAAGCCACTACAAGTAAGACAGACTGGTTATTTTGTCATTTTAACAGCCAAAACAGGTCATATAAGCCCTTAAAAACATAAGAATTATTTGTATTATTGATTTTAAACTGCATGGCAGACACTCAGCATTTCTCAGTATTTTAGGTCCAAGCAAACAGAGATTACAATAGGAGATACTTTGACAAATACTGTAGGCTTGGTCCACATGTTCTATTTTGCCCAACAACCAAAGTTAAAACTGATTTTATGTACATGTTTACTGGGGTAATTGCTGTCCATGTGTTCTCAGTTGTAATCTTTAATACGCGACATGCATATTAATTTCCCGCCACAAAGCACGGGATTCATGCTGGTCAATCACGGAGGCCCACCACTGTCACAGACAAGGCTAGACAACCCCTTTCGTACAAAATTGGCATGTCTTTTAGAGAAATATAAGTTTACAAATAGCCAAGTCATATTCATGTAGTGCTTCCTAAGTTGGTTACAAGATTAAATTTCCATCTCCCTGTACGAAGTATTCTTAATTTTCAAAATAGTAATATCCCACTTCCCTGCACAGGCAGCGGCCCGTATCTCGCCAGACGAGACTATGGTTTGAAAGAGAACCAGATGTGCTGTTGTGGTGGAAAATTGATATGCATGCCTTGTATTAATATACCCCCGCAAAAGAAGTTTGGGGAGTATACTGTTTTCAGCTTGGTCTTGGGGCTGTCGGACTGTCTGTCAGTTGCAGAATCCTGGCAATCAAAATGTCGGATTCACAGGCTACATCAATACATTTGGTGACCTTGACCTCGACCTCAACCTCGACGTCAATATCACGGGGCCCACGTGTAGGCAAAGTGGGGGCGGGGGTTAGTATTGAGTCTGTCAGCGAGCGATGACTATTCTAGTTTTAGACATATCGGGCAAAGCTTTATATGACGTCTTACAGTGTATCTAATTTTGTTTATAACACTGCAACGTTTGACTGGAAGATCAAACACACACACACACACACACACAAACACACACACACACACACACACACACACACATATTTATTTATTTATTCAAGAGGGTAACTCAGTGAAGCATCCCTAATCACCCCTGAGGCCCTCATAAAAGTACATATACATGTAAAGGTACAGAATATTTCATACAATATGCAATAGGCAAGACAGGTAACCACACATTGATTACAAACAACAGGTAAATTAAAGACATCAACCACCAAACAACTCTTAGCTGTCAACCCTCAATGACACCAGATATGATGCATACATTCTATTAAATGAAGATACACATGGACTTGGAAGACTATACCATAATATTGCACCTGAGTAACAAAAAGTATGCCTTGTGTCTGCTTCAACATTTTGAGTTAACCCTCTGCAGCTAAGTCAACAGCTTTCACCGACACACTCTAGGCACATTTGCTGGAGAAATTGTTGACCAGTAGACAGAAGCAGACACCACTGTAAACATCATATTCGTGCAGTTTGCTTGTTACTCTGAATGGGAGAAAGATCCATGCAGTACATGTGTCAGGTCCCTCAAAGTTAAGTGTCTTATTGACAGAAAAACTGTTTTTAAGCAGGTACTGGTGTGGCAATCTCCTTGATTAACTCATTCATGGTCAGAATTGAACGGAGTCAACAGCTTTCCTCTGGGTTTGTTTACCAAATGCTGAATGCCCAATCCATGCCAAGGAATTCTCCTGAAACATTTCACTTGAAAATATTTTCTACAAATGAAATGGAGGTAAAACAAGAAAGTAAAAGACACACCCACTGACTTTTGGTAATTTTAAGCAGGATTGAATTAATAATTGTCTATCAATTAAAAATGCTTGTACAGCTGACATCAAATTAGATTTTCAAATTTGATTAGCATTATACACCACTCTTGTGTAAATTGATTAGCAACCCATTAGAAACCCACAAAAAATAACATTTGCATATTTCAAGCTCATGGCAGAAATTGGAAGTTATTTTATTACCAGGCCCAGATAGATTTTGAATGCTAAATTTTTGGCAAGGTGGAATCCTATTCATCAGAAGGCACCATACACTTTGAAGATGGTGCTTTTTTTTTTTTTTTTTTGCTGCCAATGCTTTGATCAGACAGCAATATGCATGGTTGTAAAGCTTTAAATGAATTGTAAATTGTATTTAAGTTAGACAAATTTATAATGTATACATTGTGTAACTGTGTCAGAATGTGAACTTTTCTGGTACTTTAATATTGATATGATTGACTCCCTCTATTTAGACCACCTTAGGGACCGAAAAAAGTGCTCTTAATAGGGGATATAACTGGAAGATAAACATAAAAAAGGATTGTATATCAGTCTTAATAGGAATGGTCTCTTTACAGAGGTGGTTTTAATTGGAGATTCTACTGTAAATATGTGAAGAATTATGTGGGAGCTGAAGTGTTAGCTTTATCACCCTCAAACAGGCTTGATGTCAAATGCCATGTGCTTCAGTATTTTCACTTCATATTCTCAGTGGTAAAAAAATACATGTGTGTAAAATTACAGAAGATATATGTCTGGGTAGCGTGACCTAGGTAAAGATTTTCCCTGGTGTTGATTTGTGCTTAGCTCCCCACCATGCCAGGGAAAGATGGACACTTTAGACTTGTCCCAGACAGCAAGGTTGCAATTGTTTGTTTGTCATCTAATGACACCAGTATTGTATTAACTGCAGTAGCTTTGCCTATATATTGGTGAACTGGAACTTTGATTTTTGGTTTGGTTGAATGCTCTCTAGAGCTCGCCTTTTTTCTATTTTCTTGGGGGGTGGGGGTGGGGGAGCATAATGAGTGTACCAATTCTGGTGAATAGTCAAATACAGTGGTATCAAACTGCATAGTGACTTTTTGGATTATTTCTTCTTGCTTCCTTTTTTTTTTTTTCACAAAGACAAACCTGAACAAATATCTTCACTATATTCTAAACAGTTTCGAAAGAGACCTTGAGGCATTGAAAGGGTGCATATGGATCAAGAGTTAACTTATTCCATACCAGTCGCTGATTTTTCCGTATATTTACCTAGATTTAAGGTGACAATTGCATATTTAAATTCTTCATGAAAAGAGCTTTCATTCAAGTACCAACATGCCTATAGTCTTAAGTCAGTGCCAGAACCACTGACCAAGGCCTGTGACCATAGTATGGAATGAGTTAGAGAAACCACATAACCACAATGATGTCCTATCTAAATTGCGTACTACTAGTCACAATATTACAGCCACCTTCCCCATGGTATGAAGGTTTAGTAACTGTGAGATATCATTCTGTATCTTTTTGAAGACATCTACAACAAACAATACACAGGATAAGACTTTTTATTGACTTTTGTACAGGTATTTGTTATATTGATACAGAAGCATTTTATTTGTATTTTATCAACTGTTCAGTGGTTTTATTTGCACAAACTGTCAGGTATTTAGATATGTGGATCCCAACTTGGTCATTGCCTTTTTTTCTCTTCTGATAGCAACCTCCCTAGTAGGTGAGATGGGCTCTTGTACTAGATAAAACAGAATTGGATCCACAGGCCATCAGAAAACTTGATCATGGTATAAAGCTGATCTTCTCCATTTTATGTGTGTATAGCTATCATTGACTGTAATTTCTGCTTGCATCATGTGGAACAATCATGTACTTGGAAGAGGGGATAATTTTTGCTTTGATGATATGCCAGAAATACCACACATGTAGATGATCTTTTTATTAAAACTTGGATAGCAGGACTTGGGCTAGCATCAAGAGCAGACTTTGAGCATACCATACTTCATTAATTACTATGAAAAAGTATGATCCTTTTCTCATAGTGCCAGATACATACTGCTGGACACAATATAAGCAACATGGTAGGAAAATACAAAATAGAGTAAAAGTTTTCTTTTGCCGGATGCAGGTTATTTGGATTTGCCATATGGGGGCAGCACTGTTCGTGACAGGCAGTCACACAGCACAGTGGGTTGGTGCATTTTGGTTGAGGTCAGTGTTTTGGTCAAATGCTGTTCTCGTAACAGATCAGTGTTTGCCTTGTTATTTTCCGCTGTGATTTTGGACCATTTCAATTCATGTTTTGTCAATTTATGTCATAATGCACTTTGCCATGTTTCCATCTATCAGAATTTGGTGCTGTCAGCCTCCGGACACGGCACTGTCTTAAAATCAACAAATGTTTTGGGGTCATTCTTGTCCTCAACAAATGACATGGATCATTCTTAAATTTGACACATGGACATGGACTTCCCCAAGTAGATCCCTAGTAGCAGATCAAACATCTTAGAGACAAGATCATTTTGCTCCCACCAGGCTCTATTTTGGGGGTTCTCTTCTGTTGTTTGAAGTATGAATACTAATGCACTACTCTTAATATATATATTATGTTGCTTAAATTGTTTCCTGCAACTGTAAGGCCATATATCACGGCATAATATTGCATAGACAAGTCTAGCCGGGTTCAGTGATCCAAATATTCAACTTTGCCTTCAGCAGCCTCCAGATAACTTTTGGGACTTGCCAAGCAGACCAACACTGTATTCCTTCTTGTGAGTTCCCTGCACACTCATGAAATTGAATTAAAACAACGCTCTAATTCTTGCCATCATTTTTAACATTATAGGTGGATTACCATGAAAAAGATTGCATGTATGTATGTATGTATGTATGTATGTATGTATGTATGTAATTACAGTGGTCCCTGTCTTGAGAGACCACCCCTAAGGCAGGTGAAAATATAGTCTCTCAAAACAGGTGGTCTTTCATTAGAGGTATTACAACATGGAAAAAATAACACTGTGTTCTAAGACGGTGGTCTTAAAAAGATATGTGGTCTCTCATTGGATGGGTCTCTGAAGACAGGTACCACTGTAATAGCTTTTCCCGGTCCCACTGAAGTAGGGGGTGTTAGAGCATGGGTGTTCATTGGGAGTAATACAGTTCTGGTCTTTGACAAAAACAGAAAAAGAAAGCTTACTCATGCAAGCTGCCTGGATGTTAAATACAGTCTGCTTATGTTTGTAAATTTATTGCCAACAGAAAAACATGGTGATAATTTTGGATGAGACCTTGCAGTCTTAATTTAATACACCAAGGATGATATCCAGTGTTGCCAACCTATCCAACTAAATTTCTGCAGTCAAAAGGCAGATTTCCTGGAGATTATTTTCTCAATATGAAATATCAAGGAAAAATACTGATAGATTTTTGGCAGGAAGGTCATAACTACTCAATTTGTGATTTTCCAACCTCCTGAATGATTCTGGACGGTTGGCAACACTACACCCAAGGTCCCCAGCTTGCCTTGGTATAGGTCAAGTATGCAGGAAAACTGTTGCTAGACCAGCTTACTGTTCTCTATTACGATGAAGCAAATCATTCATCTTCCAGTTTAAGTTTTAATATGTGGAATCTGTTGGAAGAAAATAAAGGCATCTTAAGTTTGCAGATTGGAACACTGCATGTCCTGTTGTTTGTACTCCATTCCATGTTTGCACACTTACCGGGGTACAATGTCAGGATTTGTCTGTGCATGTATACACAGTGGAGAAGTCACATCAGTGCCTTGGTGGAAGTTTGTGGCACAGACTTGCTTCATACATGCAGTTCTACAATACAATACAATACAATACAATTCAAGACAATACATAACAGCAAAACATTTTTACAAAATTATTGAACCATAGCCCAGGAAAATCTTAATGGAAACATAATTGCAAGAGCTTTTTTTTTCAAACGGATGTTTCAAAGATTGGAATTCAAAGTGGAATTTTGTTTACTGTTAAGCAACTCGTGACAACAACACAGTATTTAACCTGCCTATCTAGACTTGGAGTGGAACTTTTCATCTGATAATAGGACAGTGGTTCCCCCTCTTATAAGACCCCCTGAAGATAGGCCACCCCCTCCACAAGGGTTTCTTCTCCATGCAGCAAGAAGCATTTTCATTGTATTTTACCCCTCAAAAGAGGCCACCCCTCTTATAAGCCAATTTTCTAGTACATTTGAGGTGGCCTTATAAGAGGGGGACCACTGTAACCACAGATTACAACTGGCATTGAAGGACCAGGCTACAAGTAGAACTTAGCTTTTGACCTTAAGAGCTACAGGGTAACTTGATTATGTAATACTTAGTCTTTACTGTATGTCTTTATTCCCAAGGTATTGTAATAACTTGCTGTTCATGAGTTTATAACATTAGTCGTGATGCTAACTACTCCTCATCAAGGACAGTTGGCATCTACGACCCTGAAACAAAGCTGTTAATTTGACCCATTTTCAGCATTTGTCCCATGATGGCATTTGGGAAAACTGATCTCTTACTGAAGTAGAAAGCCAAAATAGCTTGACCTGAGCTTTTCTGAAAGTCTTGGTCCCTCAGACTCGCACTCAGACTCCGAAACATTTTATTTGGCCAAAAAGAAATCAGACTGGTACATGATTGTAATCGTAATTAGCAAAAAACTTCTACTTCTAATTCGGCCAGGGAGACTCTCATCAAGACAATATAAATTGTTGCTGTCATGAAAGCCATCCCATATTTTTTAACAATATAATGACATAAGCAAAAAGAAAAGGACACTCTGTGCAATTAGAGGAGTCATGTGTGCACAGGCATATGTCGCATATTATTTTCACATTGTTTTTAAGACCAGTAATAAATATTCAGAAAGTGGAGTATTGTCTACTTTAGTTAAGACGTGCACTTATGTATAAACAATTTGAGTTGGGTACTTAATTAGAATGAGCACAAATATAACAATTAGGGATAGAACACAAGCCATTATATATAGAAATAAAATGTCTTTTAGCATTTCAAATACAATAAGAAACCACAAGTATTCATGAAGAAAACAGCTCAGCCCCGAGTGTTCAATTGGTTTTAAAGTTAATTCTGAATGTTTGTGACTGCTATGAGCCAGTCTCGAAGTCCATTCCCAAAAGCCAATGTCAGAATACTTTCCACTTTGCTCTTCATGCTGTTTTTCTTCAGCTTTTAAATCCCACATCAAAAACTGGGATGGCCAGATGCTGTAATTAAATTCCACTTAGTTCCCTCTATTTTCAAATGAATTTGGATAAAAAAGAATGAAACTACTTTAAAAGTAGCATATTTGTACACTAGGATCATGGTGATCCTGTGGATCCCTGGATGCATCAATCTCTATATGCCATCTGCAGATTTTTACCTCAAAATAAGGTCAAAATTCTATATCCGAGCAACAACAAAAAAAAATTAAAAGGGGTGTGTATCAAAATCTATACTTTTGTATGAAAAAAATACCAATTAATGCAGTGCAAGAATCCCATCAAATTTGCCATTTTTGTCTAAAGCAAAGCAAACTTCCTCCCTTTTTCTTTTCAACATTGAAGGGGTCAATATTGACATTAAGTGCATAAACTTGTCTCCCAGGGAAGTGGCCATTTTATTTTTGGTACTGGATACAAATGTGGCAGTCAGATGTACAATGTACATCCCTCACATTCTTCATGCAGCAAATGAACAAATACCCCATCAACCATGCAGTTATTCATCCACAAGTGACAATGGTAATCAGTGGCAAAGATGGACATATAATCCTGTAGCCATTGTTCTGCCAGTCTTGGAATGCATGGGCAGCAACATGGTATTGTACTTCAAGATCTGGTAATCTACCAAACACCAACAGCAAGTCCAATTTGGCAATTCATTGCAGGCAACTTAGGCATGCTGGTGTAACACCTGTCAAAGAATCTCTGTGCCCCCCACCCCGTGGGCGAATATAAACTAAGGGTCTGTGGAAACAAGCCCCCCCCCCCCCCAACTTGGTACCATACTTGGATATATGCAAGAGGCCTAATATCATAGAGCCCAAAGCTCCCATCATTATAACAACTACAAAGCACTTGAATTTTTTTAATAGGGGCAGAATATTTGGAACTAAAAGGTCGCTTCCCTATTTATGCCCACATCAAGGCATACAAACAGAGGGCCAAAATATTTTGGAACCAAAGGGCCTCCCCCATATTTATATCCATTTCAAGGCAATGTGATACAAACAGGGGGCCCAAAAATTTTCTGGTACCAAAAAGGAGGCAGAGATATTCTGGGACCAAAGGGCTGCTTTTGTGTTTATATCCACTTCAATGCACTTAGATACAAAAAAAGGGCCCAAGAGTCTTAAACCAAAAGGCCCCTTCCCCATTTATACCCACCTCAAGGCACCTCCATGCTGTTCAGGTGTCAAGGGTCCCAGATATTTGGTTCCCAATGCTCCCACCCCACCCCCCAAGCTCCTATCTTCTTTACATATACTGGGAATTAAAAATCATTTATATTTTTTTTTACAGATGTAGTTAGGGTTAGTTAAAATATTCATGAAAATTACTGATCCAATAATAACTTACATACTCACAGCCCGAACATACTTGTGTCAAAGGTAAACTTCCCATTTTCTATGAGAAAGTAAACTGCATGTATATTATAATATAAAGAACTTGTGTTGGTTGAAATAAATGCTACAGAATGGTTTGACTGCTTGTTTAAAACATTTCTTGGATGGTAGGCCTATATAACAAAACTACTCACAAATTAAAAATACAACTTTTGCAGAGACAGTCCATAGTGCATGTACTAGACAGCAGAAGTGACAATAAATGGCTGCAATCAATTTTCACTTTAATAGAATCGAGACACCTGGTCTCAGTCCAGGAAGTTTATACTTGGTGGACACCAAATGTTATTGGGTAACTATATTGATTCTTATTCTGATAATACATCGATTATAATGCCACTCACAAGGTTCAGGACTGTGTTTTTACATTTGTTGCTGAACTTATTCTCACACTGGGCCCCTGAATATTTGGGCATCTGTTCAGAGGCCCCAAATATTCGGTAACACATGTACTGTAATTATGTCACATTATTTTGAGATTTTTTTTCATCCCAGTGCCTTTGGAGTTGTACATCTTTCTTCCATTTATCCAGGACTACACCAAAGAAGAACAACTTGCCGCTTAGAAAATCTGCTTGCATATGTTGTACATCAATCTGTTAGACTACACGATTTTGCAAAAAATGTTGCATGTAATGCTTTAACACATGGTCATTTCACAGGTGGGCTTCTACCAAGTCAGTGAAGATGATTATGCAATAATTTTTCTATTTATTAAGAATTTTTTACTTTTTTTATTGACTCAGGAACTACTTGGCTAATTGCTTCGATATGCAAACAAGGTCACCTAGGGTCATGTAGTGGACATTTTTGCCATCAAGTGCCACTGCAATTTTGGGCATAACCCAGTTACATAGGCACAAGTGCTCTGCACATTTGTGTGCATGACAGAGTAATAGCCTATACAGCTTTCTTGTCTGGCAAAACTACCGTTCGTTCCATTGTGCCCACATACATGGGTTCCCCCACTTTTTTTTTCTATTTGAATTCTTCTGTGTCGGGCTATTTTCAATTTCTCCACAACAGCACAAGAAAAATGTCTGAAATTTCATCAGAATATAATCTGACTTAATATGACGAAACTTTACGAAAATCAAGATATGTCAATTTCTGACCAATAGAACACCATATTTTGGGGCCACGTTGGGAAGTACTACTACTATACATGTATATATCAATAAAGTGCATGCATTACAATATTATCAAAAGGGCTGTACCAAATGCTTTGGCCAATGCAAAATTGCAAAATCACCTAGTGCTTACGTTATGTTGGCAACCAGGTGTTGCTGCAATTTTTTCTCTATTTTTGGTATTTTTTGTGCATTGTTGCTATTTTGGACTTCTCCAGAACACAGCAAGTGAACATAATTGTTTTAAATTTTATCAGAATATAATCCGACAAAATATGATGAAATCTTGTGAAAATGATCGGGACGCTATTTCTGGTAAAGTTATGGAATATCAAACTTTGTGACCATGTGTAGGCAAGTGCTACTACTGCACAAGACAGTGCATGTATTGCAATATTGTTAAAACTATGAACTTGGAGTGCTTTGCTTTTACATCTGCATATTTCCCCTGGTGGACCTTCACCAAAATTGTGATGATGTTGCAGCTGTTATGCACCCTCTGACAGGGTCAGAGGATGCACATATAGTTCAAAGGTTAATATATATATATATATATATATATATATATATATATATATATATATATATATATATATATATATATATATATATATATATATATATATATATATATATATATATATATATATATATATATATTGCACTCATTAAATTATCCAACAAATTGGCTTACATGTTGGTAATGGTGGATCCAAGGCTTATGGTAACTTACCACTGACCATTAACAGGAATTTTTTAATTGACCTTGAGTGACCTAGAAAGGTCAAACTGACATTTTGGCTTAAATTTTGGACTTGAGAATGGTGGATCCTACTAGGCCCATGGTTACTATATTAAATATTAAGTATGGATATTTAGATGCTGTTTTCCAGTCTGGGCGTTTGGAAACAAGTCTAAGTGATGGCCATTTACTGACTTTTGCTGCCTTAAAGGAGTGTTTGCCACGACAACTGCCTAGGACTGTTACATATTGAAGCAGAAAGGCATTTAGTCAAGAGGCATTTAATACCAACATTTCAAATACTCCATCTCACATTTTAGAAATTTTTGAAGATCCAAGTGATCAGCTCTGGTTTTCCAGTACCTTTTGAACAAGGTGTTAGAAGAGCATGCTCCTCTGCAGACCAAAAGGATAAGAAATCGGGAACCTCCCTATTTACATCGTGGACGGAAAAGAGCTTCTCAAAATAAGAGGAAACTACGCAGGATTTACTCCTGCTGCAAAAAATAATTGTAACTGGAAAGCTTATAGAAAGCAGTGAAACAAGGTCTTATCTCTCTGTAAAAAAGCTGTGAAGACTTATTTTCAAGAACGATGTATAGGTGGCTCCAAGAATGAGCACTTTTGGAAAGCATTGTGGCCACTTCTGATGATAATACTGTGGTAGCTGCTGAGACTACCAAAGAGGCACTACATGCATCTCTCTCAGCGGAAGCAGTGAATGTTTCTTGGTGTGACAATAACATTATGGAAGCCAACCCAGAAAAGTTTCAAGCCTTAATGGCCAATGATAATGAGGACGAACCTCTTTGAATAGAGGTTGGCACTACATGTACAAGTTATTAGTGAACCTTATGTTAAACTTAGGTGTCATTTTAGAGAGCACAGTGGCATCCATGTAAGAATCCAAATACTGGACCATATTAGAACACCACCTGACATGTCTCGGACAGAGACACTCAGACTAGAGAGGGAAAATCACTGGATCCATCAACTATGCACCATAGAACTGTTTGGCCTCAATGTCATGGGTAGATAGGGTCTCTTGCCGAGTCTTATGCCAAATTTTTAGTTCTACCCTTATCTACCCATACATGACATAGTGCACAACTGACCTGTTTGCACAGAAAACACTTTGAAGCTTTTTCTTGCTATTAATTATTAATAGCCACAATTGATGGATATAATCCTCTATCTGACAGCAGTGCTGCTGATATTGAGGTATAGGGTTGACCCCCAGGGTCAAACCAGTCGTCATTCAGAATGGATACGTCAAACCTTGTAGGACGTGCCATAGCTAATGCATGTCACTCTAACCTGCCAAGACGGCAGTTAGACTGGTAGATCAGTTCAACGCCTAGGCGCTATATTTGTGACGTTGCCTCACGGCCCGTAGCAACGTTACCCACTTGCTATATAAGCGAGCAACGTAAAAGTGTTTTCAAATGTCCCCTGATGAGTTCACAGAGAACGAAACCGGTCTTGACTCCGCTGCTATAGGCATCCCTCGCCACTGGTCTCGCCTCGTTTTTTATCAATTATGTTAAACGTAGGTGTCATTTTAGAGAGCAATTTAAATTTTGATTTTCATATTTCCGAGCTGTCAAAGCATGTAGCAAGACAACTAAATGTGTTAAAGAGATTCTCTCGAAACTTGGACACCGACCTAAAGTTAAGAATATATAAAACTTTTATCTTATATCATTTTAATTTGTGCCCAGTTGTTTGGTTGTCATGTGGAGTGACAAACAAACAAAAGCTTGAGAAACTACAAAAATTGGGGCTTTGCGATTCATTTATAATGACTATGAGCATTATACCACCTACAGGCAACTGCTTGATAGAGCAGGACTCCCTAGTTTAGAGCTGAGCAGATTGCGTATGTTTGCTAACGAGGCCTACAAGGCCACAAACAACCTTAGCCCAAAGTATATTAATGAGCTTTTGTCTCTGAACTCTACACAAACTGTGAGGGCCACAGGCGCTTCCATGGAATCTAATAAAAAAGGACTTTATTCTTTTAGATACATGGCTGCCAAAATATTTAACTTTTTACGCAGTGAAATCAGAGAGGCATCAGACTTCAAGACTTTTAAATCTCTAATATCAGCTTGGCAGGGTCCCACATGTAAATGCTCTTTGTGTAGTTTTCATAAATTTCCTATTTTATAATGTATGTTATCGAGTAATCGGAGTATCTAATCTTTCGTGGACTTTCATCAATGCATTTTACTGTTAACATGAGTTAACACTATCTGTTATAACTTATATCACCGGTCGGTGAGATAAGTTCTTGTGTACCTGTTGCAAAAACAGACTTTAAATCAAGTATTGTATTGCAAGATGGGTCCATGTAGCCCCAAGGGACCTCCCCACCCTCTGTAAACTTGCCACCCGCAAGCTTACAGAGCGTGGGGAGGTCCCTAGCCTAGGGGCTAGGGACCAGGGTCCATGCAGCAACATACAGGTGGGGTTTTCTGTTTTAACTTCAGCCACAAGTAACTTTGAAAGATCAGCCCATCATTGATTGTTTATTTGTCACACCGAACATATAACCAATCAATGTCCACGTGGCTCTGGATCCGTAAACACTGTCAGTGACACTGCACTTATTTTTTCTTCCATTTTTGTCTGAGGATCAGCAACTGCTTGCATGATTAGTTTCACTAATTTTCTCCTATACATGGTGGTGTTGAGCCTTTGAACTCTAATAAAATACAGGCCTTATTTAATAATTTATACACACCCTGCTCCCCATCACCACCAAAACGCACGATATTAAATTTTACTTGTCTGAAGACTGAAGTTTTAACTTTGTACTATTGGTTGGCTGCGAGTGCCTCAGAGCTCAGCTAGAAATGAATCCCTGTCATCCATTTGTCGTCACGAAGAACTACAAATGATCATTCCTATAAGCTCCTCATCATTGGCACACGTGCTTGGTGTACTTTGCAAAGGAACAATTCTGATTGAAAACTATACAACTCCCAGTGAATCAACTGCTTTCTTACGCCCACGCTGCAGCAAGCAACTGAAGCAAAGAAATACCCGCAGTTCATTCTTTCGAGTTTTCACAACATCATCATTACTGCTCGACTTCACATCCAAGCACTAAGATGACAAGAATAGGCAGGAACAACAGATATATGAAATGTGATGGAATGGTGAAGAAAATATGACATAAATGAAATATGAGCGCTGTCCTCGCGAACGAATGACGATCAATGAGCAATGAAGAATACAGGAAGCGGAAGTAGTGAAGTACGCATGCGTAGATATCCAATAACTTTAAACTCTGTCTGCAAGTTCCGGTGCGCAATGATTACACAACTTGCAGGTGAGAGCTTCCACCTTGCATGTCTGTGAAACAAAACACCAAAAATTCAAACTGAGAATTGATTTGTCTTGATTCCAAGGGACACTGATATTTGTAACTTGGCAAGTGAAAAACCATGATAAGACCGCTGAGGAGAGGCTTTGGGCAAATACGTATGATTGTTTGTGAGGGTGGTATGTTGAAACCTAACGTTGGAGCATGTTCAGTTCAACTTCCAGGCCGAGACAATGTCAAATTTCTGCAATATGACTGCAAACGAACCGCAAACTCAAGTACGACCATTTCACGTTGTCTTCTAACATGTAACTTGAAAGTCTGGAGGCGAATACAGGTACACGCAAGCAAAGTCAGGGAATATGACGATGGCTTTTCAAAGAGATGTCGCTTGGCGAGCAGCACTCCATCAGAATCACATCAAACAAATGGACCAGTGCCACTTACGAAAGTGAAGGTAAAATGGGATTGTTTGTACTAATAGCACCATGGACGCATGGCACAACCTAGCCCCAAGGGACCGCCCCACGCTATAAGCTAACCGCCAGATTACAGAGCGTGGGGAGGTCCCCTGGGGCTAGCGCTGCCCAAGACCATGGCCCCTTTCTACCCTACCCCGGTCAGTTGGTGTGCAGTCACTTCGTCCACATGCCAAGTCGTCCCCAACCAACTCGTCCCCCACACATGTTAAGTCGTCCCCTTCTATGTCATCTTGTACCCACCATTTCGTCCCCCCTTGATATCAACTCGTCCCCCGGTGTAATATACGGCTAAGTTCACATTCAACATGGCTATTTGCGTGAGCGACCGGTGTAATATTATATGTAATAATTTTTTAAAAATCATTGATTTCTTGTGTTTTGTGTTTTTTTCATTGACGTATAAGATTTGATTTGATTTTATTTTATTTGGTGCAAGCCAATACATATAAAAAGAATACATCGAGATAAAATCATGATATAACAAAATAAAGATATAAGGATACAAACCAAAATGACAATAATCACATAGGTACTTCACAGAGAACATGATACATGTGTTACAAAATAAAATAGACGATACAGTATTAAAGACATCACATAACTTAGGCATAACGGTAAACTAAAATAAACATAAGTAAGGATGACATGATGGCAGTATAATGGAGATCACATGGGATATAAAATAAATATATACCTTTAAAATAAATTTGTTGGCTAGCACCAGGATAACCCAAGAAAGCTGGGAAAAATCCCTGCTTATTTCCATTGGGGTCCTTGTGTATAAAATAAATCATCTGATTAAAAATTAAAATCAAAGGAGATGAGTATTAAAATGTAAAATAGAGTAATTATTGAATATGTAATGATGAATGAATAAGATCATGAAGTGAATGAAAAAAAACATGGTTCACATTCAACATAACTACTTACGTGAGCGATCGTTGGCGGAGCTTTGAGTGGGCAAATTGCGTAGCCCAGCAGCCCGTGTTTCTTTCCCCGTAAGCTGGTCATTTTGGCGAAACAATGTTATGAAACATTCTGAATTAACCCGGCGTGTCGATTTTCACTCACAGCATGTCAGCCCCTCTTGATCTATCACATTAATTAATTGTAACAAAAGTATGCATGTACATGCACCAGTTTAACCCTGATGTAGCCAATACATAATTTTTAACCCTGATGTAGCCAATACATAATGTCTGCCCAACGTGTCACATTTTAACTCACAGCGTGTCAAATTCGTTTCCTCTCCTATATATAGAGGAGGCAGGTACATGATCAGTCAAATCGGCTGGTTGACAAAATGTATCCTTGCATATACTGTGGCGAAGAAGTTAAACAACGACAAGAAGTGCTTTTATGTGAAGGATGCAACAGATGGCAACATAGAAAGTGCAATACAGGGATACCAAGGGAGGATTACCGGCGTGTTTGCAGATCTAATATTGAGATCGACTGGTCTTGCCATGAGTGTTCAGGTATTTAATATTGATGTTAATTAAATGTAGAAGTTAAATCAGTGACAGATCACGAAGCTCAAGTGTATCATCTATATCCAGAAATATATGTACTTTATAGCATTTTGTAACAGAACTTAAAGTGTTCCTAGTTGAAGTGTAAGGAAAACTAGCAGAACCCACTACATTCTTACTGCTAATTTTCCTAATGGGCTTGTTAAAATTGTACAGCTGATTAACTCTTTCAGTGCCAATTGCAACTTAACTTGAAGGCAAACTCCAGCCAGAAAGCCCAAGGACCTGTATCTTACACAAGCTTCATATACCTATAATACTTATATAGCTTAGACAAGGAGCCGCTACTCAGAGAGACATGTACGGGTAAAAGGCTCTGAAACATGTTGAGTAGTTACCCGCTGAAGACCCTTTAATTTATTTGGGCTGATACAGCCTATGTCAAAATTTTACAGAGGAACGTGTGCAATATAGACAATAGTAATTCCATATGTATACAGGTTAGACAGGGACAGGTTAGCTTATGGAGAGTAAAGAGTTTGAACTGCGGAATAGGATATTGACTACTAGGAAGTGGTTCTGGGCAAAAAGACACAAATACAACAAATAAAGACTCTTTTTTTTTTTTCGTTTTCAGGTCCAACTATCATAGAACCTGAACCATATGAACATTCTAACAATCACGCTGATTTACTGGTCGGGTTTAAGCGATGCCAACAGCGCATACAAAGTCGCAACGTAACCGGACGTGAGGCAATGTTAAAACTAGCAGAAGCTGCTTCACTCCTTGGTGAGTAATTGTAATGTTATTTATATCACAAATTGTCCAATTGTGACATAAGTGTCTCAGTTAGTAGTGTTACTTTTATTTTGTTGTTAATTTTATAGGAACCGACATAGACCTGCACGACATGGACACAGACACATATCCCGATCATATGCAGACCACTCCCGGTAGTCCTACAAGCATGACAGGTATTACATCTTTTATTTGACCCCCAACAGAGATCATAACATAATAATCGTACACAGAGATGACAATATACATAATTATAGAAACCTAATATATATATATATATATATACATGAACAACTTTTTTTTATCGGAATTTAGATTTATGAATTTAAATTGGTATTTGATGGATCACTCTGGCCTTGCAGGTATTGACGCAGAACCGGAGGTAAGCTCATTTTCAGTGGCTGAGTATCTCTCGGAAGTGTTACTTGTATGTTTTTGATAATTTTATAGGAACAGGCATAGACCCGCACGACATGGACACGGACACATAGCCCGATCATATGCAGACCACTCCCGGTAGTCCTACAAGCATGACAGGTATTCCATCTTTTATTTGACCCCCAACAGAGATCATAACATAAAAATCGTACACAGAGATGACAATATACATAATTATGGAAGCCTAATATATATATATATATATATATATATATACACATGTATGTATATATATATATATAAATATATGAACACCTTTTTTTTTATCGGAATGTAGATTTATGAATTTAAATTGGTATTTGATGGATCACTCTTGCCTTGCAGGTATTGACGCAGAACCGGAGGTAGGCTCATTTTCAGTGCCCGAGTATCTCTCCGAACAGTCTTTTGAAACCCCGCAGGTCCGAGCAGACGCTCAAGATGAGGAGCCAATCAATTTTCGAATATTACCCGAATGTTCACAGCGTGGTAAAGATATTCTGGTGGACAATCGAGGCTTTTCTTATACCATCAAGCGAAGACGGGCAAATGTTGTCAACTGGACATGTTCCCTTCGGAACAAGGTTGCGTGGTAAATATGTGTTAATGCCTCTTTCAGAAAAGTGTATTATACATGTGTATGTATTGATTGTTATCTTTCTTGTATATATATATATATATAAACGTTCATCTGCCATTAACAAAATATGGTCGAGAAATATAAGCGCATACATAAATAAATATATATATGTTACATTATTATTATGTATATATATATACATATATATATATATATATATATATATATATATATATATATATATATATGTATATATGTATGTATATTACATTATATATTCGTTTCATTATTATATATATACATATATATATATATATATATATATATATATATATATATATATATATATATATATTCGTTTCAGGTGTAAAGCATCAGTGAACCAACGAAGAGAGGAATTTGAGCCTGGTAGACATGCACATGTTCATGCACCAGAAATAGGCACATCTCAAGTCCACGAGATAAAATATAAAGTAAAACTCATAGCGTCGGAGAATGCCTTCACTTCGGCGGCAGAAATTGTCAACAACGTCCTGCCTCATCATATGTCAGAGGCACCGATGCCTGGTCTACCAAGTCAGAGCAACTTATCTAGAGTCGCTAATCGGAGGAGGCAGAAGATGAGACCTGTGGATCCTACATCCCTGGAATTTGACGTGGACGAAAACTTCATTCCAGAGGGTTTTTTGCGTGGTGACGTGGAGGTAGACGATCGCCGGCATATCATCTTTGCTACAGAACACATGTTGCAGCTGCTCGGGACATCACGGAATTGGTAGGGACTCAAATGATAACTGTCATCTTGGTGGCGGTTTTTCTATACTTATTTGTTTGTTTGTTTTTGGACGTGGGCTTTGGTACTAAATATCGGGTGGCAGTTCATTGGTAGAGGTAAGGTAATATAGCTGTATATTTCGTTATATACATATACATGAATATTAACTTTTTTATTTTTCCTTGGCAGGTACATGGATGCTACTTTTAAAGTGGTCAAAAGCCCGTTCAAGCAGCTGTTTAGCATACATGCCTTTGTAAAATTGGATGGAAACACAAAACAAATGCCACTACTTTTCTGCCTTATGTCGGGGAAGCGAAAGCGCGACTACAAGTATGTGTTAAAACATATTAAGCAAACATTTCCATCAGTATCTGTGAGAACCGTTACAGTTGACTTTGAGCAAGCTATATGGAAGGCATTAAAGAATGTTTTCCCAGGGGTGAGTATACTTGGATGTTCATTCCATTGGACGCAAGCTGTGTGGCACAAGATTCAAGATTTGGGTCTTGTCACTTCATATATGAATGATGATGACACTCATAAATATTTTTGTCAACTCATGTCACTTCATTTTCTGCCACATGAACATATACCTCCTGTTTTTGAACATCTCAGGCACAAGGCAGCAACACATTCTTTGAAGGAATTGACTTCCTACATTCAGTCCACATGGATGGAAAGCAGCGTGTGGTCGCCAGCGTTGTGGTCCGTGTTCATGAGACCCGTGCGCACTAACAACGATGTTGAAGGCTGGCATCGCCATCTGAATCAGCATGCCAAGAAAGGACAATTGCCCTTATACTTATTAGTTAAGCTCCTTCACGACGAGGCAACCATGGTGGACATTGAGGTTCGACTCGTCTCAGAGCGAAAGCTTAAGAGGAACCAACGAAAGAAGTACCGAGAAGTGCAGAGCAGACTGTTTGCATTATGGGATGCATTCGTCGCCGGTAGAAAGAGCGTCAACCAGCTGCTGAAATCATGCTCCTTCATTAATGCCCCGGTGATGGAATGAATAATATGATATAATAATGAATTGTCTTGTATGAAGGCTATAAAGAGCGCTAACCAGCTGATAAAATCATGCTCTTTACTGTCACATGTATTTTACATTTTAGGCTATTCATCAAATTCCTCCATGCCTCGACATAGCTTCACACACCTTCAGTGGACTTTGCCAAGTTTGGGCTTGAGCCTTGGCAAATGGAAGCCCCGAGGGACCTCCCCACGCTCTGTTGGCTTAGGGTTAGCCAAGAGAGCGTGGAGAGGTCCCTTGGGGCTAGGCAAATGGGTGAAGCACTTGGTAGTAGATACCCAGTGGCATTTATCCATAAACCTTAATGAAAACCAAAATTTTAGTTTTCAACTTGAACACCATCGAAGTAAATTTACGTTGGTGGTGCTCAAATTGAAATGGTTTGAAACTACTGTTACTTGGAAATAACATTCACAATTACTGGTAATTTCAGTGAGCCTCTGACAGGCTTTCTGATCAAGCTAAAAACATTTAAACTTACACAAATTGACATGACTCTATTAGAGATAATTTGTTCACTCCATACAGGCTTTTCCATGTTTTGGTTTTTCCCATT
Organism: Hermodice carunculata; assembly: GCA_964020975.1. Taxonomy (NCBI): domain Eukaryota; kingdom Metazoa; phylum Annelida; class Polychaeta; order Eunicida; family Amphinomidae; genus Hermodice; species Hermodice carunculata. The sequence goes on along the minus strand of OZ026622.1, from coordinate 56,307,976 downwards.
CTCAGCTGCTGTAGTGAAGTCTGGGCCCCTTCATATGTTCAGAACTTAAATGACTAAATTTATGGTCTTGTGTGACAAACTTCTTGTAGAAAAGGTTTTACTCAATTTCAATAAATACACCTTTGGTGTCAATAGGAAAGCTACTGCCACCGCAGTGCATGGTGAACTGGGATGTTTTCCTCTTCTTGTTACTGTGTTTCTACAGGTCGTGAAGTACTGGTTCAAAGTCAGTGCATCTGAGAATACTTTAGTGGCATTGGCCTATCATGATAGTTTAAATTGAATGTGAAAAATAGCTGGGCTGAAATCAGCAGTATACTATGGACCAAGGCAAACTTAAGCACAGTTTGGACAAACCAGAAAGGGAGCCCTGGGGTGTTCATAAGAACAAGGCACTTCAGAATAGGATGCATTACAACCAAGAGAAATTTATTGCTGATTGGTCCAAATATGTACATAGGGGTGACCCTAACTCAAAACTGATAAGCTGTTTAAATGGCACTTTGGTAGTGAAAATTATTTATCATTCGAAAATTTTGTACTACATAGAGAATTTTGTATATTACGCATCAGAGCACATGGACTAGTAATGGAACTGGGGAGGCATACAGTACCAAAAAACCCTGGTGGAAAGCCAAACTTGCAAATTATGCTCCACAGGATAGATAGAAGATGAAAATGTGTAATCATAGATGCAGCAAGTGAGGAGATTCCGAACATAGATGTGATCCAAGGGTTTTTTAGGCTGTGGTTGGTGAGGTTATAACTTGTCCAAATAGGGACAAAAAAGGTATGGAATTTGGTTGTGCATGTTTGAGTGAAGAGCTTTATGACCTCAAGGTCACCTCTGAGCGAATCTAGGGGAAGTCTCACCTGGGTAAATAATGACCAAGCTTGATGGATTTCAATCATACAAATTTAGGGAAACCATTTTATTTTGTAAGGCATTGTGACATTGACCTATGACCTGACAGTTATCCAACATCATGTGAAAAAAAAATCCCCAAATTTATGGAGAATCTGTACCACAAGCAGAACCCATTGATCAATTACATTGTAATTGATAGAAATGTTACAATTAACCAAAAAACCTGAAAACATAATCCAAAAATCATTGGAACATGACTAGGTGAACACAGTTGGTAGATACCTACCTTATATACATCCGCAGCAAGTTTGAAGTGACTGTGGCAAATTGTTTTGGAAAAGAAGTTGAAAATGTGAATTTGCATTGCCATCCCCATTGAATTACATAGTAATCATCAAACAACGTATCTCAGGTTTAAAATAAACCATACAAATTGAAAGCCCATAGGTACTTTCCTATGATGTTGTAATATCATATGAATGCATATGTCCCGTGATTGCTATATTCACCATGTATTGAATGAGGCAATAAAAATCTTCTATCTTGTATCGTGATACCCATTTGCTCAAGTCCACTGAAGCTTCTTGGTCTTCAAACTGTGGTTCCATTTTTCCAGGGAGGTCTCATACACCTCCCTGATTTTTCCTACCAGTGGTTTCATATTTGTCTATTTCAGTTAAACCAGTGCATAAATATATTTTCTTTCATATATGGGACTATTTGTGGCAGCTGGCCCTTGACATTTGAGGTGTTCTCAATTTTACAAAAATTAAAGTTAAGGGATCTTGTGGGATTCAAACCTGGATGACTCTGGACAGATGTGTAATTTGAACAACCTGTCTTAACCAATACACTATTCAGAGAACAAGCCTTTTCTTTGCTTTAGTCAAAACAACAACTGATGCATGCAAGGGGAAACTATTAGTATGTAAGGAGTGCATTGGAGGTCATAAATTCAAGTTCAGGTAAATTCGTAATATTGTTGAACAAAGTGGACTTCAAAGTATGAATGCTTGTTACTCTCATATCATGCATAAACAGTGTGGAGGCACCAGTCATGATTGTTGGTTCATATGTCAGAATTAATAACAAACCATGATGCTGTTCACATATTCCATCTAACACAAGAACCTGCGCCAACTGGTGTTGCCTCCTTATAGGAGCTAATCGCGAGGCTCAAAGTAGCAAGTTCAGAATCAGTAGGGATGTAGGAACCAACAGGCTTGGCTGCTGAGAGACTAACTGTTGCTGTTGAAAGATCAAGTATGCTGTCCATATAAGAAAATTTATGGAAAGTCACCACCAACATATTTCATCAGACAAATAGTAGAGTTTGATGCAATGGTGAAATGAATGAAAAAAATCAATATTCTTCTATGTTTGAAGCTCTTAAGGTGGAGGCTGTGAAGCTAGTGCGCAGTGAGACTGGCAACTTTGGATCGCAATTACCCATTTAATTTTTTTCACAAGTACATTAAACCTATATATTTTCTGATTACTACATATCCATAGATTTGTATCCATAGAGTTTTTTTGCAGGATTGGAATTTGTGGAGATTTTATAGCATTCTTTCTGACTTGGTAAGATTTTCACATTTTTCGTGCAGAAATCACACAAAATTGTTTTTTTTTCCAGTTGAAAACAGGAGAAATTTAAAATATGTATCAAATGTCCAGGATCAAATTCAATGGTTAGTCCTGAAATAGCATAGATAAAAAGTTATAAAATTTTTAATTTAATCCTGACAGGTTGTTCATTTTCCTTCTATAAATTGCTCCAAAAGTCACGGAAGGGGTTGTCAGAAAAAAATCCTGGGAACCGTTCCTAGATATGATATTTTTCTTTTAATGTCCGTTGATTTTAATGTGATAGGGCAATTTGTACCTTTGTGAGGCGAGATACAAATTGCAGAGGTTGAGCAAAAAAAGTTCTGAGAAAATTGCATTAAAAGAAGAAGTTGCCAATTCTTACGCGTTTATGGCTGTAATATGACACATACTCATTTCTTCTGTCCTGTGTTTTAATTATTGTGTGAAATAAACTTGTAGCTTTACCTCTGTGATGTTGTCATTAAACAAAAGTATATTTTGTGGCTTAACTCTCGACTTTTCTTAACTTGGGAACCCCACACTTGGCTTGTTTGGGTGTGGGTTCACATGTGGCTTTCCATATTTGGGGACCAGTGAGTGGATTGTGCTAATTTGTTTTTACATCAATAGAGAATTTCAAAGTAATCAGAACAATGGTAGTGATTAGTCTGAACTGGCCCATTCTTCTCTCCACGGCTAATGGTTTCCTATGAGCGACCCTTGTCAATAGCTCAATTGGTTTCCAGGGGTCATGGACTAATGACTGTGCAAACAATGACATGGTTCATTATCATGCCCATGCAAACAAAGCCATATGTCACGCACTGTTTAAACTTTTCATTGTCAACAAAAGTTTTGAGATCAATTACCTTATGTAAATTTTATGTTCACGCATCTGAGTTTTTGGGAGCATGTAGTTTAAGTATCAGACTATCCAAAAATATGAAAAAGTGATTTGAGGTTATCCAAAGGTGCGGCTTCAGACCTTCCACCTTAAGGGTGGTATGAGCAGTCCAAACTGCACATGGAATATCTGTATGATGTTGGTCAGTATTTAAGTGAAATAACTGTTAATGATATGTCCCTGCATTATGCATGCTGATGATGTACGTAGTACTATGATCAAAACCTTGAAAGCCTTGATAAGCAAATACAATCTGGTCTCTGCAAATTTTGTTCTGAACTGAAAGATAGAAATATAATAAAATGGCACATGATCATTGCCACAACAAAGATATTAGTTCTTGACAAGAAAACAGATATACATGTGCATAAAGAGTCCTACAGTGGTCCCCCTCTTATAAGACCCCGTGAAGAGAGGCCACCCCTCCACAAGGGCCTCTTCTCCATGCAGCAAGTATGGCATTTTCATTGTATTTTACCCTTCAAGAGAGGCAACCCCTCTTATAAGGCCACTTTTCTAGTACATTTGGGGTGCCCTCATGAAATAAAAGGGGGACCACTATATTTGAAGTCAGGTGAAGTTGAAAAAAGGTACGACCTACAAATGCTTCTAAGTAGTGTTGGTATAAATACATACAAATTTGACTACTTTGGCCACATGTACGAATATTTAATGGATCAAGCTGGGAAAGGTGTGTTTAAAACTATCAGACTAAGCAAGACAGTGGTATGGAAACTGCATGTAGCTTAATTCTTCAGTTCTTAGATCCTCCCAACAGCAGTTCTAAAACATGTGGAGCAAGAGTCAATCAGTTGCTCGTATGGAAATATTTAAAACAAAGTGCATGACAAATTAAAAGCGTCAGTCCAAAACCTTCCACTTATGCTGTCTTTGCAAAGATGGGACAATATTATCAGTAGCTTTTGGCCTCTAAGTTAAAATTGTGAAGAATATACTGAAGTATGCCTGACTCTCATGTCGTATAAGCACACAATTCCTTTTTAAACATGATTAGAAATTTGGGACCAAAAATTAGCTTTGTAGTATTTTGAAGTCTGGGAATGACAAAAATGTATGATTGCACACTGTTAAACTGTTAATTTATGATGCAACTTCAAAAATTCAAAGAGATTATATTAATCAGTGTCTAGCAATTATTAATAGTAGGGATGATACAAAGAAACTAAGAGTCTAGAAAATGTTGAAAGCATATTTCCACATTGACCCATATTTAATACACATATATTGATACAAGAGTAATGCATTGTGATGTCTCTGTATAGGCTGAGCTCACATAATGTAGAAACTGAGCTTGGATCATTGAATTTTATATGCCTTATTAAAAAACTTTAATTTACCTACAGGTGTTTGTGGAAGGACCAAAAAAAAAAAAAAAAAATAGTGCGAACACCACAAATAGGAAACGTTATTTTCCTATGGGAAATAAAACAATACCTTTCTAGTAGCAAAACAGTATTTTAAATTTTGGATAAGGGGTTTAGTTCCAAATTTACAAGATGTTTAAATTAAAGATGAAATTTCAAATTTAAAAAAAAATTAACAGTAATATGATTAAAACAAAGCCATTTTTCAAAAAATAAAATACTGTTTTGGGGAGCATTATGTGTCCTTTCATTTGACACTATTAGCTAAATCTTATTTTTATTTTTTCAAAATGCTATTTTCAATTTTATGCAAAATTGAAGAATTTTAATTAAAATTTAAATACACCAGAAGCAATATTAAAATTTTATCTTACAGTACCAGAATCAAACTTTCAGAAAATATATACTTTTTAGGATATTACATGTAGATGGTAACCGTAGACAGAAAAAAAACATTTATATATGAGAGTCATAAAGTATTCCATGTTGGTGACCAAGAGTTTTTAACCCACTGTAAAGCCCTTGAACCTGAGAAGGTATATTCATTAGTGTGTAACAAAGACCTAATTAGCAGGCATTTTTTCCATGATTATATCTGTGGGCTAACTATTTTTTTTCCAAGTACTCTCTCTTTCCATGTTACACCCAAAATCTGTGCAGAATTTTTCTTGGACACTGTAACACCTAGAAACCCCAAATTAGTCATATTCATAGCTCTCAGAGTAAACTTGTGCTGTTTATGTGCTGGTATAAAGATGTCAACAAGTTTCAAATTTCGGGCATTACAAATTTTAAATTTTGAGTATCTCCAATGCGCACCGAGAAAAGCTGTTGACCTGGGGTATTCTCTCTGGAACTATAGGCATGCTGGTTCTTGAATGAAAGGTTTTTTTACGAGGAATAAGAATCTGGGATCCTAATGATAATTCAGAATAGTTTGACTAAAGTAGATAGACTTTAGATGTAATTAGCACTGAAAGAGTTAATGGCTTTGTGATGCCATATACTTGATACACTGTGTCCACTGTGCTGCTCAGCTTGCCTTGCTGACCACACCCACTCCCTGCAAATATACCCTGCTAATCTGTGCCTTATCACAGCATTGTTCACCCCATGCGGAAGAAAAGGCCAATTAATGCAAATGAAAGAAGAATTGTTGAATGAAAATAGTTCTCACAATGAAAATACTATGAAGAAAGCAGAATACCGCATTTTCCACTTCCAATTCTAACAAACATTACTTGTTCTGTAAATATGCTGCTGCTGGGTATATGACTTTTACATATGAAAGGGAATATGACTTTTACATATGAAAGGGAATATGACTTTTACATATGAAAGGGAGCATACATGTTGCATAAAGAATAGTTATAATGGCGCAGGAATTATAAATACGTACGTGGATTACCACATGTTCATTTATTACATAATGTGTCTGGAAGACTGTTGTTTTTCATCACAGTCATTCTTTCTCAATACTTACTCCTTTGCTGTAGTTATCTTCACAGAGTTTAACCTTGTCAATAAAATAATTTTCATCATTTACAGCATCAAGTAGATTAGATTGTACCAAACAGGTATCTAAATATATACTGGCTTCCTCGCGGGTGAGAACACTCACACTCTGGCATGTGTGATGAAGAACCTTGGTGGTTACGATGCAGTTTGGTTCATTTACCCTTAAATTGTCATCAAAGAAAATGTGTTGGACCTTCTGATCCTGGGGGTCAATCCAGAATGGCTTGGCATGGAATGCATCATAATTATGAGTGCGCCAGAAGTGATAATTGTCTTGCACAGCACATATCCCAACCACACTGTTGAGTGCTTTGTAAATTGCACAATCTCCTTCAAACACGATAGGTTCACCATTTGATCCCACCCATGGAGCATGTAAAAAAATGCTATTGTTGCTATAGTCCAACCTTGCAATCAGTTTGTGTGTTGGCATCTTATCAATGGAAGCTAAGACAGAAGATTCCGTGTTCATGAGGTATTTGAGAGCCCCAAGTATGGCGCCAGCATCATTGCCATAAGTACGGAAAATTATGGCAAATTCACGTTGGTTCACTTGTAAGTGGTTGATCAGTTTTAGAAATGATGGAAATATTAGATGATAAAGCACTGACCCCTCTCTGACCACTGTTGGGTCATCATCGGGCCTGTTGGTTGCAACTTGTAGTTTTGATAGTATTTCCTGATGTAGTCTCTTGAATGGTTTACCAGCCTCGGTTGTTGTAAACTTTCTCAGTTGATCTTTCAGTAGCTCTCTCTTAAATTGGTTTGTTACTTGAAGTTTCTGTTCCATGTATGTGTAGTAGGTAATGAAACCATCACCAGGGGGCTGTAATGATGGACCAGATCCACTGACACCCACCCACTGACCTGTCTCTGTTTTCTTGCCCCAGACGACAGTTGTGATATAGCAGTTCAGAGCATCACTCATCAATGTCTGATGCAGAGAGTCAACCAATGTCACAGTATTCTGAATGTCCACATGAAGCACAAGTTTTCCCTGCCCTTGAGAAGCGTCTCTGCTTGTACTTGCAGATGTTAAAAGACATCTATTGTCAGCTAAACTTGCCATGATCAGCCTAGAAAATACAGATAATGGGATGACGCAGTTAGATTTATAATGCATTCAATGCACACATCTGTTGTTAACATTTGACACGTGTGCAGCCATGTCTGCAAGCATATAGACCTGCAAGGCATAAACGATCCAGAACTGGTTCACAAAGACATTTGTTCCAGCAGTCAAATTTTTTCTTTTAGAAAAGGCTTTTAATTATACATGTTTGGAACACTAAAAGACATGTGATTTTTTTTCTGCTAGTCATATGAGTCCTTTGTCCTGTGTTTATACAGCAATCATAAAAATGTAGCATCCCATTTTTCACAGAATTATGGATTTAACTTTTTTATTTATACACCCTGTACTCACAAAAACATCAGGTTTGTGACAAACTCATCAAAACAATGTAAATCACAAACAGTGTGTTTTGGATTTGTAATGCATTCCTTGTAAAGTTAAATTAAATGTATAATTTGTGACAATTTTAATTTCAATGTATTGACTGATGGAATAATTTATACATGTCTGGGTCAACCAATTCCATATTCCATATTTGAACCAGTTCTGGATCATTAAATCATATTCTAAACTTGCTTTGGTCACGGAATGTTTATATTTGGCAAATCATGCTTCAGGTGTTTTTCAAAAATAGTAAGGGGTCATCTTGCTTTAATACAAAACAAAACTAGAGAGCATCCCTACTGGTTTAAAGATGTTCGGTACACTGCGATATGCGCAACCATTTATGGTCCAATGCCTCTATACAGTTAGAGCTGGTGTTTGTCGATACCTGCACTAGCTGCTGCTCGCTTGTCCTATTTTGCACGGTTCCGTTTGAGAAATATGGATTGTTTACGAAGAGTGAAAAGGAAAAAGAATGGGCGGTTTGTTAACAAATGCCAAAACAAAGGACTAAATGCTTAAAAACAAGGCAGAATACGTCGAAACACGGCAGTGGTAGACAAAAACGCATGTACACAATCAGCGAACGCTGACCAAGCCACCGTCAAAAGTGCCACGCCCACCCCCCAAATGCCACATGCACATGTAAACACTGACAGTTATAACTGGGACGAAGGTCGTAGAATAGTGGAACTAAGTGTACTAGCCAATAATCTTGTATGCGAGGAATGTAAAAAAAAAAAAAAACATTGTCCCTAAAAAATACACAATCAGAAAAACGATATGGCTTGGCCAGTGTACTTTACATTTCTTGTCAATGTGGTACGATAAACGCTGTCCCAACTGGGGGGGGGGGGCACAGTAACACCCCAGCGTCAAAAGGTGGCACAGGCATATTTGATAATGTGCTGCCTGTGTTACCATTCGACAATGTATGAAGGCAACTATGATTTTGATATTCTTATTTTTACCTCTTTTTCCACATTGCTTTATTGCACTATGGAGAGAATCCTAAAATGTTTGCCTCTTCTCAGTAAAACTATGAAAGTATATATTATGACTGGAATGTAAAATTAACGACGTACTGCCGTTTATTTAACCTACATACGTGTATATTGATATGGTATCGAAGTTAGACAATGAATGGATACCTTGTACCTATGAACTTAGAACAAATTAAGTCAACATGCATGAATTCTTTGTACAATTGTGGAAAAAATAGCACCGTATGATATCTTTTTTTGTTAATCTATGAAATCAGTGCATATTTTGGAAACCCCCTACAATTTTTCAGGGATTTGCAAATATTTTTTCTATTTCAAACTGAAAAAATAATGTGAGCGCTTACACATTTTTGCACGACGAGATGAATTTAAAGTCACATTCCAGCATGTTTTGTCTACATATTTGTTATTAAAAGGCTTGATATACATTGCATAAACTCATATTGAGTTATTCTATGCATATTTTTTCATCCTTTATTTATTTATTTTGCTTTTACCCACAAATATAATGTTTGCTATCAAATTTCTGTAGTCCTTACATGTAGCGCCACCTAGCGACAAAAGTAGCGCCGTGACATGCCAATTTTTTGCTTGCATCTTGTTTCAAATGCCAATATCTTGGTTCACACCAAAAACCAGAGATTTCTAAATTCTTTTGACCAGTGTACCGAACGTCTTTAAGTGGGCATGTAAATGAAAGATCAATACTCATGCAAAGTTGGTAACATTTTTCAACTCCATATTGATGGGAATTTTGAAATGCTAGCCTGCTACCTAACAATATAACAAGTAATTATTTTTGGAAATCTTTTCAGTGAAAATTTAAAATGTAGAAATTATATTGTTACTGATTTTGAATGACCAGATTTTGCATGAAATTCAAATTCCTGAAGGAAACAAATTTTTTACAATATTTTTGTAAACTCTTACACTGCAAACCACACTAAAATTAACATTGAATAGAAAAATGGTGTACAGGCAATTAACACTTTATTAAATGTGTGAACAAAAATTCAGGAATATTATTGGAACTGAAGGAAATAATAATTTGGGTTGAATCAAACATTTGATAAATTGATATTCTGAAGAATTTTGAAAATTAAAAACTGAAGTATACTTCATTTGTGCCCATCACATCTACTCCTGTCCATTATATACATTTCATGACTTCCCACATATTTAAAAAATCATAACAAATGTGTGTATTTTGCATGAATCAAATTGAACGCCACCTGGCACCCATAGTCAGGACTATACTGTGGTTTCCAACATGTCAATTTATGCAAGGATACTAAAAATTTACATCTGCACAAACATTTTTGTGCAGTACATATTAAATGTTTTTCCCCCTCAGTGACATGTGAGCATGATTTGCCATGTAATAAAAAGCCGCAGCCTCCAATGTAATAGCATTGTATTGGAAGTTAATTTGTTTGTTTGTTTTTTTTTGAGGGTGGATGGGTGGGGGGCTTGTGCGGTTGTCTTGTAATGCCAGCTAATATTACACAAGGACAGTATCTTAATGATTGGAATGAGCTGACCAAACACATGAACATAGACATATTACCAGAATGGAATTGTGTTTGGGTGAACTTAAACTCTATTCTTATGACCACAGAATAAGTTTAGTGAATTTCATTTCTGGATAATGATAATTCTGCATATAAAGTCTATTCAGCAAAGACTTCAGAACATGACAATAGTCCCCTGTGTGGGCCAAGTTGAGAATGCAGATATAAGTGGCCTGAACATCATTTTGAGGGTAACACACCCACTTACCTTAAAAAGATTTTGTTTCGAACTAAAGTGACTGGGGACCAAGTGAGGCCTATATTAACCCATCTCACAAACCTGAATATAATGTAAGATGGTATCTTGTGAACTGTTTGAGGAAGAACTTTGATATTGCACATGATGGTGCTCTGTTAAGTGCAATGTTGAAGTGTGGGTGCTTGACCTTCAGCAGACATCCAGTATCACAGGAGCACTGTTGTGTGTTCCCGCCAGGGAAGACTACCAGTATCGCACGGCCACTGTAGTGTGTGGTTTCAAGAGCAGACTCCCAGTATCACAGGTCCACTGTAGTGTGCACTATCAAGACCAGACTCCCAGTATCATATAGCCGCTGTAGTGTGTGCTTTCAACAGCAGACTCCCAGTATCACAGAGCCACTGTAGTGTGTGCTTTCAACAGCAGACTCCCAGTATCACAGAGCCACTATAGTGTGTGCTTTCAAGAGCAGAAACTCTATCACAGGACCAGTTTAGTGTGTCCTTTTAAGACCAGACTCCCAGTATCACAGGGCCACTGTATTGTGCACTTTCAAGACCAGACTCCCAGTATCATATAGCCGCTGTAGTGTGTGCTGTCAAGAACAGACTCCCAGTATCACAGGTCCACTGTAGTGTGTGCTTTCAAGAGCAGACCCCAGTATTACAGGACTCCAGGGCCAGAATTTCGCAAAATTTTGCGAGAATCTATTTGGATTTTTGTCAATTAGTTTTCTTTTTAAAGACAGACAAGTTTAGGAAAATCTTTACGAAAATGGATTCTCAGATTCTCGCCAAAATTCTGGCCCTGGACTCCTAGTAACACAGGACCACTGTAGTGTGTGCTTTCAAGAGCAGACTCCCAGTATCACAGGACCACGGTAGTGTGTGCTTACAAGAGCAGACCCCAATATCACAGGACTCTCAGTACCACTGTAGTGTGTGCTTTCAAGAGCAGAAACTCTTATCACAAGACCACTGTAGTGTGTGCTTTCAAGACCAGACTCCCAGTATTACAGGTCCACTGCAGTGTGTGCTTTCAAGAGCAGACTCCCAGTATCACAGGACGACTGTAGTGTGCTTTCAAGAGCAGACTCCCAGTATCACAAGGCCAGTACTGTAGTGTGTGCTTTCAAGAGCAGACTCCCAGTATCACAAGGCCAGTACTGTAGTGTGTGCTTTCAAGAGCAGACTCCCAGTATCACAGGACCACTGTAGTGTGTTCTTTCAAGAGTAGGCTCTCAGTACCACAGGGCCACTGTAGTACATGTTTTCAAGAGCAGGCTCCCAGTATCATAGGGCCAGGGTAGTGTGTTCTCTCAAGAGCAGACTCCCAGTATCACAGGGCCAGTGCAGTGTGGGCTTTCACGAGCAGACTCCCAGTATCACAGGGCCACTGTAGTGTGTGCTTTCAAGAGCAGACTCTCAAAATCACAGGACCACGGTAGTACATATTTCAAGAGCAGACTCCCAGTATCACAGGGCCACTGTAGTGTATGTTTTTGAGAGCAAGTGAACATGTACATGGAATTGAAGTCTCTTGTAGAAACTATGGCTGTTGAGGATCATAAATTGAAATGTACGACACTTAATATATGGAGAAAGTAAGAGGACATGATCCCAACATGGTCATCATACAGGAATACACGGGTGGCCATGATTCAGTACTTTAGTGTGCCCTGGTTGAAGTGGATCTCTGTTAATCAAGAAGAATGTCGTCTTTGAAGCCCTGAAGTGAAACAATTATTCACTTCATAGGTAAATTATACACAGACCATCAGGTGAAACAGGCATAACCTAACTAATTTAGGGGAGGGATCACTCACATTCTCCTCATACCTGTCAACATTCCACACCTTAAAATAGGGAAATTTTTGTAAATTTGAGAAATCCATGGGGGAGATTTGTATTTTAACAAAGAATATAACAGATAATACTTAACTTTCGTGGGGGAGATTCTGCCAAATTTGCAAAATTTTGCATGTAAATCAAAACAATTTGGGTGACAAAGTAGGAGAAACCCACCTTATGGGGGAGACTTTGACAGGTGTGTCTCCTCCACACACACCAGAAACACTTCAGAAGAGCTGTGGATGACTCACCTAGACAGCAGGTTTCACAGTGAGCTCATAGGAGCAGCTCCCCTCATAGCTATTCTGGAGTGAACTTCAGGAGAGCTATTTCAGTATTTGCAGCTTGCCTGGGATTTGTCCATGGGACTTAAGGACCGCACACCCAGTGAACCACAAGCAAAAGTTGCATAATTTTAATTTTTGGTAATTAAATTATGCAATCAGGGACACTTTCAAAAATTAGAATGTTAAATATCTTCAAAACTATTACAGATATGGGGCCATTTTAGCCATAGGGGAATCCTTCCCTCTGGTGTTTTAGCTCAACTGATTTGTCAGTCAGCTGAGCTTATAGTATGGCCCTTTGTCTGTCCGTCTGTACAACTTTAATTGTAATTTTGAGGGTCTTGTAGAAGTCTTCTCCTTGCATTTTATATTCTATAACAGTGATTCAATCACCTAACTTATTAATTAGATAATGTTCCAGATGCATAAATATCACAAAAACGACATAGGCCTACTTTCTTCTTTTGCTGTAAACTCGGCTGGTGGGCTGGACAGGAGAGCCAGAGAGTGATAGGCCTACCAATTCTCTTTTTATTTTTGGCAGAGGTGATGGAATTTTGATTTTGAGTGGTTAGGCCTAAACATTTTGGAAACACTGTGGTCTGTATTTAATGAAAGGTGTTTGAAAGGTTGGGGGTACTGGTTTGGGACCACCAGTTGCTTTTTGTGGGTGACTGCCTGTCTCAAGTCAGGAATGAGGTTTGTTTCTTCGCGTTGGTGTTGGAGGATGAATGGTGATGCTTTGGTGGCTCTAGAATCTCTTTGCTGTCATTGTTGGGTTTGAAATTTGTGAGTATGGGTCATGTTTTTCTACATAAGTGTAACATACTAGAGACATCTGTCGTCCCTCATCCGTCCTTTCGTCCACAATTCACATTTTCGACTGCTTCTCCAAAACCGTCGGTCAGATTTACTTCAAACTTGGCGGCAATGCACTTTGGGTGGGTCTCTACCAAAATTATTCAAATGGTCACGCTCCAATGATTTTGGGATGTTTTATGATTTTTTTTTTTTTTTTTTTGCCAAATCTTCTTCTCCAAAACTGCTCACCCAATTGCTTTGATATGACACAGGAAAACTCCTAGGGACTCCTAGTTCTTAATTTGTTCACCAGGTGGTGCTGCAATTTTTTCCCTAGTTTTTTATGTTTTTTTTGTGTGTGTTTTTGGTATTTTTGACTTCTTCTCCAGAACAGTCACTCAGATTGAGCTGAAACTTGGTGGATATGTTCTTTGTTAAAGGGTCAAACAAAGGTGTTCACTGGTAGCACTGCTGTGGATTCTTGATTTCTAATGATTTTGTCAATTCCCATACTGATCAGTAAATGCATCTTTTCTTTTGATAAGTATGCAAGTTAATGGGCTTTCTAATGCTAATTCACATTTGGGACTTCTCTGAAGAAATTTTTTATGAATTTTTTTTGGTGTTTCTTTGGGGGGGGGGGGGGAATCTTCAAAAATCTTCTTCAAGATCGTTCACCCAATTGCTTTGATATTACACCAGAACACTCCTTAGGACTCCTGCTTCTTAATTTGTGCACCAGGTTGGGCTGCCATTTTTTAAAATTATTTTCACCCCTTGGCCAATAAGGACGGAGGGGTATTGTCGTCACCTATGCATCTGTCTGTCCATGCCTTGTTTACGCCATATCTCGAAAAATAATCACTTTACAGAGGCCAAATTTTTATCACAGGGGATCATTGAGGTGCCTCAGGTGCCTATTGTAAAGTAGGTCACTAGGTCTCATTTTAGGTCACAGTACTACATTGCAGAAAAAAATGGCATTAACACAATATCTAAGAAAATATTGAATGTAGCTTCTTAAATTATTTATGCTTATTGAAAAGTAGGTCACATATTTAGGTTACAGTGCTGCATTGAAGAAAAATGGCCGTACCATGATAGCTTCAAATGTTAAACTACTCATTGTAGCAGAACCAATTATTTGTGACAGTTGGTCCTAAGGATGCCTCAGACACCTAGTGAAAACTAGGTCACTGGGTCACATATTTAGGTCAGTACTGCATTGAATAAAAATTACCTTGCCATGCCATATCTCCAAAAATACTCACTTTACAGAGACCAAATACCAAATGTTTATCACAGAGGGCCATTGAGGTGTTTCAGGTGCCTAAAGTAGGTCACTAGGTATCATTTTGGGCCACAGCATAACATTGAAAAAAAAAAAGCCACTAACACAGTATCTAAAAAATATTGAATGTAGCGTCATCAATTATTTATGACAGTTGGTCCTAAGAATGCATCAGGTGCCTATTGAAAACTAAGTCACTGGGTCACATATTTAGGTCACAGTGTTGCATTGAAGAAAAATGGCCTTGCCATGATATCTCTGCCCATTGTATTTGCACCAAAGCTTTGTCATTAGGTCAAACAGAAGTAACCTTGACCTACCAGAGGGGTATTGTTGTCACTTGTCTGTCCATCCGTCCTGGACAAGGGGTTTGCGGTCACTGATTGGCTCCTAGTTTATGATATTTTTGTGTGTTTTTGCTATTTTCAAAGTCTTCTCCAGAACTGTCTCTCAGATTAAGGTGAAACTTGGTGGATATGTTCCTTGTGGAAGGGTCGAAGAAAGCTGCTCACTAAGTGGCACTGCTGTGGATTCCTGATTTATAACGATATCTTTAATTCGGGTACATTCAAAGCACCTTTTGGATTGATTACTACAGGAATTTTGATAGGAAAGTTTAGCATGAGAATTTTTTGTCATGGTTACAACTTAAATGATTTTGGCCAGATTTGTGTCAAACTTGGTATGGATGTACTTTTTATTAGTGTCTACATATTTAGTGCAAGTGGTCATGCTCCAGTGATGTTTGGACCTTACCTTCATTCCCAAGGACATAGGACAACTGACAAAAAATGCACTGTTCACTTGATAACTTGAGATCTGTTCTGAGTTAGGACGTTGAAGTTGCACATGCTAATGTTTGTCTATGAAGGTCATGCTGAGACAGTACATGAGTGACCTTGACCTCATTTCTGGGGTCACAGAGCAACAAACATGAATTTTACCCTTCACTCCAACTTGAGAACTACTTGAACTAGGGCCTTGATGTTGCACATGTTAATGTTCTTCCATAAATGTCAGATTTACCGAGTACATGGGTGACCTTGATCCTATTCCAAGTTCACAGAGCCACAAGTATGTTGAATCTCTAGGTCAGGTGAGCATGGGCTGTTCACACTACCCTCTTGGGGTTTTTTTTTTTTTTTTTTGTGTGTTTGTTTTTTTGTTTTTGTTTTGGACCCGCAACTAATGGTGCAAATTGAATGCAATCATGTGGTACGGATTTGTTGCAGGTGCACAGGTCACTGGGTAAACAGAAAGCACATCCATACTGACCAAGTACATGATTAACATTCATTTTTAGCTCTCCTGACGACAGTAAGGTCGCAGAGCTTATGCAACTGCTCATGTCTGTCTGTCCATCCGTCTGTACTGGTCACAGCTTCCAAGTTAGCCCAATATAACTTTCAGGACTTATGGGGGTGTATAAAAATCTAGGTCCCATTCTATATAGCTGGAGCCACTTACAATATTATGCAATATAGGGGTCAAAATGTGAAAATCTTGTGAACACTCTAACATCATTAATTTGTGGTGGATCTTCACATTTGGTGGGATTGTGGGGGAGGTCAAAGTCTAACTTGCCATTGATACTAGTGGTGCCACCTATAATTTGACGGAAATTATGAGCCAAAATTTATTTTAAGATAAAATTTCATATTTAGAAAAGTAATTGGATTAGACTTGCCAAATTTATAGTATATATAAATTATAATCCATGTCCAGTGCTAGAATATTATATAATATCAGTGACCTTGACCTATTTTTGCTAGGTCACCATGCCTGTAAAGTTGAAAGAGATAATTTTGTAATGGCAGGGTGTAGCTTGGACATCAGTGGCAACAGTTTCAGGGGTCAGAGGTCCGCCCTCTTATTGCCCCTTGGCAACCTTCGTAAGGAGCAAGTTTGCTGAAACACAATCTCTTCATGGATTAAGCAGAAGATCCTTAGGGCCTACAAGACTGCTGTGAAGAGGCCAGGTGCCTTAGAGCTTGTCTCAGCTACAGCTCATGAGGTGCGAGCTTTCAATGCCTCGTGGCATGCCTTAAGGAATGTTGCAATATTCCCGAGTAGAGTCTACGTGGGAAATTTGGGAATATTTATTCCTTGTGAAAATTTATGATTATACAGTAAGTACATGATTACAATATCAGTGAAAGAAAATATTTGTTTATAAGACCTAAAACACAATTTTTTAAATTCCAGTGGTTTTCTACCAGTACTCACATATCCCAGCAGCACATTGTTACTGAGCCCTTGCAGCATGGTCAGAGAATTTAATATGAACATCCTGTAATTTTGACACCACCAAGAGGGCGGTTGGGGAGGGAGGATTGTAGTCACTGGTGCACAGGTAACACATTTCAGTGGCTTGATCTCTGCCAAAACTGGGAAGCGCTGCTGTCAAAATGCTCCAAAAACTGGATTACAATGCTCAGGTCATGTGTGTTTGCAGGCTTGATAGGTGTGGCGTGGCCAGTATGTGTGGCTAAGATATGACTCCTGGGTTTGTGTGTTTGCAGGCTCTGTATGATGGGGCCTGTCCACTATGTATGGCTGAAATACGACTCCTGATGAAGAAGAACAAGAAAAAACAAAGTGTAGATTTTGTTGATATCTCCAGGGCAGATTACAGAGCTGAAGACCATGGGGGCATCAGCTATACACAGGCCATGAGTGAGATGCATGTCATAGGCACGGATGGCAAGGTAACATGGCATTTTGAGGAAAAAGTCCATCAGTTACGGAGGACATCTCACTTCTGCATCATTCTTGTAATATTTGTAGTCATTTTATTACCCCTATGAAACTATCAATGTTAAAGTTATGATACTTATATCATTTTAATGCCCCTATGAAACTCATGTTGTGACATTTTCATGTTGTGACAGTACAGATAAGAAAGGCTGTTTGACGATGAGTTTGTTATATTTTATGATACACAATGAATTTTGAACCGTTTTGCAGAATTGCCTTAGGCCTAGCTCATTCCATGTGTACTGAAAATCCAAATTCATGTGTTTTCAAAAGTTTTTTTTTTTTTTTAGTTAATGAAAAATTATCTGAGATTTTTATAAAAAATATTTGTTCTATTTAAGGTGCAAGTGTCATCTAAAATTAAAACATATGCATATATGTGACATATCTTCCAAGATATCCGATTTCAGAGTGCTACAAAATGAAGATTTTGTGATATTTGTGACAAGCAGCAAACCAGTCATACAACATTTCGTATCAAAATGTGTGGTATGTTTTTGTGCACTCCATTTTTTAGATTTCAAAAATAACAGGAATGTTTGTCAAAGTGATGTCTTAACAGTGTATGTTACTCACCTCAGATATTCTCATGTTGAGGCCTCACCAGTTTATGTAGTGTATCTTTTAAAAATAAAAAAGGCAAAAACAAAAAAAAACAAAAAAATGATGAGTCAAACGTCTTCAGCATAGCGAGAAACAAATACATGTGATGTGGTGAGAGAGGTTTGTATGGCTGCAGGCATACAGGCGTGTGGAGGCATTCCAGCAACTCTACAGTGCTGTTGGCTTAGGTTGGATCATCAGCTTCACCAGAATCCCGGGTGTTTATGGACTGCTCGACAAATTGTACCGTTGGTTTGCCAGAAATCGCCTGAAATGGACCAAACGAGAAAGTGAGTGCCCTGATGGACATTGTGAAGCAAAGATCAAGCACAAATATGGAAAATGATCTAGGTGAGCTCAGCACTGGATTTTTTTACGTCAGCATACTTGTCAGTATATATTCTGAAGAAACACTGGACAAAGGAAGTGACCTAATATAAACCTCAGCATCTCACCAATGCGGTACATGCATATTGGTTTAAACATATTTTATTTCTGAAAAAAATACAATTGGGAAAGAGGGTGATGCATATTAATTTCCTGCCCAAATCTCTGACTCTGTTATTCAAGTAAATGCCAGTAACATGCTTGGTTTTCTATCAGTGCCTGACCATATCTTGGTGGCTGATGGTCAAGGTTGCCTAGTGACAGCATCTGAGATTTGGGCAGAAAATTAACACACATTTCCCATGTTGGAACACAGCTATACCTGAATAATGATATATGGAGCATCAGAGAAAAAAACTTGCGCATTATTATATTATTATGATATTACCTACCTGTCTGTCTGTCTGTCTATGTCTATCTATCTATCTATCTATCTATCTATCTATCTATCTATCTATCTATCTATCTATCTATCTATCTATCTATCTATCTATCTATCTATCTGTCTGTCTGTCTGTCTATCTGTGTGTGTCTGTCTGTCTTTCTGTCAATCTATCTATCTATCTATCTATCTATCTATCTATCTATCTATCTGTCTATCTATCTCTCTGTCTATCTGTCTATCCTGGTGTTGATTGTTTATTATGTTTTCTAATAAGATTTTAAGGGAAAATATAGATGTGTGTGTGTGTGTGTGTGTGTGTGTGTGTGTGTGTGTGTGTGTGTGTGTGTGTGTGATGCTTAAAGTCTAATGTATGATTTTTCCCGGAAAACCATGAACTTCAATTATGTGCAAACAGGTACACTTTTATACATAGGCCTACCTGTGGTGTTAAAGTAGTAAGGATTTGTTATTTAATTTTGCCATAGTACATTGGACTGGTGCAAGTTTTCTTTTTGTTTGTTTGTTTGTTTTTTTTTCCATGACATTGTGGCATGATTTAGCTGTGGGCTTCATGATGTGTCCTGCTGCATTGACAATGTGAAGAAACTTTTGTTCACTGGCTGGTGGCATGAAATAGGGCATTCTTTTTAAATTTCTACACAGAGTGGACTTCTTCCATTGGCATATCTAAGACATGTCAGTAAATGTACTTTGCTTTCTGGGTTTGTTTTTTTTTTTTTTTTTTTAGTTTTTTTTTGTTTTTTTTTTTGTTTTTTTTTTTTTGTTTTTTGTTTTTTTGGGGTGGGGGGGGGGGGGGTGGGGGCAATGTGCGCAGCCACTCAAATTTTATTTTAGGCTTCCTGTAATGGCCAGTTCATGTTAGTAATTTATGGCTGCTGGTTAAAAGATGACCTGTGAGCTGCATCAGGTACCATGCCAAGGGAGTGCTCTAGATCAAGGTCCTCTTTAAAGAGGGCATACATCCTGAACTTTTAGTTTGGCTTAAACATAGATTTTTGCCCAAAATCTGTGTAAAGATGTTTGCATTTATTTTTGTTACCTGCCCATTGATTGATGTTTTAATCAAGGATGACGAGCAGATGAGGTCCATGTACACAGCATCACCAAAGAAAACCCACCAGTTTCTGGAAGTTAGTTACTGAGATTGACTCCAGGTGGCAGGAGTAATAATTGTCATGGTGACTAATATCAGATTTCCAATTTGTCTGTCAAACACTAGATGTCACTAGTGAACTGACCATCATTCAGACTATCCATCCATCAATATCTGGTAAGCTTTGATGGACAGGCATTTGTATCTTTTATGACTCTTTCTCCTCCATCAATATCTGGTTAGCTTTGATGGATATGAATGTCTACTTACTGCATCCTGTTCCATCAGTCAGTGGTTTCCCAAACTACATGTAGTTGTTTTTCCACTGCAACAAATAGCTTGCCACATGCTGCAAGCAAGGAGGATGTGTTGATATGTCTGCTCACTGGATGATGGTGCTGATAATATACAATGTGTGTACATTTTTCTGTACATTTCAGTAAAGATATTTTTCCCACATAGCAGAGAAGAGAATGTGCTTCTCCTATCATTTCTGAACATATATGTTCACCCAGTGGGATGTAACACTGGTGCATCTGCATGCAATTTTTCCAGTGAAAAATGACCAGAGAGTGTACAACGCTGTAACTGTTGGGTTCTTCATCCTCTTTACCAGCTGTAATAATATTCTTTAGGTCAGCAGCGTACAATGCAAGACAGATTGTGATGCGCAAAGAAAGCCATTGATTAGGTTTCTGGAGGGTCATGCAATTGCAGATTTTGACACATGCATCAATGTCATTTATTCACTCAAATTCCTAATTCCTGAAAGAAGTGTAAAGTGAAAAAGTGAGTATGCATATTAAATTTTGACATCAGAACATGATACACATACGCCAAAAATTACATTTTATTTTAAGAATGGAGAATAATTATGGATACTTTAAATACCAGCTTTTCAGGAATTTGTAAGACTGACCAGGATTACACCCTTGTGCACAACATGTGCATATCTTATTTAAATATTATCTTAAAAAATAAAATATTTCAGGTTTGGAGCAGTATTCCTAAACAAATACTAGAATTGGGGGGATTTTTTTTGGGGGGGGGGGGGAGGCAGTGGGCAGTTCAAGTCCAAATTTCAGGATAAAATTCACAAATTCAAGTATTTTTTTTCTGAACACTACACAAGTTTTCGTTTATTTTCACTGATCATTTTGCATGAATGACAGCTATGACTCATGCCAGAAATAAAAAGATAACACTGTTTTAAACCTGTAATGTTGACCGAATGGAATAAATGTTCCTGTTCAGTCATGGAAATACACTGCTCATGAGAACAAAGCTGGGTAAGCTAGATGAATGACATATTCTTGACATTCACATATGTGACGTGTCAAATACTTGTGACACGCAACACATGATATTACGCTTTTGATATTTTGTCTTTCTTTGCCCTCTTTATTTGTATTATATTATACAATAACAATCGTTGAAGAGACAAAATAATTAATGTGTTACTTCTAGGTACCAATGAGTAGTACACTGTGCATAGACAGTACTGGAACTTTGTTGGTCATTTATTATATCATTATGTGCAGATTTAACTTTATGATACCTGTCTGCTTTGTAGTAGTGCATAGTTAGCTTTATGGTTCTGACCTTTGAAAAACATGTCAGCCAGCACTGATATAAAGGCAGTCAGTTATGTAAGACTGTGTTCAAAGTGAATTATAGGGTTTACTGTATTTAATTACTGACACACTTCAAGCCTTTTAATTAAAAACTTAATTGCAGTGGGCAGTGTTTAAAATCAATATTAAGGTAAGAAATAACCTGCCAGCGCGAAGGTGTATATATTGGGGGTACAGGTGTTATTTATTGCTGCTTAACTCCTTGCTACTCAAAATCTGAGTCAACACCTTTCCCAGTATTCCAGATGTTAGCAGCTGCCACTACACAACATGAAGAGGATGACAAAAGCAGTTGTTCATGGAAGGATTTATGTTTTTACATGTATCCTGTTCATTCAACATTTTACTCTTTAACACTACCACACCCAGAGAGCTTGTTGTATGGGAAAGTGTGCTAAATTTACTTGTACACTAGAAGGAATATTTTGGCTCCTGGATGTCTTGGTACCTGAAAGAGTTAACTGAAACATGGGCATAGTGCGGTGCTGCCACC
This sequence comes from Hermodice carunculata, assembly GCA_964020975.1. Lineage (NCBI taxonomy): Eukaryota > Metazoa > Annelida > Polychaeta > Eunicida > Amphinomidae > Hermodice > Hermodice carunculata. The sequence continues at coordinate 56,285,876 of OZ026622.1, read as the reverse complement.
TGGTGTGGTATCTGTTGTGAGTCCCTTCTTTCGTTCTGTATGCATCTGTAAAGCATCCGTATAAATCAAAACTAAACAGGTGGAAAATTTCCCTACACCAATTCCAAGTCTAAACAGCTGCATTTGTACTGAAGCATTTTATTTTGGAATAGGAATCTTCAGGCCAGTCACATATTTGAATACTTTCCTTGGGGAAATTCATCACGATTTGATGCAAATTTAACTGAATGATGTAATATCTGTAATAGCTTAAATTGCTCTACAAGCAAAATGTGACCTGGTTGATAAACAAGACTGCTATTTGGTGGACACAATAGGGGCCAGTCATTAGTCTGCTTCCCCTGGAGATTTGACGTTTATTTAGGAGGATCTGTCACTCTGGGAATGAAGGCCTGTTGATCTTAGGGGCTGATCACCCTCCTTGGCATCCCAGACACATAAGGAAAACATCATAATTTAACGTATCCTTGTTGCTCTTAGCTGTCATATGTTGGTTACCATAGCAACAGATTCACCACAGATGGGATTGTGGGTACAATCAGTGGGTTGTATGGCCGGGTGGAGTGCCCCAGTACACGTGGAACACAAATCTGGATTGACCACTGGCGGTGTTTTCATCCCAACTTGGCAAATGTCAGAAGTGTTACTGTAGTTGATTCTTGCCATATGAGGCACTGTTTCAGCACTATTGACTTTGCAGAGTTACTTATTGACTTGTCAGCTTGGCAGCTAGACACAACACTTTTCCAGATGTGGCAAGAAAGATTTTCAATAATATACAAGGTTCAGGGGATGTTTTTCATGTACATTCAGGCAAGGCCTTTCAAAATGAGGGGGAAAAAATAGACTCATTTCTTGTGCTTTTTGATTTGTGCTTTTTGATTTTTTTTTTTTGTTTTTTGTTTTTTTTGACTGGTGCCATTTGTCAGAGATAATGTTTTCCTGGGTTTATTGTTCCTGCATGGTGTATGTTATGTATAGATTATTTCATACATGTGGTGTTTTAGAAGAACCTGGTGCATTGAAATATACTGCTTGTACCAGAAAACACACATTATGGAAATTATGTGGGCAACCTTTTCAACTGTATAATCTTAATCTATATTGGTACATGTACATGAGTACTATAAAAATTAATGATGGTCTTTTTAATACAATATTTCTTGGTTATCACAGTCTTTATAACACAATATATTGCTCATTTGTAGTATTGGTGCTATGTCAATATCTTCTCCCTCCCAGCAGTTGAAAGAACAGAAAAATGTTGATTTGTTTTGTTATTTGTCTGTTGTGTGTTTTGACATATGGAACTGGTGGCCTTCAACCATGAAAGGAATCAGTCAGGTTCTCCTGATAATTTCCATTTCACTGAAAGCATTTTAATCAAGACATGCATAAGTGTGCTCAAATAAGGCGGCATGCTGCATATGCTATAACAGGGGTCTGTGAACTAACTTTAATGTCAACCCCATGGACAACAATCAAGAAATTCTGCTGATATAGAATTCATAAATGAGAAAAGCTGATAAACAAGAAGATCCTTCCAAAATGGGATTAAAAGCAGATTTCATGTTAATCTTGATTAATACAACCAACATTAAATCCAACTACTGATGCTAAGGAACTTACAGAAATTACCAAAAATTTAGAAGTGAACTGAGGTAACTTGTACTTTTTTACCTTTGAAAATCACTTGGAAAATAGAATTAAAAATGCACACTAGAGCATCACAAATAACTGTCGCGCATCTAATCCTTTTATTAATTTTTGTCAAATGAGTAATTCTGAGTTTTAAAAAGGGGGTAAAACACAAATTCCAGATACTTATATTTCAAAGACTGAAGTCATCAGAGCCTCCAGCAACTCTCTCACCTCGGCGGGAGATCTTCCACTTTTTCTAACTTTTTTACAGAGTCTCCCGCCCTCCTGCTTTTCGTATAAAGTCTCCCGCTTTTCTAAAAATTTAACCAAATGTAGCAGCTGTTCAGTGATTATTTGCAGTATTGATAATGTCTTTGATGATGCCTGAAATGGCTCAGAATGCAGCAAATAAAGGTTAAAAATTTCAAAATTTTCCGGGGGGGGGGGGGGGGGGGGGCATGCCCCCGAACCCCCGTAGATGAGCTTCGCCCCTTTGGTGCTCGCTCACGTACAACCTCCTACTTTTCAGTAACTGAAAGAAGATCTCCCACTTTGTACCTGAGGCAGGTTGGAGCCTCTGAGTCATTTAGTTTAGATCATGTAAATTTAATTCCATGGGAACTGAACACATTGTTTTACAACGTGTGGCAGTTTTGCAAGTCATCAGTACATGTATACAAATGTGCATCTTATGAGAGGTATCACGTAAGTTGCTCCTTGTTGAAATATAATTTTTTTGATCAATTTTATATTAATAACTCGTATTTTTGTGAGGTGATAATTTTTCTTATCTCCCTTGAAGATGGTTTAAGTGATATCAGATCTCAACTATTTCACACTTTGTTGTGACATTCACAGTGTTGTTAGTCTCAATTACAAATTACTTTAAGTTTTAATTAAACTCCTTTAATCCATTATTCTTTATGACATGTTCAGGCAATAGTATCATATACACAAGGATTTGCTAGGTACTTTGCTTCATTTTGCATTCTTTTCTCAGCTGTTAACTGCTCTTTTTTCCCCCAGTCACGTTTTTATTTACATAAGCCTGATAATTTTCTTGTATTTGAGAGAGGTGTGGCATACAAAAGACTACTTTAGTGAAGGAAAAATTCCAGATCAGAGAGAAGGCAGTCTCACTAGGTAGCAGCACTGTACAAATATCCCCTGCTGTTGCACCACATTTGGTCGTTGACTTGAACAAACAAGCTGTCAACAATACAATAAATAAGTCTTTGTGTGGACCACAATGAGAAAGTTCAATCAAGTTTGGCCTGTCTTGAGCTTGTTATCTGGAAACTCACATTGAACACCACGATAAAAGTAAAAGCAATTGTAAATTCATGCAATACTGTATGTCAACATTGGAAGAGTTCAAGAAAAGTGCATGTGTCTAGATAACACTTGGCTACTGTGTATACCCACCCTAAATTGGATCTAAACCTAATAAGACGAACAAATATGACACTTTTCAAGATAGATATTAGAAAGCAAGAAGGAAAACTTTTGAATGCTAGTTATTTCTAGGCTTTGCTCTGAGTCAACATTGATGGGGTTCAGTTGTTGGAGGGTCACACAAGGCCTGTTCTGTATGGACTCTGCTCAGTAGTCTTGTCTGATTCCTGTGTAACAACACCTGTCTGGACTCATTAAGGAAATATTTGACTCTTTCAGTTTCTGCCCCCACCTGTGTTGATTTTCTTGATTTGGTAAGATTACAGATGCCACAACTGTGCAACATTCCAGAGAGAGAGAAAAAAAAGTTTTGTATTGGATGTCTGAATATTAATCTAAGAAGTGGTTGAATGGTCCGAGTGATTTTTGTTTTTCCCTATTTTTTGTGTTTCTTTTTGAATTGTTAGAAGTAGATTAAACATATAAAAGTGAAATGTTGTTGAGGCTGTGTAGACACTGGAGGTATTTTGTCGGCTGCTTTCATTTAATGATATATAACAGGTGGTCTTTCAAAACAAGTAATTCCTTGTCTTTGTTTAGTGAACAGTATGTACAAATATCTGTATGTGGTATACATAGCTTAACCCTTTCCCCCTTAAACTGGCCAAAACCGGCTGGTGGTCAAATGTCGTCTGCTTCAGCGTTTTCAACTGATTTCAACAGCAATGAAAAACAATTTGACTGAAAATTGAAGGTGAGACCTGTCAAGACAACATGACTCTGGTCTTAATTCAAGGGGGAAAGGGTTAATGTGTACCAGGTCCAGAGGGACTGATAATTTGACGGAGCTTATTTACAAATTCTTAGCTCTATTCTGAGCTGAACTCTTTCAGTATCACATTTTGGACTGAGTCAACAGCTTTTCTCAGTACACCAAGGAAAGGTGTTGACCTGGGCTATTGTATTCTATCTCACTGCAGGCGTACTGGTGCTTGAACGAAAGGTCTTTTTACAAAGAACATGAATCTAGCACCCTTATTATAATTCAGAGCAGTTCATGTTAAGTAGTTCAACTTAAGTCGCACTTGGATTGAGTCAACAACTTTCTTTGGCACACTCTGGGTACATTGCTCACAGAGTGCACCAGAGAAGGTTATTGACTAATGGCATAGTGTTTTAGTTACAAAAAAGAGGCAAACAACCCTATGATATCAGACACTTGCTGGTAATTTTTAATGGGGAAAAAGTGACATGCCTATACATCAACATAAGGCGCCTCAGGCAGATTTATAAATGCTTTTCATTTATCATGTACAAAAATGTGTTACTGGCATCAAAAGATACCACACAATTTCCACAAAGAAAACTGCTCAAAAAAAGCAGAAAAATAGGTGAATTAAGGACATAGCATTAAAGTCATGCAGGCTGAATGTAGGAAATATGGACAATTCAAAACGACACTTTGATGTTGATTGATTTATTCTACAAACATTAAGAGGCATTGAAATATGTGACTCACAACTCAGGCCTCCAAACAGGATTTGAATAAATTTCTTTCAATGACAATTTTATGCACATTCAATGAATTGCGTGCTTGAAATTTTCCACACTGTTATACGAATCCAATCAAATATATAGCTACTAAAGCTATTGTGTGAAACATACCTTATAAAAAGTACTGGAATTTGTTTTTCTCACATTAAGAGTTACAACAGCAAAGAATTGTCAAATGGCACTCAGTCTGGGGGTTTAACCCTCTTGCTGAAACCAGGTCTCATTCAGCTCTCTGTGGCGCATGGGGTGAGTGCATAACCCTGCCCACAGATGATGTTGACCTGAGGTGTGCTGTGCAACTTGTTGACCTTAGACACGTTATCCTTGTACATCCCATCCACAGTCCTCCTTCAAAATGTTTTGTGCTTCCCAGAAAATGAAGTGAAAAGATCGAAACAGATAGCATATGACCTTCATGGAGTGTGAGTGATAAAGGGTTGATTGAGTATGGTAAATGACTGTACAGTCATTCAATCAGAAGACAGTCTCACAATTCATGTGTTTGAGAGTTGCAAAACTTTGTACAGTTCTTGACTTTAAAAAAAAAAAGTGTGACATAAAAGACAGAGACGTGTCCATGACCATGAAAGGAGAGCGCAAATCTTTGAGGGAATTTCTCCACGTTTGTAGTGAGATGATATATTGCGGACCCTAGACAAGGCAGACTTGTCACAAAATATCAGGCAAATTTGTCAACTCTTTGTGCTGCTTGTTGGACCACTTACACTGGTTTACGTGTGTGTTAATGAAAGCTGCAAATTATTTGCATCCCAACGCATTGTCAAACTCATGCAGCAAGAAAAACCTGTACAAGACGTTAAATTAGCTGACTTTGTAGCGGCCTCTATGTGTAGTTACAAAAGCGGCTACCTTCAAATAATTCGTTCCTGAATGGAACAAAGTCTGATTTTTTTGTTTGTCAAAGAAGGGAGGTGATATACAGATGGGCAGTCACTCATCACTGTGCCTAGGAAGTGCCTCATTAACGTGATTAATGGTGTGCTAATATCCACCACTTTAGGCTGCGATTTATAGAGTTCAGAGCTGTGCAGACAGACCCTAGAAAAGATCACCCTGTATCATCTAAGTCTTTGGACATCAAAATTGTCAAAGCAAAAAGAAGGCTGATAGACTCTCCTTTTTTTCAATTTGGTAAATATGGTACGTTGATTTTCAGGAATGACTTGGTTCAGATGGATATACTATTTTCTATTGATTATCCAGTTCAGTTGTCGCAGAAGGAGACCTAATTGTATTGGGTCATTGTGAGACCATATTTCACGCTAAGTGCTAAACAAATTGTAAAGGTGTGAAGTATTGGCGGCATCAGGGTGACTGGTGTTCCATGGACTACCTGTGTGTCACATTTCTAACTTTAGCTGCCTCTAATGCTATCATGCTCCCAAACAGGTTGCAGCTTTAAGCTTGGCTGCAGGGCAGAAAATCCTCTGTACACAACCCGAGGTTTGTGCAGATATGGATGTCATTATACCAGTAAGAAGATCTCTCCATTGTTAAAGGACAACTCTATTTGTACAAGTGTCCAGGCCAGATCAAAAAAGGGTGGTCCTATTGCGTTGTACATAGAATATATCAGGTTACTCATTGCTGGCCCCACTTGAAGCTGACACCTTTGCATATGTTCTTATTCACAACTTGATGGCCATATCTTGAGGTGAAAGAAACATTTGCAAAACAACAGCACGTAGTTTTCCCCAACACTGCAGCTGATTAAGAAATAATCATTGTGTACATATGCTATTGCTGTTTTGTTATATTTTGTGAAAAGGTCGGGACTGAAGTTTTTTCATGTTTTAGAGAAAAAGTGAAAATAAAAAAAAAATAAAAAAGTCTTAATTGTCCACATGTGGACAATAAAGCTGTCACTCATGGAACAAAAGCTTGCACCAGTGTTGTATCAAGTAGGAGGGCGTAAAGGGGGGTGCTGTTTACAGTGCACACATTATTATCTCTTCTGATGTTGATGGCATCTTAAGTCCTGCTCATCTAAATTCTTATGCTGATTCCAGATTCAAATTCCTCATAAAAAGACCTTTCATTCAAGTACCAGCATGTCTATAGTTCCTCCACCAAAAAGGTTGGCCTCTGTCGCCTGCTATCCTTGCCACACTTTGGGCACACCATACCCAAAGTGTACAGAGCCAAGTGTTTGACTGTCCAAAACCTAGTATGGCGAGGGTGTAATGTGAGTGTGGTCATGGTCCATGACTTACTCAAACACCAAGTCATGTTTCCTAACAATGGTCTGTCGCAGCTGCACATAATCATTTGGTTAAAATAACAGCTCTTCGAAAGTAAAATTGTGCTAATAATGATCATGAAAAATAACCCTTTACCCCCTTCAATAGAACCAGGTATGATATCAGGGCACAAGTGGCCACCATATGGGGCCTTTACCTTCTCTGCCTACTGCCAAAATGTGGCAAAGAAACACGTGGTCCAACACTATTACCACTGATACAAGATATTGGCAACCAATAGAGGGTATATCCAGTTAAGAAGTGCCCACAATAGGCAATTTAGCTCAGGAAAGCCTCCATTCTTACTGCCGCTTTTTATTGTCCGACACCTGAATGCCTTCATGCTGCAGGTGTGCAGATCAGAGGAGGTTTGCTACAATGATTTCCCCTTGTTTGTGACCACTAATCCTCAATATGCAAACTTCTTCTATGTTCTGGTGACAGTTCAACCGACCCACCATTTTGCAAGGCAAAAAGCTAGTTACCAGATAGAATGACACCATGGCAGTGGTACAGAAGATAATTACAGTGTAGTAGGAGAAGAGACAAGAAGATATGTTACTGATAATGGGATGTTAAAGCTGGTCTGCAGACCGATGTGCTGTGTTGCCCTACTGGGCTAGGTTTGAAACGAGTGTGAACTTAGCATTGTGATCCTTTTGCTCAGCAAACAGGAATTAGCACACCTGGTTATTCCTAGTGTGCCGGGAGGGTTTTGTTTTTGTCCACTGGCACATGAGGGGGTGACCATCTCCCATAGATTGCCTTACAATGGCACTGTAAGCCGTCCACTTTCTCTTTTGTATCTGATGTGCTGGCCTGGGTCCCTAATGTAAAACCCTTCCAAGATTAGAAGTAATTAAAAGAATTTGAAGGTTGAGTGGTTCTTCAAGTGATTTTGGGCCAGGGAGATTGCTGTCGTGTTTGTCAATCAGCTTCAATTGGACCACTTACTCCCCTCACCTGTAGTGGCCTGTTGCCTTTGTGCAGTTTTAAGTCTTCAGTTAGAAAATCAGATTAGCACCAGAGCTGACAGGTCAGCTATATGCAGCAGTGTGGGAACAGATGCAGACCTAGCATGCAGCTGTAATTTGTATCAGGAGTCCGGCCAGCACTGCCTCATTATGATACCTTCCTGCACTAGATGGGTGTGATATGACACATGGGACCAGGCATACAAAGCTTTATTGACATCCATCTTGAATACAAGATATGGTCAGCATGACATTAGAAATATTCATTGAATACAAAATACAGCTACATACTACAAAACTAAATACAGGTGCACCCAGTCAAACACTTGTATACACATAACCAGTAAGCTACCGATATTTAGTGACAGATGTAGTACCCTAGCTTGGTCTCCACCATCAAACTTGGACAGTAACTTAGTGCATAGGCCTACTTGTGTGTTGGCATCTTTTTGGGGTACAGAGACCTGATGGCGTCTCTTTGGGGTCCAGGGACCTGTTGGCGTCTCTTTGGGGTCCAGGGACCTGTTGGCGTCTCTTTGGGGTACAGGGACCTGTTGGCGTCTCTTTGGGGTATAGGGACCTGTTGGTGTCTCTTTGGGGTACAGGGACCTGTTGACGTCTCTTTGGGGTGCAGGGACCTGTTGGCGTCTCTTTGGGATACAGGCACCTGTTGGCGTCTCTGGGGTGCAGGGACCTGTTGGCGTCTCTTTGGGGTGCAGGGACCTGTTGGCATCTCTTTGGGGTGCAGGGACCTGTATGTGCTATAAGGGTCTGGGCCACAGAGCCTTGACCATTAGAAGTTAAAGATGCTAAAGAAAGGACAATATAGCAGTACTCATAACAGAAAGAAGCATTTCCTCCAGTATAATCATGTCTGAATATGTCTGGTATTTGTTTGAACCCACTGTTCATCTGCCACCATATGATCTGTTACCAAGGTTCTATACAAAGTGACCCAGGTAGCAAAAAGGGCTGGAAACTGGACTGAGAGGCCAAACGTGATTACTTAAGTTGGCCGGGACTCATAATGGGAATCACAGCGGGGCGTTAGTAATTAACGACAACCTGCTATAACTTTCACAACAGCAAGCCTCACAGCCTGACCAGGTAGGACAAATTAAGCCCAAAGATGTTACTTGGTAACTTCCATTGGGTCTGTGTTGTAAATGACATTGGGTTGAATCATGCTGTCAAGGCTCAGAGGACATATTGTTTGGTCTCCACCAATGGTCACTCAGTCTACAAGTTTGAAAATACACTTGTATAATACAACATGGGCACAGTGAACAGAACGGAAGCTTGGTCACAGCTGAGTGATTCAGTAAAACTGTTTTACGGCCTGAATCAATAAAAGTACCAATGGAGAAGGTGTTATTTGTTTTACATGTTCAATCAGGAAGTTGTTGGGATTTTGTTTGCACAAGTCCATAAAAGTTGGGAATATTTAACATGGAGCAAATCTTTGACGTTTTATAGGAGTTGCCACTGATACTGCATGCCCTGTGTTAACAGACCAACTGTCATGAAAAATGGTCTTTCTAGTTTCTTGTTATGGTTATCCTAAACATGCTCTCAGAGACGGGATGCACTATGACATCAGCAGAGTCGTCTAACTGTCACTCTATTGGCATCCGTGGGATGGTGAGTGAGAGAGAGAGAGAGAGAGAGAGAGAGAGAGAGAGAGAGAGAGAGAGAGAGAGAGAGAGAGAGAGAGAGAGAGAGAGAGAGAGAGAGAGAGAGAGAGAGAGAGAGAGAGAGAGAGAGAGAGAGAGAGAGAGAGAGAGAGAGAGAGAGAGAGAGAGAGAGAGAGAGAGAGAGAGATGGTTATTCTAATCACATGAATAAACAAAGGGAAGTTTGAAGCCCTTGTTGAGGCCCATGGATGTTAGTGTGGCCCAAAAGTATAATGAGGAGTTCAGAAGTTGTTTGTGTGTATGTGAGTGACCCTTGAATATACTGTTTGAAGACTCTGGCCCCAAACTGAACACATATTGCTTGGTTTCTTTGAGGTAAAACGCAGAATTTTTTACTGATTACAAACAAGTGCAGTCTTAATAGCCCAGGGTTGTGTTGGGTATAGAGGTTTGTTTAAGTTTTCACTGATCACAAACAAGTGCAGTCCTTGTAGCCCTGTGTAATATGAAGAGGTAAGAAATTTTGACCAGAGGAATGGAGTAAACTGCTTTAATCTGAGTCATCCTCTTAAAATTTCAATTTTAAGATTCAGTGGACATAAATACAGACCAGAGTGAAAAAAGGAAAGAATTTTTATTAAAAGTGAAAGAATATTCTGACCATAAATCAAATTGTCACTCACACATGAAAACAAAAGAAAAAATTATTAAACAGTTTACCAATTAACAGTGAAAGAATATTCTGATCATAAATCAAATTGTCACTCACAAATGGAAAAAAATGAATGAAAATGAATCACATTTCTTCACTCCTGCATGGCTTTTGACAGCCTGGCTGTAATTCATATTAGTCATATATTTATGAAAAGATTTCTCAAATATGTCCGACGTCTGTCAGTGATACCTGAACAATGCCAGTGGTTTGATTTGACAGCTCCTGACATTTTGTTATGAAAATATGCACGATATGTGTCTCTATAATCTTAATGAAACCACAGCTGTTGTCATAAGCTGTGCTGTATTCACTTGAACTGACAGCTTGAACCAGGATGTCAAATTGTCAGGCTAGAAACACAAATAAAAGGCATCTGAATTTCCTGCTTCCAGTGTGATGAGACCATTAGTATTAGCGTATTGTAAATACGTTTAAAATGTAATTGGGAGATTATGTGTGTGTCACCCCCATCCTTTATTCACTCAATACTGTTGTGGTAGTGGACTTTGTATTGCCTGGTAATACGGGACATGCATATTTATTTCCCACCAAGTTTCTGACCCCGTCACTCAGCAGTGGTGAGATACGAGGCATGCATAATAATTTCCAGCCACAAAGCACCGGCTCATGCCTGTCAATCATGGAACACACAGGCATATCACTGTCACTGACACCGCTAAATACCCCTTTCTCACAAAATTAGTGTCTTTTAGAGAAACTTAAGTTCACAAATACCAAAGTCATATTCATTTAGTGCTACCTAAATTGGTTTTCAAGAAGAAATTTCCATCTGCCTGTACAAAGTATTCTTTATTTCCAAAATATTAGTAATATCCCGCTTCCCCACACAGGCAGCAGCCTTATCTTGCCAGGTGAGGACTATGGTTACCAAGACAACCAGGTATGCAGTTGTGGCGGGAAATTGATGTGTTGTCTTGTATTAGTTGCCTAGCATTGGAGAATTTCTTACTTTGGGTTGTTTTGTCCCAAGATCACAGTAAAATTTGAATGTGATCATGTGGATGTGGTGCAGACAGAGGGTTTTTATTCCAAGCAAACAGATTTTTTTGGCCAGGAGGCAAGGTGTGTGTTCCAGTGGTGAACTGTTATTGATAACCATGTGATGGCACTTCAGTCATTGAAAAACTGAAAGTAGGGGACTCCAGTGGTGCAGTGTAAGTTAAATCCATTACCTGTACGAACGCAGTCGTGAACGACGTCACATTGAGGGGATAGTCCAGTGTTATCACTGTTTTGGGAAGGTTATAATTTCTCCCTCATCAGATGGCGCTGCATGTACTTCACAGCTAAAATGAAGGCCTTCCCTGCCAGACAGTTGTCTGTCTATGAAGCCTGCACCTTTGGCATATCCATAGTACATGGTCACCCACAATTCTCAGCACAAGCTTGGCACAGAACAACCCAGTGGAGGAAGGACTGCTCCAAGACTATAGCCTGTCATGATACCTACTGGTGGAAGACCAAGGGTGTTGCGAACATTTGTGGGAATAAAGAGTACTTACAGGGAACATATAACTGACCCCTGTATAAAGCTCAATGTCTGCCTCAAGAACATGACCAGGACTTTTTAAGCAGATAATGTTATCAAAGGTACTAGTTTAACTCATTCCACCCTGATAGAAGACTGGGTCAACAGCTTTCCTTGGCACGCTCTGGGCACAATGCTCTCAGAATGCGCCAAGGAAAGCAGTTGAACATGGGCATATAATTTGGAATGATTTTGCATGCAAGCTTCATCCAAAATTTTGAAAAATAAAACCCTAAATTAGTAAAAGACAATTAGCAGACGACATTTAGATATTATCGGGAAAAAGTGTCACTAGGGTGGAATAAGTTGATACATGTAATAGCAAGAGCAACGTATTTGCCATGATTGATGCAGGTATCTGCCCTTATGTACACATACTTCCTTGTTGCAGGATACAGGCCAAGCAGTACCACAGCTAATATGAATGTCCCATATTCATGCAGCATAGCTTGCCAAGTACTTGGATTTTTCCTGTTAATGCAGAACATGCAACTTTTGTCTTTAACTTTTTCCCACCTTGAGTAACATCTGAGACAACAGCTTTCCTTGACATTGGCTGGGTTCAAACCAATGCCAAAGAAAGATGTTGACCTTGGGCATTTAATGTTGATAGATCTCATTTACAATTATCATTTAAATTATTTTTTATAATAGTTGAAAGTAATCAGAAACATTGACGCTGGCAGTATTTAACCAGCAGCCAGTTGAAGGGGGGAAAGGTTAAATCCAGGAGCAATGTGGGAATATCATTGTCACTGGCATCAAATGAGATAAGTGTGTGGTACACAGCAAGTAATTAAAACGCTACATTTATTTCAGTAGGACTGACCTTGTCAACTGAAGGTTGATTGTCACCGAGCACGTATCCTCAATTATCTGTGGAAATAATTACGGATATATCATGACAAACAATTATCACATGTAGTACATGGATGCACTAAAATGCAGTCAAATGATACACCAGATAAATTGTATCTGCTATAATTAGAGTAAGCAGGCAAACAGCTACAGTGATCCCTCTCTTGAGAGACCACCCCAATGAAGTAGCACCTGTCCTTACAGACCACCTTGTAAAGATACTGTGCTCAGTAATTCTGTTGCTGTTTCGGCCTACTTTGAGAGACATGTTTCTAGAGACTGCAACGTGGTCATTCCTAGAGATGGTCTTTTATGACAAGTTTCACTGTGTAACAAGTGACAATACACATCTTGTAACTCTTTCTGGTAAGAATGAAACTAAGTCAAGAGTTTTCCTTGAGTAAAATTCCTTGGCAAGGGTTGGTTATAATATGACCCCCTCGTAAGGAAAGTTGTTGACATGTGGACGTGCTATGGTTACAGGTCTTACCATATGTTTCTGTATCTGCACTCAGGGAACTGACACAATTACAATGTAATAAGCCTACAATTTAGAACCTTGATTACCCTGACAAATCTAAATACAATGTATCTGATTAACAATTAGCTCACGGTTTTTTTAATTTGTGTCCAATTTGAAACTTTTCAGATCATGCTCTGTTAAAGAAAATACTTCTATGAATGTTTGCATAACACTTTTCCATCTGTTAGCCCTTCTGTGCACAGTAAAACCTCTCTAACCAAACACCTCTCTATACTGAACACCATTTCTCGGTCCTGAATATATACTTCCAATCTTAGCAAACCTCCCTATACTGAACACCTCCCCATACCGAACACTTTTTTCCGGTCCCAAGGGTGTTTTAGAGAAATTTTACTGTACTAGAAACCCCAAAAGTGCTCTTGGTGTAGTTTGTGCCATTAAATGGAAGATTCAAGGGCACGTGCAGTACCTCACTTCTTCTGTAATACTTCAGCAGAACCCAGCATTAAGACCACCTCTGAACTGAGATCATGTCACTAATAAGAACTGTCCTCGCATCAGGCATGCATTTTCATTTCAATGTGAATGTATTTATGACTAGTTTTAGAATTATGACTACTTTCAAGTAAGGACCCTTTCAGGTAATACTTGAAGTGGTCTTCATTCATGGGTTCCACTGTATATTCTTATTTTCAGGAAACTAATGGGACATTTCATGTTATACAATAGTGTATGTGTGTGAAATGCATGAGTGAATACGTAGAACAGTATGAAGTCTGGCAAGCTTTGACAAATTTGACTAAAATGTATATTACACCATGGAGTGAGCATTTCAGAATTAAAGTATGTAAAGCACTAAGTGTGACTGAAAAACTTTCTTTTCAACATTTTTCATACAAAATGTATCCCTGATATCTGTGGGCAGTTTTTAGAGAAAATTTACACCTTCCTAGTGTATTTTCATTGTAAAATACCCACACCCTTGCAGGACATCAGGCAAGACCACTGGGGCGTGACTTGTGTATTCAGTTATTAACAGGCCAATTAAACCATTGTTCTTGTATACTGGCACATGGGTTATTTAACCTGCATCCCCCAATAAACACTCAATTTGAGAGCAAATAAATGCTTATCTTGGGTTCAGGCCATTGTGTTCCATTTTTCAAATGAAGTTATTTTTTTAAGCTATCTTTGAACTTCAATTTGGAGGTGAAACTGTAAGTCATTGAGAGATAATCTGGCCATTCTTTGTCCTGGAATATAAATAGGGCCTAAATAGGATCATAGTGTAGTGAGGCAGGTCATAATCACTTACTCAAATAATTGGGCAGTCAGTCACTGGCTTACCTGACACTAAAGGTGTCAGTTATTACCACATACAATGTGTAGTCTGACAATAGAGGCAATCGCATGCCAAAACACTGATCACTTCAGCCCAGGATTAATTTAAGCTGACATGCTCTATTGAATCTGTGCAAAATGATCTGATTAAACATTTGTTGCAGAAAACTTTTGGTGTCCTTTGTATGGAGTTGAAGTCAATGTTGTATTTGTCATCACATGCACCAGTGTCTTTATCAATCCCTCCATTACAAGAACTCTGTCCATCTGGTTTAATTAAGGCAGCTGAAGGTCGAGAAAACTGTTACTGGCAGCCAATTAGCAGGCTCAATAGCCAATTTATGACGGCTCAGTTCATGTGTATGACAGCAGAACAAGAGACTCGAGATAAGGGCCCTTGGGGACTAGGTCCTCCTTTTCAATAACTTTCATCTGTTATTTTCCATCTTTTACAGTGTGATTGGAAGTTACGTCACAGAAGGCTGGCTGCAAGACAAGACGCTGGCCGTTGAATGTCAAGTGGCCATAGAGCTACTCAAAAATGGTCAGTTGCCGAAATCCTGGCAGCGCTGCCTGCCTTGCTTTTGTATGAAGTGCTTGTGGTCCTACCTGTTACATCACTGAGTGGACTTGGCCAATACCCTCTGCCTCATCGTTTTCGGAAACCCTCTTACACAACAACATCAAAGCATTTTAGCAGGTTGACAGGAAATATTCTGACGTGCTGGAATGTCAATTAGAGATGAAAGTGATATCTGTGGTATGGATGCTGATGAAATACTGGTCAAGCGTAGAATCCAAAAAGTTTCTTGGGAAACTGCCCCGAAGGATCACAAAATTGCAGTCCCTGAAAAACAGTTTTTCATAGGAAGTGAACACATCACGGAAAGTACTTGTGTGAAGCATTGTGAAAAAAACGGACTTTGTGGGCAGAAGCCATTTGTTGGTCATAAATAAAAGAGTTCTGAAGTCCTATTATATGGTTTTCATTATGGGTGATCTTTAAACTTAGTTTTGAATTGGAAAAATATATCACATCTCACTGTCTGTCTGTCTCTCTTTTTGGGGGGTGGTGGTGGGGGAGGAGGGAGGGAGGGTTATCAACAGCTTAACAGTCTGTTAGTATATGTATAAGTAATGTATGTGCATTTCATTCAAATGCTTGCCTGCAAAGCAGACCAAGCTTCATATTGTCATGCCTCCTTAGCAGACTTTCTGTGGACCCAGGGAGGGGGCCAACAGTCTATCGCCCTCCAGAAAGTCTGTTTAGCAGGCAACATATTGTCTATACAACACTATAAATTATTACAAGATGGCCACAGCATTATGTGTGCATGTTATACTGTAGCAGTGTTGCCAACCTGGTGAATGAATATTTTCGGGAGATTTATGAAATGACAAGCGGCGTAAGCAGCGGAGCCCTCCTAGGGGGGCCCGGGGGCATGCTCCCCGGAAAAAAAAAATCAAAAATAGACATCGAAATATGCGTTTTTGTGGCATTTGAGGGTACTTGGATTCAAGTTTCAATATGCCGCGAGATGCACAGCAGCTTAATTTGCCTTAAAAATGTCACTGTGAAAAGCATATTTGTTAAAAATGTACCATATTATGTTTTTAGAATGCCATTTGTGGTGATTTTCGTGCGGTTCTTGGAGTAATTTGGGAGTCGGGAGGGTAGACAGCACATGCCTGAATTTTCGGGAAACTCCCGGATAATTCGGGAGGGTTGGCAACACTGCTGTAGTCTGTTACCATGGTAACCAAAGCTGATCAATTGGCAGTCGCATCACTTTTGTCCACTAGAACTGTGATCATGTGGCCAAAGGGCAGACCGGGTGGCGGGGAGAAGACATGGAGTTGAGTCTGTTCAGCATGCTCCCTGTGCCTGTGCCTTACCATGCTCCCTGTGCCTTACCAAGCTGTGCCCTACCATGCTCCCTGTGTCTTACCATGCTCCCTGTGCCCTACCATGCTCCCTGTGCCCTACCATGCACCCTGTGCCCTACCATGCTCCCTGTGCCCTACTATGATCCCTGTGCCTTACCATACTCCCTGTGCCTTACCATACTCCCTGTGTCTTACCATACTCCCTGTGCCATACCATTGTGACTGTAAGACAGATACACTTAGGTTTTGAACTTGTATAGAATGTAACATGTCAGGTCATACTTCTATAATTCTTGTAACAATAATCTATTGGCAACAGTTTTCAGTATAAATTTCATTTCCCATGCTGAGTAACAATGAATTAAGAAAAAAACATGTCAAGAAGCTTTGTGTAGATCAATGGACTACCTGACATTGATGTGTATCTCATGATGCTTACCAATTCTGCTGCACTTAGGCCAAAAAAAAAAGATTGTTTGTTTTCCCTAACCTGACCAAGCCATCTCTTAACCCCCCTACCACCCCCCCTGTTAACTTACTTCCCACTTAAAAAAAAAAAAAAAAAAAAAAAAAAAAACCACCTACCCTACCCAAAATTGTGGAATATTTAACAAAGAAAACATACTGACCTACCCAAATTGTCAGACTGAAAACAAACAACCCAAAAAAATGCATACTTACCTACCCCAAAAAATGTTAGTCCATTAGGGGAAACACACTTATATTTTTTTTTAGCCTTGTTACAAACAAGTTAACCCTTTGACGCATCAGTCAGCAGCTTTTATGTTGTGCTTCATGGGTTGAAAGTTGACTGATAGCATGTTATTCTCAATGACAAAGAGAAGATGACAACAGTTTCAGTGTAGTAAATATGTTTTTGCCGTCAGAAATATTTTCGCTGCGTGTTCCAGTTATGTTGCAGACAGCCACTAATATAATGTAGGTCTCCAGGAGTCAAGCATTTGTGGCTAAGTGATGACAACCAAGGCGCTTTTCCATCACTTTTTTTTGTGTCTAGAGTAAAACTCTGTCTGTCCTGTTTTACATTTTTCCATGAAGATGTTAACAGATTTGCTTTATGTACATTACAGTCTCCTCTCATGGGATCTAATGAAAGTTTTGCATCCAAAAATGATAAAATATTTCAAGCAGCTTAAAATTTACTGAGAGATCAAAAAGCTTTGGTAGTTATAGTGAATGAGAGTGTCTTCAGACATCATTGGGTTCAGAGAGGTATCCCTTATACCCATCTGTCTCTTCCTTACTATCTTGTCCCAAAACAATTTGGCTTATGCTACGTACTAAGCACTTGTCACTGACTGTAATTGTGCATCTTTTCTTGCTGTTATTTGAGACAATGTCCTGTCCACCAACTGTCAAACTCGTCATTTTCATATATGTCACAAGAGGAATTCAAATGGGAACATGCCCTGTTCTCCCATTGTTTTTTTTTTTTTTTTCTTCAATAAAATATTTTTGAGTGGAGAGATTTAAACAAAAACATTGAAGCAGATGCCATTTTACTTGTATTCACTTTCAACGGGAATAATTTCATGTTTTAGTGGTTCACAAGAAAGTGAAGTTGAAAAAAAAATGGAAAATTCACAGGTATTCCAGATTTTTTGCTTGTTTTTAAGTAATTGGCGAAGCCAAATTCCCTTTACTCATTCCATACTGTGGCCACAGGCCTTGGTCAGTGGTTCTGGCAAGTCATGCTGCAGCTGCTGCTAGGGCAGCTGCAGCATGACTTGCCATACAGTGCCAGAACCACTGACTTAAGACTTCGGCATGTTGGTACTTGAACAAAAGCTCTTTTCATGAAAAATTTAAATATGCAATTGTCGTCTCAAATCCAAGTAAATATACAGAAAAATCAGGGACTGGTATGGAATGAGTTAAACATCAGACACAGTTTCCAGATGCTAATGGGTCCCAGTGAGATAAATTGTCCTATGGCTATCTCCAAAAAGAAAAGAGGGACGCCGCACAAAACTTGAGACTGATACTGTAAATTGCTTTATTTTTGCTTTATTTAAATTCTGGCCTTTTTGAGCTTAAATGTAATTCCAAATTCATATGTACTGCTTTATTCTTGAGCTGTCAAGTTTTCTTTTTCCTTTCCTCTTAAAATAAGAGGTTTTTGCTTGAAAGGGTATGCGTTTCAATACATGGAACTTTGTTCAGTAGAACACACTTTCCTATTTTTTGTTTAAATCTCAAATTTTAAGACTTGGAATTTTTTTTACTAGTGCAAAAGTGGGAAAATTTCTTCAAAGTAATTCACAGTTGTTTGTTGAAGTTCTAGGTTGATGTAAAAATATGATGTAACGTAATGCATTTATTGCAAAGTATTGATCAATACATCATGAACCCCTGAATTTTTGTCATAATATGTGTTATGTACTCATCTTATTGGATTTTATTTTAGCATACTTTTGTCTCAAATGATTTATGACACTTTCAACAGAAGTCACATTATTCTTGGATCAGTGATGACGATGTGTCCATGCAGATGTTACATGCATTACTATTGTCCTCATAGACACGTCACATTTCATTGAGTCATGTCACTTGTACCGAACCATTCTCCTTCCAGTTGGGTGTTTGATGACCTTGATGCAGACGTTATATAGAAAAGATCAAATTTCACAGAGCCCCAGAAATTCCTTTCTAATCAAATTTGCTGCTCAAATTTTATGGTACTACTTCTAAAAAGCTTTTTAATCATTACATTTTATTAAGAAATATAGTTCCAGAAATCATTAACGTCTTGAATGAATCCTTCAAAATGGATTTTAATTTGCAAAAATACTTTGCGAAGCAATACCTTGCAGCATATAATCATCAATAATAATAATTGGAAAAAAGGAATGATGCCTTCAGAAATTAACTTTTTACCAAACACACTTTCCTTCCCAGCAGCAACCCATCAATCATATGGAGTGCATATTTGACTCCAAAAGATGAAATTTAAGATATTTGTCAAAATAACATTTTGTGACCTCATGCCAGACCCCCTCCCAGGTTCAGTAATGAAGTCTTGTGTGAGCAGCCTGTCTTCCTATGGGGCTTCTTGTTACCTTAATATATACAGAATTGACAAAATTTTAGGCCACGCCCCCCAGGGTCCAGCAGCTGTATCCATTTTGTAGCAGTCGAGCATATCATGGCCACTGTATTTTGCGGGGCTGTGTGTCTAACTTGTCTGACCATGTTAATTTTAGACAGAAATTCTTTGCATTGATATGTTTCTAGATGTAGGATTAAATGTCTAGTTAATAGACAACATTCGGAATGACAGTCGCAGATGAGATCTATGGGGAGAGGATACTTACACAACTTACATTAACAGAGGCTGGTCACTAAGTACATTATGCCTACACCATGCAAGGGAAAGTTGATGGGCCAATCTTTACTGAACATGGGGGGGGGGGGGGGGGGGTTGTTACAAATATTTATTTTTGCCTGAGTACCAGGTGTGGAAAATAGAAAAATAATGGCCCCTAAGAAGTAGGGAAATACAGGGGCTTCCAGTATGCAAGTGGGGCAAATAAAAATGTTCAATACACCAATGGGGAGAATCCCCTTATCCCCCTCTCCCTGTCTCCAGTAAAAGAATAAATTTGTACTTGAGTACTGTTTAGGTATTTCAAACATGCATGACATCGTTGAATTTTCCCCTTGCTGCACAGCTGATGTACGGAAATTGACAACAACATTTGTGCACGGCACCGAGCTTCCATTCAGTCCATGCTGCACATCTGCCACATGACTGGTGGATGGCAAAATACACATACACCGATTTTTATCCCTGGAAAACTTTTAACGGTTAACACTGATTAATGATCATTTCACTGGCACTTAAATTTCAGGATGCGAGAAAACTGTTAGCAAACAAAGCAGGGAGAAAACTTTGATTTTTACATGAGAAATAAATGTGGATTGATGAGAGGTGTGTTGGATGGACAATGTGATTCATGTGGGCAGAGAATATGTTTGATAAATTATAAATTGATTCCAATAATGTACAGCTGTAAGGGGGGGGGGGGAGAGGAGCAGACAATACAATAGTGGAGAGCGAAATCTGGCATGCGTGACCCCCATAGTAAAAGTGGTCCCTTTGGACTGGTGGTCTTTCCTTCGAAAATGAAACTTGATGGTGAACAAGAGTGGTAGACGTACACTTCATGGGAATGGTTGTTGGAATGTGTGACAGAGAGTGTGCTTAACACTGCTCAGATGTGGTTGCATGTGGTCTCTCAGGCCAAGAGGTACACTTTTTCGAACACAAGTACAAAATGAGATGCCACTGTAAGAAAAGAGGGTTGAAGGTGATGTTACATGTGATTGCCACTGACCCATTTCACCTGCTTCCTCACTACATTCAGGTTGATAAGTTATACATCACATGGTCTCCAGATAGGAGACATTCAGATTGATAGCTTACAGGGCATGTGGTCTCCTGACAAGGAGATTATAACAGTACAACCAACAGATTGCTTCAACGGAACCAGATAGGAGACTGCATTCAGGTTGGTAAGTTAGGGACCCAGTGGTCTCCTGAAGGAGATAATAACAACACACCCAAGAGATTGCTTTGGTGAGACCAGATAGGAGACTACATTCAGGCTGGTAAGTTACTAACCTGGTGGTCTCCTGAGAAGGAGATTATAACAGTACACCCAAGAGATTGTTTCAGTGGGACCAGATAGGAGACACTTCTAAATCTTCCTTTGCTGAATTTTGGACAAGTCATTGAAATTTTGGTTTAACCCTTTCAGTGCTAAAGTTTAAATTCGAGGCTACTGAGTTGACAGCTTTCCACTGCAAATTTGGGCAGAGTAAGTACATTAAGGAAACCTGCTGACCTGGACCATGTTTTCTCTGGAGATACAAGTATGCCCCACTTGTACAGGCATGAAAGGTTTTTGTATGAAAAAAATGGAAGGTGGGATTACTACAGCACTATAGATGGACAGGACTTCTATCTATTGCCGCCTATCAGCATAGTCCTCATGTCACTATTGCTGCTGTCAATACCATCAGTTACTCTACTGTCCTCATCATCATTGACATTGTCACACCACATCACCACAATCAGCTTCCATCATGCATACCAACAGCAGTGCCGCAATCAGCTGCCACCATGCATACCAACAGCATTGCCACAATCAGCTGCCACCATGCATACCAACAGCAGCACCACTATCAGCTGCAACCATGCATACCAACATCAGTGCCACAATGAGCTGCCACCATGCATGCCAACAGCTGTGCCACAATGAGCTGCCACCATGCATACCAACATCAGGACCACAATGAGCTGCCACCATATATACAAATAGCTGTTCCACAATCAGCTGCTACCATACACACCAACAGCAGCACCACTATCAGCTGCAACCATGCATACCAACAGCGCCATGATGAGCTGCCACCATGCATACAAACAGTAGTGCAAAAATCAGCTGCCACCATGCATACCAACAGCAGTGCCACAATCAGCTGCCACCATGCATACCAACAGTAGTGCCACAATCAGCTGCCACCACACATACCAACAGCAGGGCCACAATCAGTTGCCACCATACTACCAACAGCAGCACCACTATCAGCTGCAACCAAGCATAGCAAGAGCTGTGCCACAATTAGCTGCCACCATGCATACCAACAGCAGCACCACTATCAGCTGCCACCATGCATACCAACAGCAAGGCCACAATCAGCTGCCACCATGCATACCAACAGCAGTGTCACAATCAGGTGCTACCATGCATAGCAACAACAGCACCACAATCAGCTGCCACCATATATACAAATAGCTGTGCCACAATCAGCTGCCACCATACACCCAACAGCAGCACCACTATCAGCTGCAACCATGCATAGCAACAGCGCCACGATGAGCTGCCACCATGCATACCAACAGTAGTGTCACAATCAGCTGCCACCATGCATACCAACAGCAGTGCCAGAATTAGCTGCAACCATGCATGCCAACAGATTAGCAAACACATAAATACTCATCTTTCAAGAATGAAGAAAATTAACATCAGGAGAGACTGGGGAGAGTTGATACATGTAAAAATTTCCTTCAAATACACAAGCATCTTATAGATTTCGACTTGATGAAAAAGACATTAATCCTAAACAATGGTCGAGCTTGTCCAAGTCTGTCCTGGGATGCAAAATTCACCAAGATATACCCCCAATCATTGACAATAAGAAGATCGTATCATGCATCACGGAAAAAATGTGAAATTTTCAACTCATACTTTGCCAGCCAGTGTAAAACACACCGTGATGTTGATGCCTCACCCCTGCCCAACTTCACGTTCCGAGCTGAGGCACGTTTATGCAATATTACCATTAATATTATCAAAATAGTGTTAAGAAAGTTCTTTCTTCCCTGAGACTATCCTCTGCATCAGGCCCAGTTAATATAGGGAATATGCTACTTAAGAACACAGAAGATTCGATCTGTAAACCACTTACAAAAATCTTTCAACTTTCTCTTAGTCTTTCTCTTTTTCCCTGATGCTTGGAAGAGATCTAACATATGTCCTGTCTTCAAAAAGGTCAACAGACAGATTAAAAACAATTATCGTCCTGTTTCATTGCTTTGTAATGTTTCAAAGGTGTTTGAACGACTGGTCTTTCATGCACTCTATGAATACTTCACACAAAATAACCTACTCACTTCCCAAAATTCTGGCTGTAAGGCCAATGACTCTACTATCAATCAGCTTGTGTACATCCTTCACATTATCTACAATGGCCCAGAACAGTCCAAAAAGCCAGAATGGTGTTTCTAGATGTGTCCAAGGCGTTTGATAAGGTTTGGCATACTGGTCTCCTTTTTAAACTTTGACAACTCGGCATCTCTGATAATCTTGTAGCCTGGATTGATAGTTATCTCTCAAACCGATTCCAATGAGTGATTATTCATAGCCAATCTCCATCATGGCTACCTATTGAAGCTGGTGTGCCTCAGGGTTACATTTTGGGCCCACTTCACTTTCTGGTCTATGCTAATGACCTAGTTGACAAGATTACATGTGATGTCAGACTTTTTGGGGACGACACCAGTCTACTTGAAGTTGTTAATAACTCCATCGAAACTTCTAATCATCTGCATATTAATCTCTCCATTATACATAACTTGGGAAAGTTGTGGCATGTTATCTTTAACACTTTAGTGTCTTTATGTCCTATTTTCAACCAAACTTGTTAAACCATACCATCCCCCCATTCGTCTTGGAGACTCTGAAATACCTGCGGCAGACTCAGACACTCATCTTGGTATTACTCTCAGTAGCAATTTATCCTGGCATGCTCACATTATTTGTATTGCCACCAAAGCGAGCCAGCGAATTGCCCTTTTGCGCATATTCAAATATAACCTTTCCCAAAGCTCTGTTTAAACTCTATTTAACTAGGATTCGACTAATTCTTGAATATGGTTGTGAGCTTTTTGACAACTGTGGTCACAGACTTTCTGATCTAATTGAATCCATTCAGTTTGAAGCTGCCAAAATATGCACAGGCGCATTACAACACACATCACATGCCAATCTCTTACGTGAACTTGGTTGGAAAACACTCGCCAGCAGAAGGGAGTACTTTTAAGTTACTTCTTTTCAAAATGTATCAAAACTTATCACCCTCCTGTCTGACCACTATTTCTTCCAACTATTGATGCTCGAAACTTCCGCCACACCAGCTCCATACGTCCCATTAATTGCAAAACAAATCGCTTGGACAAATCCTTCCTACCTGACACTATTAAGCTGTGGAACAATCTTCCCTCCGATATAAGCGACTCAATTTCCCTCCAAATATTCAAATCAAAACTGAAAGCAACTCTACTAGCAATGGATCAGATTCCTGTTCACTACCCAAGGACAGAGTTTTGCCAACATTTGTCATACCCAGCTGCGTCTTGGATTCTCGAGACTTAACTTTGATCTCAACATCATCCCACAACCCACATGTTCTTGTTCTTACCCCATTGAAGATCTGCAACATTTTCTGTTCTTTTGTCCAAAGTATTCAACTTATAGAATTAAACTTCTGAACTCCATCATCCCTATTATTGCTCCTGGCGCCCACCCGAATCTGATTATTCACACAGCAAGCGACAGACTAGCTCATATTCTTCTCTTTGGTAGCGACGAATTGTCTATTCCCTTCAACATACAAATTTGTGATGTTTTCCACAGATACATCGTAAATACAAGATGCTTTATATTTCAGTTCTGTTATGCATAAGCAGTAATTTTCAATTGAGTTAACAACTGATTTACATAAACTTATTTCTTAAGGGTCCTTTATGAAATTTCCTACTGCCAGTCCGTATTATTGTGAAATGGACATATATGTGTACATTCTACCTGTAGTGAGCTGTTTTGCTTTGTTGTGCATTTTGGTGACTTTAACTATTTTGATTTTTGTATGCAGGGTACAAATCTGAAACATGTACAGCTTCTCTGTTAGTTGGGTAACTTTTCATGTTTTGTCCTGTGTGTTTTGTAATATACATTTTGTGTGTCACTCCATGTTCTGGAGACCCCCCATTAGTGACATCTGGGTGTACTATAGGGCGATCCAGTTGAAATAAATATGTTTAAACTAAAATATGCGTGGCCACTTGGCCAACAGAGCTCACGTGCTTGTGTTTGTATACCCTAATTATATCAATGACCAGTGATGGGCACCACTGCTGGGGCAGTAGTGATAGGTTTCCTGGAAGCTGCCTGGGCAGCCTGCAGTTAATGAGACAGCCCCTGAGCTCATCTCTGGATGGACAGACTGCACATAGTCTGCAGCCTCCTCAGTGTGACCATGGAGGAAGGAAGCTTCTTTCCTCCATGTGAAAACTTACAAATTCAGTTTGCGGACACATTCAGGCTGGTGACACCCAGTAGTTAAACACATAGATTGAAGTTGAATGTTATGTATGACAGTGGATTAAGTGCGCTAATAGCTGATATTAGTAGAGACTGTCAGGTACATGGTTTGATGTTCCTGTAAATAGTGAACTCAAATACATACACTTATAAACACATATACATGTGTATCACTGTATACACGTTTCACTTGTTTCAGTCATTTTATGCCCAAGATTTACAAAGCATGAGAATCTGGTGTTGATGTGGTAACTTTTACTTCACCATTATCAATGGGTTTAGGATTATATTTAAATGTCACATATTTATTCACATTAGGGGCACTTAAAATTTTAAAAGCTCTGTATCTTCCAATGTATTACAAATGGACACAAAATTTAAAATAGTATATACAGGTTTGTGACACCTGTCAATCTAATGGACAGTGAAGAAAAACCGTAGCATTTGAAATTATGCGAATTAGCAGTACTTGAAATATTTAAAGGTTGAATATCTCCAAAACTATTATAAAAATAGGTGTCAGTCCAACTTCAAATTATAGGCTTGTAGCATAGCCGCATCCAATGAAACATGAACCAAAGATGCAGCATTCTAATTTATGCAAATTAGATGGATACACAAAATTTAAATATTTGAATAACTTCAAAACTATAATAGACTGAGGTGTCATTAAACTTCAGTTGATAGATTTGTAGGATAGTTGCATCCAGTGAACCATGAATCAAAGTTGTAGCAGTTTGATTTATGCAAATACACAAAATTTAAATCTTTGAATAGCTTCAAAACTTTAATAGATTTCAAGAGGTGCTTTTCCAACTTCTGTTCACAGGTTTTTTTACATAGCCGCGTAAAAATGTTTTTGTAGGAATTAAAGAAATACTGAATAGGCAAGTTTTCTAGGCACACAGACTGATTTGCTGACAAGCAAATCAAATTTTTCTGGTTTTTAATATATATCTTGATTATGCTCCATAATGTCTGAACAAGACAATGCCCATTTTTGCAGGACCTTTTGTTGTTTAAATGTTATCCTAGAATAAACCAGAGATTAAATACTTCTAAAGATACAGGGCCTTGACTCTGCAGTGTTCCAACTCTCCCCAGTCTCCCCTACTAGGGCAAAAGTATTACTTGTAGCGTACTGGGTCCCCCTTCTCCTTACGCTTTATCTTCGTGCCAAGAGTGACTTATAGCATGGCGCAACTGACCTCCCGCACAATAACCCTCATATCACAACCACTGTTGCCAATATCAGCCTGGTTTTATCATCAACTTCATGCTCTTTAACGTCATGTGCACAATCACCAACAGCTGCCATCAGTATTAGTACCAGCTTGGCCTTCTGCAATATCATACCACAGTACTGGAGAGCCACCTCAGGTAGGCCTGTCAGCAGCAGTGTAATACTAGTGAACGTCACGTCCACGGTCACCAAGAGCCACGGCGGACATCAGCAGAAGCAGGATACTCCGCTACACCAGATGTCCAACAATACAACGTACCGCATTACATCTTTTTAATTGCCATTGGTAACTTCTAGCAAGACACAACTGGCTTCCAATTAAAGTAGCCCTCATTTCACGACCATTGGTGCTAACAGGAATATCTGAGTTTTTACGACACAACCACCACAGGTACCAGTAACAGCAACATACTCTTCAACATTATGTCCACCAGCAACAGCCACCATTGGTTCTACGGGGCGGAGGGGGGGGGAGGGGGGAGGGTCCTAGTACGCTGGTACAAATAATATTATTTTGTCTAGTAGTAATAAGAAAATCTACAAATAATGGTATACAGAAATTAAAAGGGATTCCAGTACGCTAGGACTAAACCCCCCCCCCCCCCTGCAATCTTCATCATAATGTTGACCAGCATCTACAGCCACCACTGGGACCATTAGCAGCACGACATTCATGAGCACCATGTCCACAATCGTGAAGGGCCGCCATGAGGTACCAGCCCAGGCCCACAGGGGCAATTAACCAACAGAATGGTTGTCATCATGTTCTGGTCAATATACCAGTAAACCCATTCATACTGACCGCCGAAGTCACTGTCCACATCATACTGCCCAGTGCTGTCCAGCTGAAAATCTCTGTTGCAAAATTCTTTTTACTTGTAGCATTTTTTCCAATTCTTTACATAAGAAACACTTAATTTGGAGAAAGTATGTAGCAATTTTGAAGAGCTTTGTAGCAAAATTTTGCTACAATGCTCCAGTTGGACAGCCCTGCTGCCTAACCCAAATCAGTATTTTCGGTGGACAGTGACTTTGGCGGTCAGTATGAATGGTTTCGTATCGACCAGAACAGGATGACAACCATTCCGCTGGTTGCCCCTGTGGCTAATAAGAGAGGCTAACGCTGTTCAACGCAAACAAGAAAATGAAACGAAACAATGTAGGTCTGCAAAAGGCGTAGGCCTAATAGTACAAACTGCCGATGTGTTTAAATTTATAAGGCATACCTTGATTTTAATAGGCTGGCAATTGTACTGGGTCTCCTGAGTTTGCGATATGCCTTAATTACGCCCTAAGCCCTTTAATGTGTGTGTGTGTGTGTGTGTGTGTGTGTGTGTGTGTGTGTGTTTTGGTTGGTTGGAGGGGGAGAGGGTTCGCTGACGGCAGGTAGGGGGTTCGGACGAACTTTCCCCCCTCCCCCCTGCCTACGGGTCTGCAGCGCGTGGGGGGGGGGCGGTTTACTTCCCCAAATTTTGGATGAGGGTGTGCGGCACGAACTTTTAAAAACCCATCCTTTTTAGGGCAATTTTTCACTAAAGCGATACCTTTGTTGCGGAATATTTTAACCGAAAAAGTAGAAAATATGTTGCCAAGTGGGCGTGAAAAGTGCTCCAGGAAGATAATTTTGACCTCAGTTAGGGAAATTTTCCCGAGTTTTGGAACATAGGCCTAAAAGAGAAAAATTACCACTTTTCGGGGGATTTTTTTTTTTTAATACTTTACCCTTGTTAGGGAAATTTCGCTGAAAAGAGGCGGCACATAGGCCTAACCAGTGTCGTCGCAAATGGAAGTACCCTAGCTCCAACACCCGGGGGTACCAACAGCAATTGTCCACAATGATCAACAGCAAAAAAATGTACGGTTGGCGGAGCAGAAACACGGTTACCTTTCACCTCTACGACCCAGGTTCAGTTCTCGGCCAAGGAAGCAAGTGGAAAGAGTTCTTGTGGCTCTGACTATTCACGGTGGTTTTTTTGGAGTCCTTAAGTTTCCTACACTTCAAAATTAGGCAGGAAAGTATACGTCAACATCTGTGCCATGGAGAATGATTGATGTGGGCATGGCCTGCTCCGCAATCCATGTAAAGCATCGACATGGGTCTATTATTGTTAATTTAACATTAGTACCAGCACAAACATATTGCGTTTTAACACAATATCCGCAATCACCATCAGCCAGCACTGGTACCACTAAAAGTGTCATACACTTTAACATCATGTCCAATATAATAAGGAAGCCACCATCAGGAACATCATACTTGTTGACATATATGTCAGGCATGAATAGCGATGATGCACTGGTACTATCATGCATATTACTGACAGGTTACTGCATGTGTAGCGCGCATGCTTACTTAACGGTGCTCGCTGGTACCAACAGGAACATCATACTTGTTGACATATATGTGTCAATCATGAAGAGCGATGATGCAGTGGTACTATCATGCATATTACTGACAGGTTACTGCATGTGTAGTGCGCATGTCTACTAAACGGTGTTGGCAGTGTGTAATTTTACTGAAATATTTCTACGGATTGTGTACTGGCTAAAAGGTGTCTGTGGCATGTACGGTTATGTAAAGTACGTGGGGGTATACGTGTCTACTGAAAGTGTGTGTGTGTGTGTGTGTGTGTGTGTGTGTGTGTGTGCGCACGCGCATGGAGCAAGGAAGATTCCTGTAGCTCCATGGTGTATATGTACATGCTATGTAAATGTTTACCCCAATGTGTTTGTAGATATCTTTACTGAAGCTTGCCCATGCATTTTACATCTCAACTGAAATATATTTGTGCAATATGCACAAATGTTTCAGTGGATATGTAAAATGTGTCTGTGCATTGAACATGTTCACTAAAAAGTATCTTGGCATGGCACAAGTTTATCAAAAGTTCTCTGTAAAATGATAATTCATGGGAATTTTAACTTGAAAACTTTATTGTTCACAAAAGAAGGAAGAGGAATTTCAAAAAGTCAAAATGTGGAAATTTTTTAGGCCGTCCATAAGTATATTAAATGATCTGGTAGATTTAGAATGTAATTCAAATTCGGTACAACTATTTCTATTTGCATTTATGCTCACACAACAATTCCTTTCCCACTTTTACTTTTTCTGTATGTGGTCCTGTCTGTGTATTGGTGCTCACAAATTTATTGTAGTTTTGTTATAAATGTATTAGAGGCCCTTATATAGGCTGGTGAGCCTGTCGACAAATTGTTGTTGTTGTTGTTGTTTGGTTTTTTTTGGTTTTGTTTTTGTTTTTTGTTTTTGTTTTTTGGTTTTTTTTTTGTATTTTTTTGTTTGTTTTTTGTTTTGATATATATATATATATATATATATATATATATATATATATATATATATATATATATATATATATATATATATATATATATATATATATTGCTAATAAAATATGTTTAAACCAAAAGTTCTATGTATGTTTTGATAAGTAAGCAATGCTCATGTTTACTAAAAGGTGTCGGGTAGTGTGCTTGTTTGGTACGGTAACTTGGAAGTGTGTTATGTGCATGCAGTCTTGAAGGTAGCCGTGCAGTGTGCATGTATGGACATTTTGCGATCATTTTGTGATATAGTGCATATGCGCTGTCTCCATTTTGTTTGTCTATGTTTGGCAAAGCCCACATACCGGCACCTTTGCCGTACAATCGTGTCAGCTGTGCGCACTGCTCACGATGTGTGTGTTGTACCTGTTTGGTGTGGCTTGGCGTGTGTATTGTTACATAATCGTGAACGGGCTGAGCGTAAAACTTTGGTGTTGCATAAGACGTCCTCCAACAGCTGCAATGCTAGAGCCACTCCCGAAGCTGACACACACGACAAACTCCAAAACTAATAGGTTTCCATGGAAACTACTTTTCCTGACATATATTTAGAGGTATCGTAGAAGACTTCAGATGGTGCCAATTTCTAGATAAACAGTTCTCCCCTGGTACATCCCTGGAGAATCCAGTGAACCTTAACAGAAGATCCTCCTCAGATCGTTTTCAAGTAAATCACTTCTTCACCAGGAAACTGCTTTCTGACTAAATTACTCTTTAATTTAAAACAATTTATTTTAATTTGACTTAAGACATTCTTTGTTTGCCTAGAGGATGATTGATTTTAACTGGGACTGTGCACACACTTTCAGAAGATGCAACCACTTTGTTGCTGATATGGCAGGAATCTCAGTTGTCATTTTTCATTACAGCTTAATGGGAAAATTGGAAGAAAATCACAATTATCAAATTACAGCCTTGTTTTGCCAGTCCCGTGTCCCCGTCAGATAGCCTCGGAGGGGTAAGGCTGGACGGGCAGGGGGTAGAACCAATGAAATTATAGGAATACTGGAGCCTTTTCTATTACAATGGAAAGACTGAGAACTATTGATAATCTATCTCTCAGTCTCAGGATTACAACGCTTCATCTTTTGATCAAAGAAGCGCATGGATTGAGTGGACAAAGAATCGTCTTCAAGGGACCCGGGACTGCCTCTTATTTCTGCGATGAACCGCTGCATAAGCCTACGAAATCAGCCACAATCTTTTACGCTTCCCTGATCAGATTTGAATTTCTGTTTGTTAGTAAGACATTACTGTCTGGTTTCAGTGCAGGAACTTGAATAACTGTACTTTGTAGCGATCTTTTATGGTCTTTTGTGGTTTGGATAATCAATTATAGATGGCAACACATTTGTCACCTGACTCTATATGTCAATTAATGGCCTATAACAATGCACTAGAGGTTGGACCAAAAAGGATATATCGACGGACTTCTAAAGTGAAGGAACGTGAGCCCATATTCGTTGGTGGTGCCACCAGACAGTACGAGGTATGACTTATGTACTAAGTTACTTGATGGTGATGCTATATCACAGACCTGCCGGTAAACTTTTCAGCCCCCCCCCCCCCCCCGCCCCGCCAAGTAAACTTAATGCATAAAAAACGACTGCATTTTTCAGCAAAGAATTTTATAATGGCCGTAAATTAGAAGGTAAACTGTGTTACAGGTGTAGTAGAAGAGATTCTGTGCAGTGCAAGGTTATATGCAGTTTTCTACGAGCATGTGCGCCTTGATCCTTGAGCATCAGCCGATCTGGAGCCAGCGTTCCCGTTTTTTATATGCGTCCGTTGGTTTTGATGTTTCTCTTCAATGTCAAAGAAGTAGACACGTGATTCATATGGTAATTCTGGTCAATATCTCGTATGTCAGCTTCATCATATGATCATTCTGGTCAATATCTTCTGTGTCAGCTTCATCATGATCATTCTGGTCAATATCTCCTGTGTCAGCTTAAATTCATCACATGATCATTCTGATCAAAATCTCCTTTGTCAGCTTCATCATGTATAATCATTCTGATCAATATCTCCAATGCCAGCTTTATCATATGATCATTCTGAACAATATTTCGCATGTCAGCTTCGTCATATGATCATTCTGATCAATATCTCGTATGTCAGCTCATCGTATGATCATTCTGATCAATATCTTCTACGCCAAAGGACAGAGTCCTTGTTTTTTTGCAAACTTATCCTTAATTGCTCCATGTAAAAAGTATATCAGTTCTGGTATAAGACAAAGTACGATCCGGAATGATAGAAACAGTGCCATTGTGGTGTTTATTATGCAAAAAGTAGCAGCCAGGTTTATTGATGATATACTACTATTACGAAATAAAAATAACCACAATCTTTGTCACCAGGAAAGCAAACACACAGAGAGAGAGAGAGAGAGAGAGAGAGAGAGAGAGAGAGAGAGAGAGAGAGAGAGAGAGAGAGAGAGAGAGAGAGAGAGAGAGAGAGAGAGAGAGAGAGAGAGAGAGAGAGAGAGAATGAATCTTGGTGCAGAAAATATTTTAGAACAAAAATTATACATACTTATTCAGTTTTGTTGACATTTTCAAGAGCAACTGGTAAACTTTTTTATATTAAATCATTTAAATTGTTTTCTGACGTCAGCACTTTTGATGAAAATTAAGTTAAGATCTTCCGTCAGACAGCCATGTCACCGGCACAAAGACACCTGAGCAAAAGATTGGTAGTTTGCAAAACATTTTAAAAGCTGCCGCTATTTTTTTTGCAAATTGCTCAAGGGGTATGATGATGATGATGATGATGATGATGATGATGATGATGATGATGATGATGATGATGATGATGATGATGATGATGATGATTTTAAGTTGAGTGTATACAGATACTATGGCATAAGCGCCCAAGCAATGTTGGTCGACTTGTACGATTGTTAGACAGAGTTGGGAAATGACAGCTGTTTACAATGACACCAAATGAGTAGCCCATATACAGCAAGTATAATACCGGCATTGTATAAAGCAGGTTATGACGAAGTTCTAGATTTACACAAAGTGCACGCAGAGCAACAGCAGAAGGGACCAAGCCATGATTAAGATTTTTCGATTCGGTTACAGCAAAGCTTAAATAACAGGGTAATACTGATAGATTTCATATAGCTTGGCGCCTTGACACACAAGTGAGCTAGCTGTAAGTCGAAGTGTTATAAGGAGATCCGTATACTTTAGGGTCATCTCCTAACTTATAACTTGTTTCCTTTCCCATGAACATTCGTTGAAACAATTTTGTACACTTCCTCAGATAATTTCCACAATGGCCCTAAACAGAGTTGCTTCCAAAGCAGACCCAAGCTGCTTTGGTATGATTTGCAGGCGATAAAGAGGGAGATGGCTTCGTAGCCCTGTGTGATACTTCTGCATAAGTAAATGTAAAGTCCATATGAACAAAGCGAGGAGCTCGTTCTTGTATCTGCTTCATTTTAGCAGCACTTTTGAGGTACACACGTGCGAGGCTATACAGGACAGTGGTTCAACTCGGGCGACATAAAACCTTTCCTCTTCACTTAATACTATTAGAACATATAAGAATATATAACACAGCACCACCGCATTTCTTTGTTTTAAGCCTTTTAAGTGGCTACTGAACATGCCATTGGTTAAGCACCATTTGTTTTTGACTCTTGACTTCACTTTAAAGGTCGGACAGTCAACGTCCAGTATTCGAATGGTTTTCAACATTTTGTCCATATTCTGCGTCCACAGATGGTCTGATTATGGCGTTTTTATTTCTTTTTTTTTATTTCCATTTCATGCGTAAATTTACGATATATAATATCGATTTTTTTTTAATTAAAAACACTGTTGTGAGTTTTTTATTTTTAATTTCACATTTATAGCTTAGTTATTATCATGCCATTATGTTACGGTTGTACAGGAACCAAAATGATTTGTTATGCATGTTCAGGCCCAATTTCGTCCAAAGTCGACATGTGCTGAGTTAACTATTCTAGATTTGTATTCCTTGTAAACTGACCTTTGATCCAGGTGCCCAGCATGCCTACAGTTGCAGAGACCATAAGAATGATCTAAAAATCAACGGCTTTCCTTGGTGCAAATTCAAAATTTTATCGGTGCGTTTTGAGCGCATTGCGTCCAAAGCGCGCCGAGGAAAGCTTTTGGCTTTGTCAAAACTTAACACTGAAAGAGTTGAAATAAACTTGAATATCTAATAGGTCTGTATCCTTTTAACCCTTTTAGCGCCATATTCTGGACTGAGTTAATAGCTTTCTTCGGCGCGCTTTGGGTACAATGGGTCCAAAGCGCGCCGATGTTACCCGTTGATCCTGAATATTAGGCCTATATTCCATGAAACCATAGGCATGCTAGTACTTGGAAGAAAGTTCTTTTTACAAGGAACACGAATCTAGCACCCTTATAATTCAGAGCAGTTCTCTTTTGGTCGTTTAGCTTGAGTTGCAGTTGGCACTGAAAAGAGTTAACTGGTGCAGGAAAAGGGCCAAAGGGTAAAGTAGTTTGTATTTGTAACAGGAATATGCCGAGCACCAATGGCAGGAGGCAGAACTTTGAAGATATCACAGAACGGAACTTAGAACACAAAATGTCAGCCGGGCAAACTTGAAAATGTCCACCACTTCTTAGAATGCAACAGATATACAAGTTCTGCTTGGTAAAAAGCTACAATCTAATATGCCCTTTGGTAATTTTTATATGAAAACTTAACTGTTTGTAATTGAAAGAAGCTGGGCTACAAAAAGTCAGAATGGGGAATATTTAGGCCGTTCAAAAAATGCATTAAGTTTTCCGTTTAAAGTATGATTTTGTGCTAGAATTTGGTCAAGTTTATTCTGCTCATACACTGTTCCATTGTTTGCTTTTTATTGCTAATTGTGGCCCTATTAGTTATCTATCCCTGAACCAGTGTTTCGAAATCTCCTGGTCGTCTGATGTAAATTTAGTGTACAAAGGGCCTTCATGTACCATGGTGAGCCTGTAGGCAATTGTACATGTTTTGTTTTGTTTTGTTTTTTCCTCGAATAAAATGTATGTTTTATAAACCAAACGTCACAAGGCAGTTTTCGTGTTTAGCTGCCCGAATCCTCCCCGCCCTCCACATACACAGCCAATTTAAATTTAATTACGAAAAAATAGAGTATTTGAATCGCATTAATAATGCACTGATTGTACAGTCGACTCATTGGTTGATTTATTTTCTCTCTTTTTTCATTTAATTAGCTCTGACCTGTTGGTACTGATATGAGCCTGCTTACACATATACGAGTGGCTCAGCATTGTCTAAATTGACCCCAGTCTTAGACACTTGTCAAAATTACGTTTTGTTATAATGTTATGGTTATGGGCATATTGGGGCAAGACATATATATGGGTATATATATATATATATATATATATATATATATATATATATATATATATATCAGTATTTCTCGTTTCGACATTTACAGCTTCTTTTATAACAATCTATGAATACTTTTGTTGCTAAGTTGGATTTACCAGACGCAATGTCTATGCATAGTCATGACAAATTTGTGTTATCACAATCCTTTGCCTCGTATTAAGGAATCTTGGAGCAACGCGGGTCAAATCCTTCGTGAAAAATGTTTCGGCCGGAAAATAGGAGTTTATGTTACACACGAGAAAATCAAGAAGAAGAGTACTTTATAAATGAGACTCCCCACTATTGTGTACACGGCCACGTAATGTTGAAGTAGTGGAGACGTCTCCCATGGCGGAGTTGGGGGCTGTCCTCAATACAGATAGGGGATAAGGTTATTGGTGTATATGAGAACTCGGTAAAGGTAAATGAATCACTGCTAGTTGTGTTTATCCGGTAGAGACATATACCCGGCACCTGAGAGAGATCTGGACGAGAATAACATAGATCATTCCAATGCTCACTGGCTTGGAGTGCCGACCTACGCCAACTCCGGTCATGACTTCAAATTTGGATCAACATTGTACAGGAATTTATGAGTGTAACCTGGTGCTTGAAAAAAGTCTCCCGGCTACTTGTGAAACGCATTTAGCTTTCATCACTTTTCGCCTTGAGCAGACAGGGAAATTAAGTCTGAGCCGGGGAGAGTTACTTTAACACACACACCTAGACCCCGGGCTCCGCTTCCATATCTGGGATTGTAATATCATTTGCAAAATTCGTAAATTGTACATATATCTTTGCAATTCGCGTGGGATTATGTCCGCCATAAAATTTCAATCGGTCCAACAGATAATAAAACAAAAGTAAAATATATCTGAAAATGAAAAACAAATAATAATACCACATGTTATTCGAAATTTTCTATTATCACAAGCAACAGAAAACTATCTGGGAGACGAAATATTGTAAATTTTACGTTCAATAATCTTAAGTGAAAATTGCCTCGTCTACAATGTGAATAGTTACGATGAAAACTATTCGGTTTAGAACAGCACGTGGACAAGCAAAATGTTCAGCTGTATTCACTATCAAAACAAAACTTTCGTGCCTGTTATTTAAATCAAGCGGAAAAACTATTTGCGCTTTTTAAAAATGTTTGATGGTACAAAGTTGTCGTCTGTTGCGCCTACTCGTATTACCCTACTCCCCCCCCACACACACACACTCCCCCCCCCTCCTCCTCCCCCTGTCCCTCCCCCTCCCCTTCCGCACCGTCGCAAAATGCACTGATGCTCGACCGCGACTTTCGGAACAAAATGGAAGTGGAAGACTTCTGCAATTTAGGATTTAGGTTAAGCCTTGATCAAATAACCTACATCTAGGCCTGTGTAAAATCAAACTTCCGACGATGATGAATTAGCATTACATGGCTCAAAAGGATTATGCTTTTGTAGCTCACGGTCGATAACGTTATTATGGTTGGACCGATGGATCTTTGTCGATGCCAAAAAATTCAAAGAAAAAATGAAATATCGCAAAGTGGGCTCTAATCCGAATGGTGTTTGGAAAATGGGATCACTCAGAATAAAATATTGAAATACAAAATTACACATGTATACTACGCAAGAAAAATATAATGGATTAAACGATGTTTATCCAATTATTTCTTTCTATTAATGGAATGAAGATTAATTCAGAAGCAATGGGAAAATCGAGAATTCTGCATTAATGGCTGATCACAGCCGGGTGCTTGGTATTCTATGCATTGTGCGGTTTCACTCTTAGTTGCTGTTTACATGTCTCAATTAGATGATAATCTGTGGTCCATAAATTGTGTCAAACCTGATTCATGACTGGACCTTATTGTTTTGAACACAAGTTATTGGGAAACAGAAAATTCTAGAAAACGGAATTGTGAGCTTGCACAACAGCCTAAACTGAGAGATCCTGCACAGGACAACATCGATTGGATTGGGTTATTCGCCAAGAATGGTCTGAGATGCCACTTCAGAGTGCGGGACTGCGGTCATATGGACCTGTTGCCTGCGATACACTTACAATCAGATGCACCTGATACATACATGCATGTTGTGAGACTAAATCTGTCGGGCAATGCTTAACAAGAAGGCGAGGAGAGCAGTCTGTGCTCAGCTGACATTGTGTTTGGCATCCACAAAAAACTTACAATTAGCAAAGAGACAATTGGCACGAAATATACTTCTGTGTTAGTGTTTATCTGATAGCGAAGCGATTTTGACATCATAACAATCAAAGGCAATCAGAGATTTCTTCTTTCTGTCAACAGGATATGCACTGGGAAGTAGTATTTCGATTAAAATTTATCACATGCTTGTCCCGTGACATTGTAAATAAGGACCAAGTCGTTTGTACACAGTTAATTAGCCTTTACAAATGAACATTTCTAAGTAGGTATAATACCCAAGACGTGGATCAAATAGTTCCAGGAGATATAGTGCAGAAACAAAATTTTAAAGTTCGCAAGTTATCAAATCAAGAGGAAATTACATTGAGGAGCACTGTGTCCTCAACAATGGGGTCAAGTTATTCAATTGCAATACCAAACTAGCCTTTGGAGGACCATACTCACGTCCAAAATCAAAGTGCCAGCTCAAACATTTCTCTAGTTTTTAAATTAACAGCTTAACGAGCCCAGGGACCTTGCATTAGGTCAAAGTCAACCGCAAGTAGTACTGCAAGTAGTACCGCAAGTAGTCCCGCAAGCGGTCCAATCTTGTCCTCACAGACCACCACATTCTTGTGTTATGTCAAACACCTAGCTCACGTAGTTGTCGAGATGTGACCCAAGCAGGAAATTCGCTAATATGACCGTGTCATCTTCGGAATTATGACAAAATCATCCACTTATAGTGTCAACTTGACCCATATAGACCGAGAACCATTGAGTGCAATGTAAAAATCCTAGCTCAAACAGTCCTCGAGTTACCATCCTGCAATGGAATTCGTTAAGTTTACACTGTCACCTTAAGAATATGGCGATGGTCACCCAAATGGTGTGGAAGCCTAGACATTATAAAGAACTACAAGCATACTTCTAGTTCTAAGAGGATCGAGCGAACGATTTTGGAGACAACTATACATAAACTAAATGCATTTCACTAGTTTCCCTATAATTACCATGCTGTCATACATTTTGTTGATCATTGTGCAATTTTAAAAATCGTTTGAAACCGGGAAATTACAAGAGCACCACCTGGTGAATATTCATAACAGAGACTGAGTCAAAATACATTCCTTCTGATTAGTTTTTAAAAAATCAAACGAGTCGTTTTCACGTCCAAAATTACGAAGCAAAAAATAAAATAAAATTTACACACACACACACACACACACACACACACACACACACACACACACACACATATATATATATATATATACACATACATATATATATATATATATATATATATATATATATATATATATGTATATGTATATGTATATATAATAGTAGAAAAAATCACAGGACCACGTACCATCCAGAATTGTTCCTAAGCTACTTCAAAAAAATCAACTGACCATCCATTTTCAGAGAAGAAGAAGAAGAAGAAGAAGAAGAAGAAGAAGAAGAAGAAGAAGATATAAGTATATATAGTAGAGACTTACCCATGGTACGCCTTACCTTGTTTGAAGATGATCTTTTCTATGGTCTTGAAAAAACAAATTAATTATTGATGGACTACCGATAGAGGAGTATCCTATCAGCTCAGCTGACAAGTCAGCTGGGTTCAAGAAAGCAAGCAAGAAAGAATGACAGATAGACAGAAAGAGACAAACAAAAACAATTGACAACAGTCATGAGACAATGTTACTGGGCTGTACTCTGAGGCAATGCTCGAAAAGCTTGTTATGGGACAACGTTAAAAGGCTCTCTCTGAAGCAAGGCTAAATGCTAGTTATATGATCATAGCCCCAGAAACAAGGCTGAAAAACTGGTCGCGAGACAATGTAATTTGATATCGAGACAATATCAAAGGACAAGTTATGAGTCAATGTTAGGCTCACATGTATGAGTCTAAGGCAATGCTGAAAGCTGGTAGAAGTCGATATACTACAGGACTATAACTGTGGGGCAATGTCACAAGTTTCACTGTGATTTCTACAACACGATAGGACCGCAACAGGATCAAGGCTGCATTTTTACAGGACTATCTGTAGTTTCTTTAACAATAAATTTGAGACTTCTTCGTGATTAAGTCTACATTTATCATAACAAACAATTAGACCTCTTCAGACTTGAACATGTACTGTCCTGCACCTCCTGTCCTTGCAAAAAAAGTTTACTTGTCATCATAGCCCTTATTCCAGATGAATTAAAGGTCGTGTGTAATCAGTTTTAAAGTTCTAGTCAGTTATCATGTGAACCAAATTCACTTTTATTTTCATTGCAATTTATTCGCCAAGGACATTTCCATTGAAAATGATTATCTATATTCATGTGATAAATTTCGATCGAGTATTTGCTTTGAAACAAAACAGATGCTGACTTTCATGTGCCAGATATAGAGCGTGAAAGCATAAAGGTTAAAACAGTTGTTTTCCGTCCATTTCTATATATCACAGATACAAGCCACATTGAATATATCTTTAGCCAGAAATAAGATGTCCCCCAGAATCCATCAAATATGGCAAAAAGAGCCATTAGATTTCCCGTTGTTCGTCAGCTGAATATATGACTGGTTTACAAAACAACCTCAGTTGGCGAATGATTTGTAAACGTTACACACGTGGAACGGACTTCAAACGTGAAAAAACGAATGTCTAACAAATAAATCAGTTTCCATGTAGTGAAAAAAAAAAAAAGAAATGGAGACACAACTCATATTTTGTCATCATCACACGAAACACTTCAAAGGCCGACACGTAGAGGGCGTGGTAAGAGCCGACCAGTTGTCAAAGCAATTCATGGCTCCCATTCTAAGCACAAGATTAACTCTATAACTTCCCGGAATCTTTGCGTTCTATTTCAACTAGAGTAATACTCTATACAAATTAAAGCAACAGACTGTGGAGATATGTCAAACTATGTTAAGTTTTTTTTTTAAATGTATTATCCGTTATATTTAACTTTATATATATATATATATATATATATATATATATATATATATATATATATATATATATATATATATATATATATATATATATATATATATATACCATTAATTATATTAACATAGTTGGCAGATTTAAAACGCATGGACATTGGTGCGTGAATTTATTCCCCTTTTTTTCTGACACCTGAA
This sequence comes from Hermodice carunculata, assembly GCA_964020975.1. Classification (NCBI taxonomy): domain Eukaryota; kingdom Metazoa; phylum Annelida; class Polychaeta; order Eunicida; family Amphinomidae; genus Hermodice; species Hermodice carunculata. Next base: position 56,245,410 of record OZ026622.1, on the reverse strand, counting down.
GATTGATTGCAATAAATGTGGTTGTATTTCCCAAGCATGAACACCTGTGTATGTGCACTGATACATCATGACTGCGCACTGGTTTGGGTGCATTATATGTATGTATGTATGTATGTATGTATGTATATATATATATATATATATATATATATATATATATAGAGAGAGAGAGAGAGAGAGAGAGAGAGAGAGAGAGAGAGAGAATGCGTATCAATTATCCGAGTAAGTTAGACACTTATGCATTATTGAAAAGTTTGTTGGATGTTCAAAAATATTTGACAAATCAAGAATCGTCGACTAGATCGACGATCCATGGACAAAGTAAACTATAGACCACATAGAATGACTTTAATAGGATTATGTTGTTCAGCACATTGTTTAAATATTGAACAGGACAGGAGAGAAGGTTTAGACTGAAGTGACAGACTCTGTAAATGGTGCTTAATTAATCAAGGTAATTCTTGTATAGAAAATAAGTTTCATTTTGTAACTGAATGTAATTTATATGAACAACTGAGAAGATCTTTATCACCAGAATATGTAACTAAATATAAATGTCAAGAAAGTTTTTTAAGACGTATGAGATCAACCAATGCACGGAAACAGTGTTATCTTGCTGAATTTATTTATGAAGCATTTAAGAAAAGGGATAATTTTTTCTGTCACCCTCAGTGTAAATTTGTATATATCTGTAACTTCTCAATTATTGTACTTTGGGCCGGAGGCCTTGGATACTGGAAAAAACTAACTAATATATATATATATATATATATATATATATAATATATATATATATATATATATATATATATATATATATATATATATATATATATATATATATATATATATATATATATATAAATGCTCACTCATTCCTATTGTATTATGTTTCCATCCATTCATCCATATACTTTCTATTTATGTGTCTATTTCTTTTATACATTTACGGGTTTTTCTGGAACCGAAACAATTTAGGAAAACTTCATGCAAATTTTAATGGTCAAACATGATAAAGCAATTGGTTTCTAATTTATAAACGGACGACTTCACTTAATCATAAGCATGCCATGCTTTGTAGGTTGTTATTCAATTGTGCTATTTAGTCATAATTTCTGTCGCTATTCACTGACATTATCCAATGCTGTATACAATGGCCATTCACTGATGTTACCCAACGTTGTATGCAATGGCCATTCACTGAGGTTATCCAATGTTGTATACAATGGCCATTCACTGATGTTACCCAAAGTTGTATACAATGGCCATTCACTAATGTTATCCAATGTTGTATACAATGGCCATTCACTGATGTTATTCAATGTTGTATACAGTGGCCATTCACTGAAGTTATCCAATGTTGTATACAATGGCCATTCACTGATGTTACCCAATGTTGTATACAATGGCCATTCACTGAGATTATACAATGCTGTATACAATGGCCATTCCCTGATTCTCACCTGTACCGTTTTACTTCTATTCACTGCTGTGTTTCAGTGCTGTTTTAAGATGCAATAAGTTTATTTCGGACACAAAAAGTCCATAGTATGATTACAGTGAAATAATAATAAAAACAAAAAAATATATATTTAAGGCAACGTATCCACCACTTGTACCATACAATCATTTGCAGTGCATCATGCCAACGTTTGAATACATGTAGCTCTCTAAATTTGAGCCATGAGCCAGCAAAACTGTTTATGATAAAATTTTTCACTGGTTTCAACTCTGTTCGAAAACTTGTTTATTTCTCTCCTAGAAAATTAGGCATAACTAGGGATACCAATAGTTACAAATGCATTACTTGTACTAATCATTCTAGGCAGATCAAAGAATATATGAAGACAGTTATTATATGCAATTTTCATTTTATGCATCTGGGAGCTTTTACAATTGGCCCACAGCTAACTGCAGTCTGAATTACCGAAATATGATTTAAACAATACATATTTAACATCTGTACTGCACTTTCCAAAATTTTCTTACTGGTATATTTTCACGACCAAACATGTCTAATTTGTCTTGTTTTACATCACCTTTCAGTGACGCTGCTCAGTACCGTTTCCCGTAGCTATTCAGTTCCAGGCAGCGGCTATTCATCGATGCTAGCATTGTTTCACATGATTATTTACAAGCACCGTGAAGTATACGATGTTCAATTCACATCCTGGCTATTTGTGTACTAAATATTTTTGCATGGTTGTTTAAAGGTGTGGTTGCGATTCAGTTTTGGCTGTGATTTGTTGCCACCTGTTTGGTTTTGGACATTTATCCAAGTCCCGTGCAAAACAAAATCTGCATAATCCAATCAAAGTTAGCATTTGTTGTAAACGGATCAAGGGCAATTTTCAGGAGCAAGTGACAACTGTTTGAGGAAATAAACGGCACTAAGCATGTAATATCCCACGGCAGAAAAAGAGCTGGCTAAAAATGCTCGACAGTAGGCCTTGGCGATGTAATAAATATTGGAGTCACGTTTAGGTTTACAAATCAGCAGTTTTCATGATCCACTGTGTGGGATTCGATTAAAATAGCCGGACAAAAGAGACTTTGGGATTTGGCTGGATTTCTGCCTTTATGCCCAATGCATGGGTTTCCATGTTTATCACCGGGCAGGGACACATAAAATGGACTTTTCAGAGATTTGAGGTATTAATCGCGAGTGAGTCATACTTCAAAAGTGTGACTTATTGGCCGAGTATTATTAAGCGAAAACTGCTCTCGGGAATTGTCAGTGCTGTCAAGAGCCCGCGGCCTCATCAGCCAAGCCGCTATCCCATCTGGCCCTTCAAAATAGCGGACGTATGATGGGCCCGACATTAACATCGCCATATTGTCTGCCAGAATAGTCCCACAGGGGAAAGCACCTTCCAGAGGTTGCCGAGGACTCCATTGTTGAAGGCTAAAGCCACAATGGCAATTGTTCTCTTGTACTGCATTTTCCCATCCAGATAGGATGAAGAAAACGACCCGAAATTATATTTCAACAATGAAAAACTGAAGTGCTGATATGATCCCTTTGTCAATACAGGGACTGATAAAACATCATTACTCTTTATTTTCTGATCCATTATGATGTAACAATAAAGGCACTCGAGTGTCAGGTCATATTACACGGGTACTGATAGATTTGAGAGTGTCAACTAATATTGACTGTCATTCAAAACTAACCCTACAATGACACTGACTTATCTGCATTATATGCAAATTTTCAGAGGCTAAAGTAGAATTTATCCGATGTGTTATTAAGAAGCATCTGTACAAATCCCAAACTAAATCAAGAATAGCAATGGCCCACACACAATGAATCAATTGTTGATAAGAAAAAGAACTGAAGCATTCTGAAAATGCAGTTCTCAAACCTGCCTAAATTCAATAGGAGTGATAAAACATGATAATTTAAAAGTTATAGTTGTTATCGAAGGGAACAATTGAATCTCCTCTGGAAATTGATGGAAAATCGTTATTTTTTTCTGGAATGGAATTGCATAAGCAGAGTTGATGAGTTCTTTTTCAAATTTGAAGTGTTTATCAGAATAGAGATAATTTACACATGCGTTTTGCAATTAAAAGTCACACTGCCTTTGCTGCGACGGATAATATGCCACCCAAGAAGGATCTAGATTTTCCATCCAAGCATTAAGTGAGCAGATAAACTTTACAATTATTGAAAACCTGCAATATTTGTTACAATAGTGAGGTCAGTACTAAAGCTGTGGTAGACCATGGGAAAGCAATAGAACTCTGGCGAAGCTAATGATCTCGAAGCAGTTGATAATTTCATTTATGGATTTCCACAGAAAGTGAACTGAAGCTTGATCCGAATTTCGAACTTGATCGTGTCATCTTGAAATATGGCACAGCAGATTAATGCCACACACGACGACTCGCAAAATGTTCATGCGAGTTGTTAAAGCTTCGACTAAGAAACTCAGATGTACTTAAACTTTGCAGATATTGTGATTAACGGGATATTTGCATTTTCATATTCACTGCCAAAGTACAATATTTAGTCAAAACCAGCAGCATGTGTCATGACAATAAAGGCGTAAAGTGTTTGTTCTTTTCTTGTTTTTATTTTATATACTAATACTTTTTATTATTATTATTATTATTATTATTATTATTATTATTATTATTATTATTATTATTATTATTATTATTATTATTATTATTATTATTATTATTACTATCATCATCATCATCATCATCATTACTACTACTACTACTACTGCAAAAATCCCAAATCAAATGTTCAACTATTTTCTCCAAGTTTATTCTTTACGGACAAATTTGAAAGTGCAATTAATATTTGGAGGAAATGATTAGAGGAAATCAAGATATTTTCTTTTACTTAGGTTCAACCACTAATGCTGGTATAATGTTTATTTTTCTTGCACGTAAAAGGAAACAGAGTAATCCATTCCTCGTTGTCACAAACTGAAGCCCAAATTAAATGTTTTTCTTTTTGATTTGATGTGCCGCACCACATGTTTTGTATTAATAAAACCGGCCTTCCCAATAATTAGTTGTCAATCTCAATTACAGGCGCTGAAATCCCTGAATAAATAGAATTATTATTCCAATAATTATCTGAAATGGAAACCTTAAAGTTTCTTTGTAATTGGTAATGTGAGTTTTGTGTGCTTGATTAATTTGCCGTTTTGAAAAATCCATACTATTTCCTGGAGGGTCAGTTTGTTTCCTCAATTGTTTTCACATTAATCGATTTAAATTTGTGAAGTTCACCACTTTAGTATATTTACTTGATACACTTAATATAAAAGTTTCTCATTTAGTACACGATTCAGTTGTTTACCGGGCGGGCTGCAGCAGGGTTCGGTGGTAAAGTCGGTTTTTACTCACTCTGAAGGTTCCATTGAAACCACATGTGATCGATCTCCAATCTCCGGAGTGAAGAAAACTGGTGTCTGTCTGTCATTTGATACCAGGATTGCTAAAAAAAAAACAAAAACAAAAAACCCGAAATATGCCGTGAGATTGTAGTCAGCTGGTGACACTCCAATTTGTCAATCGAATTAGAATTTAAAAACAAAACAAAACAAAACAAAAAAACCCTCCCTAACAAAGTATAAATAATATTTAATACATTGTACTGATACTGATATCCGCGCAAGCACTTACACCTGTAGCGTGTATTGAAGTATATAATAGAGTGTCGCATTTAAATGCTTTCATTGTCACAACTCAAACTAAAAGAGAAACAGGAACACCCCACCCCCACCCCCGTCAAAAGAAAAAAAAGAAAAGAAATTCCGTGCCATACATTATAGTATTAGTTTGGAGAACTTTATTTGTGTCTGTTTGTAGAGGTTGGGTAAAATTCTGATTAAAACTCTCAAGGGAAGCCAAGACAACCATGCACACTTACATACAGTCAACAGGTACACATGAAAAGTTGCAGCCTTTTTGGCCTACTCGGTCCTAACAGGGCATATCGGTGCATTAAAGTAGAAGCGAGGATAGCCAACGCTGTGGATCTGACCAACAAGATGTAGAAGCTGATTGTTATGCCACAATATCCATCAGTTATTATTATCGCTTGTCTTTTGCATGTTCACGAAAGGCATGGCCCAGGCCCATCCCGTTCCTCACTCAACCCCTTCACCACCACCTTCCACCCCCATCCTCCACCCCAACCCCCCAGCCAAAGAATGAAAATATTTAACCTACCAAGCAGCGTCGCAATCAAGGCGGTATGCTTTTCAGGCAAGGAATCATGACATAGTTGAATGACGATGAACTGGGTGCATCATACTCGACAACTATAGCATTAACATGACCAATGGTGTGGGAGCTTTGTACCTACAATAACATGAACGGAGAATATGTCTTCCTTGGTCATAGTATTTTAGCCATTGTCATTTCTATCTAATGGTGGCCTTATGAGCAAAAAAAAAAAAAAAAAAAAGTGGGGTTGATCGGTGTGACACGAGGCGAGGCTGCACAGCTACAGGCATATGTGGTCGATCAGGGCCTTTGATCACTGAGATGTAGACACTATTGATCACTATGGCTTGACTTGAAACAGGAAGTGATAAAATCCATCACAACGATTCGAATGAAGAAGAAATCTATTATAAGCTGGATAGTAAGAAGGGGTACCACCCAGGCAATAAAGTTAAATAAAAAAAAAATTCATTTTCATGAATTCTGATCGGATGTAGGGTACATAGGCCCTATGTGCTTTTATGTACACCACTATATATATATATATATATATATATGTATATATATTATATATGTATATATATATATATATATATATATATATATATATATATATATATATATATATATATATATATATATATATATATATATATATATATGCCGATAAATAATAAGGTAAGACATGCTATGTTTATAAGTTATCAGATGGTTTGATCAGTATCACTCCCTTCATCAGCTGAATGCGTCGCCGCATCTAACAGAATGAAGGATCGTTTTTGTCAAGGACAATTTTCACTGTAGCTTAATTTATAGGCATATATATATATATATATATATAGAGAGAGAGAGAGAGAGAGAGAGAGAGAGAGAGAGAGAGACAGACAGACAGACAGACAGACAGACAGACAGACAGAGACAGAAAGAGAGAGAGAGAAAGAGCGAGACAGAGAGGCCGAGAGAGAGAGAGTTAATATAGTATGTTCATATGAAACTTAACACCTGCATAACCCGTTGTGAATACAAACTGTGGGGAATACAAACTGTGTATTTGTATACAATGGAGCTCGTGTGTGAAGGTATTTTTGGCCTTAATGATAAACTATCAAGAGTGACGAGGTCATGTCCGTGATGGTACCAATGACGTCACTGATGTCAAGAGTTGATGACATGCGATCGACCGAATGTTAGCGCTCTACTGACCAATGTATACGATATTTTGTCCAGCGACCAGATAGGATCTTGTCTGATAATGTGACGTCGTATTTTGCATTTTTCGATTCATCAACAGAAAGCAAGTTTGCCTGCCTGCGTGGACATCCATTGAGGACGCAAGGCACCGAGGAGGCTATGCATGGAAGTAGAAGGTTGCTTCGCAGGCAATGAGCAAGTTAAATATCATACATAATGGGGTTGTATTTATACCCCAAATAAACTGTCGGACATAGTGGTCTTCTATCTCCACCACAAAACACACACTGACCATTATAATATATACCCCAAATAAACTATCGCCTCTGTATCGGGCATAATGGTCTTCTAGCTCCACCAGAAACACATGGGCCTACTGACCAGTGACCATTAATATTATGATGTATACCCCCCAAATAAACTATCTGACATGATGGCCTTCTGTCTCCACCGCAGACACATACTGGCCATTATGATGTATACCCCTAAATAAACTATCGGACATAATGGTCTTCTATCTCCACCACAAACACATACTGGTCATTATGGCGTCTGAAACAGTTGTCATTGCTGTGTGAAGCCATGTGGTGTGTTATAAAGACAACGTTCTTTTGGTGCTTTGTAGTTACAGGCAGGTGATCCCTGCTATAGAATTAAAATAGGCCTACATTAACTGGCCCTATTCTCACAGAAATCAGACATATTTTTTTGCGGAGTTCTTCTTTGTGAAGGAGTCCCGAACATTGGACCACGCTTGCGTGACAACAATAGTCATATAACTATACCCAAACTACGACAGTTTCTTGCAAAAAACAAGATGCGAGTGTCCACGAAACTATTCAGGGCCCAAATCTCTTGGTGTGCTCACACTGTCGTGTGACAGTATAGCGTGGGAGTAGTTTCGCCTAAAAGCTTGGAACCAATTAATTGTATGGCACTTTGTGATGAACCAACCTTCAGAACTGTGCCTGTAAAATTGTGTAAGTGTATTATAGGTGTCCACAGGAAAAAACAAAAACAAATAAACAAACGCGACAGTGAAGCCAGAACTCAATTTTGATTTATATCATTTGTGAATCAATTAAGAATTGGATACACTTAGGCCTAAATCGGTTGAACCTATATTTACATACATACATACATACATACATACATACATACATACATACATACATACATACATACATAAGTTTAATTAATGGAAAAGTAAAACAACATATAATTTTCTTTAGTAATAACTGTTGGGTAAAATATATTCATGACAGTGTCTACAATGTATTGACTGGATGTTAACTTGTAGCAATCCGGGAGGAAATTGTCTGCATACTCCCGTTTCCAAACTGAGACAAAAATATAATTTTTTGTATGAAATAAAATTTCATAAATGTGTTAATGGTAACCGACAAAAATTTAAGAATCAACACACGATGCCGTCGTATTGTAAGTTTCAAGCCAGTTTTAAAAATGAACCCTGTCTTTACAGAGACATACACTTGTAACTGCAAAATTATAGAAGCCATTTTGGCTTATTTTCAGGAAACAAAATGAGTTTCTCGTCCACTGGTTCTTAATAGTGGCGACGAGAATAACTAAATGCATGTTTGAGCGCTATGTGTAGAGAGGTTCTCTTAAGTGTGTATGATTTGTTTGGTCGTGTCTGTACGTCATTTACCTTTTGGTTTGATAATAATTTTCTTCCGTGTGATTGATTCTGTATGCTATGTACAGTTACGGTGTGGCATATGTGCGTACAAGAGGAAAAGACGTTCATTGGCCCATCGGTATTCTGCCCAATCCTCAGAAAAAAAATCAGGTATATTACCGTTACTACAAAAACATAACTATTAAACAATGACATAATTTTACCAAAATGAGGATCAGTTGAGTTGAGAAATTGTTTAATACATGAAACAGGATGAATTTCATGTAATGATAAACTTAAGTGAATATTATAACGCTAGAAATAACTTATTTGCCAAATTGTCGGCACCAGATGGAAACTTTGAGAATTTACCAAACGATAACGAAGCTAAGCCAAATTGCCCGCGTGCCAGTTCTGGAATGTGTCAATCTCTTGTTTGTCAAGAAAACAACAACTTGAATAATGACCTTTATACACGCACACACAGACAGACACAGACACAGACACAGACACAGACAGACAGACAGACAGACACACACACACACACACATATATATATATATATATATATATATATATATATATATATATATATATATATATGTATATATATATATATAAAGGTCAATGTGTATTCTAACCTCATTGGTACATGCAATTCGAACCCAAAGAGATTCATATATTCTGACGTGGCTTGTACACTTTTTCAGACTTTGTGGCGGTAATTCCAGTACAATATGTATATTATACTCAGGTCAAAGCCTAGCATACTGAGTGTTGTAATTTTCATTTCTGAGACTTTAATTTTAGCCAGTAAAACAGATGCTTCCACAGTCAGAACAACCACACAAATATTAAAAAGTACCTACATAGGTCGGGAAAACTAACAATGAAACATGCTTCCAGATTCAGAAAAGTTAAGCAATATCACGTAGATATGTCCAGTAAAGATTCACCACGGAAAATTGGACTTTTGGAGCCAGTAATATACTGCAGGTAATAATACATGTAGATACTTCCGAATCCAAAACTATCATGCAAGACATACAGGTATACTCTAACACCGTTGCCAAGCAACAGCACATGGTTCCATGGTAATAAGGCAGCAAACCACAAGCAGCTTACTTTGGAAGCAAAGTAACCGAAAGAAATATTTAGATATTTGATACCCTTTTTCTCTGCACTTAGCTCGGGGCAAAGGAGAGAGAGAAATTAAGCAAGTACAACAGACTTTACTTGCAACATAACTAACATTTTCAGACTGGAAGAAAATACTATGCAAAGAAACATCGTAATTTTGTTTACAATGTAGGCTACCTTTGTTTTTACACCAGACAGACTTTAACCATTGTCCCTTAAGATGACATCATAGGCGTGCATGGGTAGCATCTCTCCTAGGCTTTCCTGTGGTAATGACAAATAAACAAATAAATTCAGAATAGCTGTTGAAATTACCCAGAAATTGGCAGGATTTACTCTATTATTACAAACTCGTTCTATACTATTTATTGGTTATGTTTGGCTTGATATGTATTCTATATTCATATTGAAGCTCTGCATTTATAAGCAGAACTTCACTTATTTAGTTAATTCATCATTTGACATGTTCATCTTTATTCATTATTATGTGGGTTGTGTTTGCTGAATATTTAGTTCAGACAAGGAGCCGCTACGCAGAAAGACATGTACGGGTACAGGCTCCAAAATATGTTCTGAGTAGTTACCCGCTGAAAACCCTTAATTTATTTGGGCTAACACAGCCTATGTAAAAATTCTACAAAATAACGTGACAATAGTGCTTCCATGTGAGAATAGGTTAGACAGTGACAGGTTAGCTTATGGAGTGTGGAGAGTTCGGACGACGTAATAGGGTAATGACGACCAGGAAGTGGTTCTGGACGAAAAGACACAAATATACATGTAATGATGTGCAAAGTCTTTACTGGATTTTTTAATCCAAACTGGCATATGACAAAATAATAAAAAGTTTGAAGCAGACAACATTCTGAATTCCCCGCCGTTGCAGAACAGGTTTTGTGAAAAGGCGCAACATGTTTCTTTGCACCTGTGAGTCATCTGTGACGACATGATCCTCAGATTTTCAAGCATCACATATTATAGGTCTGGAAAGAACAAGGATAAACGATCCAGGCTGTGAATATGGGATAAAGTAGACAGCTCAATTGTTTGAGAAAGGATAGACACAGGTGTAAAACCCATAACAGCCTTTGAAGTATGCCAGAAAAGCCACTTGTGGACGTGAGCAAACAAGCAAGACACGTGCAAGGAGGGATATTGTGTCTGGACAGGGACGACACAGACTATGACCGCAACCATAACAAAAGTGCATTGATCTCGGAAGATCTACAACTGTCCCTTACTCTTCAAAACATTGTTGTACCCCAGCAGCTGCGTGAAGAGGAAAAACTGTGAAATTCCTCAGAAGTTTACTCAGATGAAGAACTAATACCTGACCAAAGCTCATAGATCCTTCCCAATAGGAACAGTGAACAGTGGAACTGTGTGCTGACAGTTGGCGTTCCTTCAAGATGGGTCTCTTGTTCGGTGTCAACGATGTATTTATGGTAATGGACTTTTAATGGCTGTAAAGATTCTCCATCATGTACATTTTCAAAATATGCGTTGTCATGCTCACTTTGCTGGCAGGTGTGGACCTTTCATGCAATACGGGGGGGGGGGGGGGGTAAGGGGTTTCCCATACTGGCGTACTGGGGCTTCTTTATTCTATAATTCTGTTACAATTAAGGTTAGCGTAAATTTTCAAGTACTTGTAAAATTTACCGTAGCGTACCATTACACCATGTCACATCACATTACATCTAAATACATATCGATTTCCTCTTACTTGTACACAATCCCATCCCATCCAGTTATATTGCACCACATTGTACATGTATTACAATACACATTACAATACACCCGTTACATAACATTGTACAGTGTAGTGCACATTACATTACACTACACTTCACATTACACCATGCAACATTACACTGTATTACACCTAACCACATTACATTTTGTATGTTACACAACTACATGACATTACGCCATATTGCACCACATTGATTACATTACATAACGTTACATTGCACTATATCACATTACATTACATTTCATGTTACCATATGGCAATGAATCTCACAATACCATGAACTAAAAGGGGCTTGCAGGTTGTCCTATCTTGATTCATTAATTTTTCTGGTTATGATAATGCATATGGCAGATGTTTTAGCAATTAATAAAATAGATAATAGCTGAATATTTACATGATTTGTATGTTAACTATTAATCACTAAACAGTATATTTTCTTAAGTGAATTGGTCAGTTTAATAAAATTATTATTGAATATCAAAAGAGAAATTAATTTTCTTTTACAGTTTCTTTTTCTGTTCGTTACCTTGTAAATGGACCAATGTTGACTTCGTGTACATTTTTTCATTAAAAGTGTGTTGTTTTTTGTTAGATGTAATGACGTATTTAATTGACGACTATGGCAAGCCAACAGGGCCATAACGCATATAGGTCTTACGCATAGCCGAGCCTCCACTACACGTAGTCGAGGCTCGGCAACGCGTAGTCGAGTAAACCAATCAGATTGCAGTCTCCACTACGCGTAGTCGAGGCTCGGCAACGCGTAGTCGAGCTAACAAATAAGATTACAGTTTCCACTACGCGTAGTCGAGTCAACCAATAAGATCACAGTCTCCACTACGCATAGTCGAGGCTCGGCAACGCGTAGTCGAGCTAACCAATAAGATCACAGTCTCCACTACGCGTTGCCGAGAAAATGTTCTTCTAGAACGCGTCGCCGAGCCAGGGCAACGCGTAGTGGAGAAATTATGCCTCCCATAGCGTGTAGCCGAACTATCCAATCACTGATGCTCTTGTAAACTGTATTAGACCTGTTCGACTTTTTATATCAGTAATGATTGTAAGGACGTAAATGATTGGTTTGCTTTTCCTGAGCCAAAAAGTGCCATAAGTTGCTCCACTACGCGAAGCCGAAGCTCGACTACGCGTAGTGGAAAACATATTCTCGGCAACGCGTAGTGGAGACTGAAATCTGATTGGTTGGCTCGACTACGCGTAGTGGAGGCTCGGCAACGCGCAAGACCAATGCGTTATGGCCCTGTTGGCTTGCCATAGACGACGGCTTTTTGTGTGTTTTTTATTTTTTTAAAATTTATTTATCTATTTATTTATTTATTATTTTTTAATTTTTTTTTTTTTTTTTTTTGGTTTTCCTTTCAAACCAAACAACACACTTGATACAAAGCGGAAACCTTGGGATTTCAAACGGACGTTATTTGTCATAAACCTGCTTTATCGAAGGAAAGCACTTAGTCTGCCTTGACCGATCATTTGTACAACACTCTGGATTGCTATTTGGCGTCTCCCCATCTTAGTTGTGCAGATATTATCCGCTCAGTTCTTCAATCTAAACACATGTTTCTCCTCCATGTGGCATATAATCCTTGACATCTGCAATTAAAATAAATCATGTGTGTGTGTGTATAAGTGTCGCTGTCTGTCTGAAGTATGTGCATATGTTGTTACGTGCTGATAAGTACAATGTGCTTTGTCCAGTCGAAACTGACCCTGAAAACCGCGAGGAGCAGTCTCATCCCAAGCACCGCTGTACCCAAGAAACTGTGTCTTATTATTAATAATTGTCCCTGGTACTTTCATATCCTCTTTCGTCATCGATACAAAAACTGTCTCTCTTTCTCTCTGGTTGCCTCTTTCAATTTCTGTTAGTTTCTGTTTCTATGTCAATGTGTCTCCTTTTTCTCTCATCAGCTGTTTTGTTTTTCTCTCTACATGTGTAGACATAGTCCGTTTAAAATGCATCAACTGTTGATGATCTTTCAATTTGTTAATTAGGGTTTTTAGCTTATGACATGATTCAGTGCGGTGAAGTGGTGTAGAACGGTGTTTGGTACGGTACGGTGCACCCGATGTGATACGACAACAAAAAATACAGTATGACACGATAAACTACGATTTAGGATATGATGGGTAGGAGAGCAAGGAAGGGACATGGCTTGATACATCATGCATGTCGTCCCAGCCTCTTGTGTGCAGTTCGAAATTTAAAAGGATAATCAGCATCGCAATACTTGGCTAACAATACTCAACATTCCATGGTGAAATATGTAACACACATACATGTACGGAGAAAGCCATTGTTAGACATAGACATCGACATACTTTTATTTTGAACCGGTTCAAATACATCAAACATTAGCCAAAGGCTACTTATTCCAACTAAGTTACAGCAAAATAAGAAATGTCATATTAAAGTATGGAATGGTACTATCATCCGGGTTATCAGCCCGGACCTTGATACAAGGCGTCCTGTCATACAGGTCAGCGAACCCAAGGTCACGGATATGAGATGTCTTGTTATCACGGTTATTGACCCAGGATCTTTGCTGCAAGACATCTTGTCATATAACGGCAAATGAATCAGGGTCACTGGTATGAGGCGTCTTGTACCAGGGCCAATGACCCCATGATTATTGACACCAGACGTCTTGTCATACAGGTAAAAGCCCCAAGGTCCTTGGCACAAGACATATTGTATCACGGTTGATCACGATTAATGATCCTGACATTATTGACACGAGACGTCTTGTCATATAGGTTTATGACCCAAGGTCACAGGAAAATGAGGCGTCTAGTATCAGGGTTAATGCTCCCAGGATCATTGATACTAGACGTCTTATAATCCGGGTTAATAAACCCAAGGTCACTGGTATAAGGCGTCAAAAGACAAGCACAAATAATTCGATTAAAAAAAAACTTCAAACAGTAACAATGAGGCCAATTGATAACAAGACCAGTGACGTGAGATGTTTTGTCTATAAAGCACCTTTACAAATGGGCAAATGAGTTTAGGTATGGACACATATGTATCAACTCTTTTCTCATTAATCCGGCCAAACAGGCCGCTGCTCAAATTTCATCTTCTCATTTATTTTCTTTTTTTTAATAATTTAAACAGTAATGAAAAGGAAGTGAATGATTCTATAATCAACTGTGAGTAGCGCCACCTTTCTGAACAGGTATTATAATGGCTTTCTTGCATTCAAATGGAAATACCTGTTTTGAAAGAGAGAGAGAGAGACTTCTTAATTAATAGAGAGAGAGTTTGAAATACTGGGGACAACTTCTTTTAACATTTTGTGCTAGTACCAACCAGGCCTGGCGCTTTTGATCCAGGTTATATAAAATATGTTGAAGCTAAACTTATTATTTAATTATAGATGGAATCTGTCAAAGTAGCACGCTCCAGGTCAACAGTTTTCCTTGCCATGGGTTGGGAGCTTAGCACCAATCCGCGTCAAATAAAATCTATTGACTCAATATTAATTCAAGGGGGGGGGGGGTAATACGATGTGCAGGTCCAGTCAAATGTTTTAGAAACTACAATTTTTTCTACAAATTATTTACTCTTTATCATATTTCGCGTATAATTTGGCTCACGTCGACAATAATTGTGGAAAGGTCTATGGGAAGATAAGACTCCTTTACGTAGCGTATCCTCATTCAATATTTCAAAGACCGCCAGCCGGCACTCCGGATAACGTTTTTTTTTTTTTTTTTCTTTTTTTTTTCTTTTTTGAGCACAAACGGATCAATGCCATCAACACCTTAATAAAAGTATATTATCATATGTTTGCTGTATATCTAGCATTTAAAGGCATTCGAATGATTCATGATCAGTAGGCAAGAATAGCCTTACCACAGGTAGTCATCATTACGATCAGTGGATTGATTTTTATGGTTTGTAAAGTGAACGGCTGAGCGACAAAGACCACAAAGCACTAAACTACAGTCCGGGACTACGGTATTCAAATGTTTTATCGTGAGCGCAAACAGGCAGCTTTCCCGTTATGTGCATACATCTATGTTCATTTTGCTAGCTGCATGTGACCCAGAGCTTGAACAAACTTTTACCAGTAATTGGTTGCTTCCTTGGAGGGAGTATTGTTGTATAACAATGCATGCAAGTCCAGTCCTACTATTGTTGTCCGAAAGCTATTATTGGCAAAATGTAATGTTTAACATCAAACATTAATATGCTTCAAATATCGCAAACAAATTTGTATTTCTCCAGCAATACCGGGCGGACCCTGTGTTCAAAAGCTGTATACTGACGTTGGTCCCCCTGAATATTTCACTTTGTCATTGCCAACAGAAGTGTTCTTTTCGCATACGGTCGGGACGTCCAGACAAGCGATTCATTCATTACAGACACAATCGTCTCTAAAGACCCACTGAAACGACACTGTTACTTTCATTAATGGTACTGTAACTTTCTGTCACCACAAAATTTGTTGACGGACAAAGACAACATTTGTGAAACTGGATCAACAAACTCAGATGATTACTCTAAAATATCCCAAATAAAAGGCATTTGTCAAAACTGTTGCCTCTCTCTCTGTCTCTCTCTCTCCTCTCTCTCTCTCTCTCTCTCTCTCTCTCTCTCTCTCTCTCTCTCTCTCTCTCTCTCTCTCTCTCTCTCTCTCATCTCTCTCTCTCTCTCTCTCTCTCTCTCTTCCTCTCTCGTCTCTCTCTCTCTCTCTCTCTCTCTCTCTCTGGATAATATTATTTACCACCTGTCTGGTCCCACTGAGACTTTTATCTGCTCAAGTGGGGAAATACGATCAAAAAAAATTAGTTAAGCATACACTTTATTTTGCACAGTCAGTGTTCCACTCTTAAACGTAACCGTTGTCTAAAATGACACAATTGCCTGTGAGAGGCCATTGAGGTTCACAGTGAACGTGTCGCCTTTGCCTCTCCGCACCTACTTTTCCTATTCCATATCAAAAGTGTCCTTTTACAGCTGTGTATGCCATTTGTCATTGAAAATGAAGGACTGTAAAAACGGAATGCTGTAACTTGATGTTGCTGAAATGAAGTGTTTGGATGACGGATCAAAGGCAAAGTTTACTAAAGCTCAGTTCCTTGAATCTAATTGTATAGGTGCAGTTCATTCGTGCACTTTGAAAAAATGTGACGTCAAAACGTATTTCAGGGTATAGGTTTTTCTGTCGTAAAAAAGTTGCTGCAATTTGCCATCAGAAGATTTTCCAACTTTAACGTACAATGATTTATTGTCAATAGCAGCATACACAGTAGCGTATTGTAATTGTAACACAATTTTTGTACAATGTTTAGACTGAGCAGTGTCCTTTACAGATACTTTAAATCCATTGTAATTTCTTCCTTTTCGATGCAATGCCAATTATTATGTTTTCATAATGTGGCAAACATGATATTCGAAATTATATTCCAAACTACTTAATAAGCGGACAAATCACTGAAATGTTAAGCCAATTATGCTACGCATATTCCAGGGCTTTAGAATACTACATCCAACAACTTGAAAAAAATATTACCAAATAAGGATGCAATTTCTTTATGACGTTGTAGTGTATAATATAGTGGATGCCATGATATCACCAACAACTTAACTTACAAGTCATATGGTCTCACTGCTCTATTCTTGCTGCTTGTGATCATAAACATGTCAGAGATCTACACAGGAACAAATTATTAGCTTTTTTAATTTTTAAGATAACCAAGAAGTATATTCTGCATTTTCTCAAACGAAGAATTAATTTCATATCAGAAGATATATATATATATATATATATATATATATATATATATATATATATATATATATATATATATATATATATATATGTATATATATATATATTCGTAATTTCTCAATTTTCTTGTTTTTACAGAAACAATACTCCCGCACCCTCACTCCTAAGATTTTCAACATTTTTATTTACAAAAAATACAAAAATCTTAGTTTTTCTTTAAAAAATATGGAAAATCTTGGAGTGGGGAATTGCTTTCTCTTAAAGCAAAAAAAAAAAAATGAGAATATAATGTTTCTTGTTTTCTCTTTCATTAAAACTGATTCATTTTGGCGAAATATAGAGCAAGTTTCCTGGTTATCTTAAAAAAATTCTTGACAGGGATTCATGCTGCGTAATTACGTTTTCACTAGATTTAATAGTATTAGATGCTCACAAATACTGTTGACACCATTTCCACAAAGAAGGCATAGTTGTGCAGAATCATATCCCAAAAGTGATATTGTCCAACAGTAACTACAGCAGGTTAGAAAAGACAATGTAAAATCTGCACGCACAAAAAGTGGTGAACTGCCATGATTTTACGATATTTTCGTAATTTTCACTGTGTATCGAATACCTTATTTAGTTCATGTGTTTCTTACAGATACGTTATTGGACCAGCTGCAAAAGCCCTTCTTTCTCGCTGTACCATTAATATACCATGCATATACTATATGTATGCAGATTTCCAATGCAAAGAACCACTGTTCATTCATTGACAACGGCGCACCAAATGTACGTTTGACATTCAGGTCAGTCTTGCTCCTCCTATGTCTTCAGATGCATCTTAATTGTTTTTAATCCTGTCAATGCTTGTGCATGAGAAGCAACTACCCCAATAACAATTAATTTTGTTATTTGGTTAAATGTGTGCAGAAATAATAACGGAAAAGAGCATCAGCGAAACTCCGGTAAACGTTCAAGGCTGTGCAATTGATCTGAATGGGCAGATGCTTCCGTTTGAGATATGCAGGCCTATATATAAAGCTATGTAAAGTACACTGGAACAATAGCAGCCAAAGATATATTGTGGTTCACCTTTAAATCCTCAGAATACTGGAAATTTGTGCGTGAATTTATTGCCATGCATGAGCAAAATTTCCATGATCCATAATAAAAAAAAAAAAAAAAAAAAAAAAACCTTTATGGCAGGCATTTTGCAGTGGACGTTTATAAAGGTGAGAGGACGATTCACAGTGCACTGCGGAGGAATCAACAGCAATCTAAATGCTTAACGAGCGCAACAGACATGGACCTACATATCCATTGTTTGGTCGAACAAAAAATAATCGTCAGGCAGGTATTATATAAATTGTTATAATGTCTTTCTTCACACAATTAAGATTACTTTTTTAATTTTTAGAATGGAAATTACCACGATATCAACTTTTGATGTGTGCGTCAAAATAGTCACTAAAGAAAGACCGAGGACCTCGTGAAAGATTAACCAATTCTATGCGGCAAAATTATCCATTTCTATACAGCAAAAGTTAACCATTTCTATGCAGCAAAGTTTAACCATTTGTATGCAGCAAAAATTAAGCATTTGTTTGCAGCAAAGATTAAGCATTTGTATGCAGCAACGATTAACCATTTATATGCAGCAGAGATTAACCATTTCTATGCAGCAAAGATTACCATATCTATGCGGCAGAGATTAACCAATTCTATGCGGCAAAGAAAAACCGTTTCTATGCAGCAGAGTTTGTTTTCTCGTCATGTTGTCCATTATTGATATTACTGTTACATTACGTTGAATACACAGTGCATTACGGTTCATCCATAAAATTTTTACACAAACATTATATCAAAAGCTAACCTATTCTCCTCACGAACATATGTCGCCCTGAAAAATTTGTAACAAGTATAAAATTGAGAACAGGGAGAACATCTTTCGCAGTAAATTTCAGTTTCCCCCGTCTTTACGAATCGGTCATTTTGCTTCTAAGCATCAAATGATTGCTTTTTTCACACCACCACTCTTACAGAAAAGGCAAAATGGTAATAATCTGCTTTACTTAGGCTGCGTCTGCGTATATATATTCTTTAATCTGTGACCATAAATACACGCTTGGTTTTGATGCTCTTCACCAGTGACCGTACATGAATCGACGTGGTTTTATTTGGATTTCATTTCCCGCCTTCCCATTACATCTCTTCTCATGTGGCCTATTTGTTTTCGTTTTATGTGTTTTCGCTTTGTTTGTTGCTGATGTTGTGTGCTGTGTTTGTTTTACAACCAGGGCCGGGGATGCCCATTGCGCGGATATCTTCTATCTTTATGTTGATCTTTCACGTACAAAAGACAGCTTCCGAGAAGTCAAAACTTTGGTCAAGTGTTCTCGATTTAAAACGCAGCCTCTGATCCATTGCAGAAAGGAGGCAGCTGAAAGTGCTCTTTGAGGCAAGGAATATAGGCTTAGATGCGATTGGCGCAGCTTCGCCATTTATTTGTACAGTTTGCAATAAGCAAAGTCAAGCCCCATCCTAATGATGTAAGGTAAGCGAGAAAAATGTCGTCTGCTTCAGGTAGATGCATGTGTATTGCGAAGAGTTGGTTTGTATTTCTTTCTGAGAGTGTATGTTACAAAATTCCACCAGGCCACGAGTGACACAAATGGTTTACGAACAAACACCATTTTGGGCACTTGGCGATCTGGTAACATTTGAGACTTCTCTAAGAAGTTTCGTCATCTTTCTCAGTCTCCCAGCCAGACGCAATGGCAAGCGGCTGCCATATCGGTGACATATCCAGATTGTTCTCATTGGGGGCAATAATAATCATATGTTGTATTATTTACATAACATTTCAAAGTAGAAGTTCAGAGTTGCTGGCGAATGGTTCACAGGTCTTGAAAGTAAACACAGCTGCCAGGGGGAGCCATGAGAGATGGGGGATGGAGCACGGATCACCGCTCGACTGCAGTCTCGCAAAACACCTCCAATATGTTCCAAATAGCGGCTGCAATTGGAGAAAACTCCACAGCCTTCCGTGTCTGTGAATCTGGAACTATTTAATGCAAGGCATTTAAGCATGGATTGTCCAGTAAACCTTTCCACAATCCATTATATCAAGAGAATCCTGTCTTGCTCAAAATAAGGCTGACTATTAACAACCTTCAATGACCAACTGTTCAGATTCAGAACCGCGAAATACGTTGCTCAAAAGTCTACCCGAAAAAAAGGTATGATTTTACACGTCTTTCGTAATGGAGAAAAGATTGAAGCGGATATCGTTGGCTAACCATGCAGTTGTCAATGCCAACGTCCACAGAAATATGGTTCAAAAACACAAATGGGGAAAAAAAGCGAATATACCCATACATCAGAACTCTTGCTAGGTTGGCGAATTAGACATGCTTTCACGATGGTTGATTGAGGCCACCAGACACAGCTGTCTCTACCCTAATTTTGCATACATATTGACTGTTCTACCATTTTTTTTTTATAGATATCAATAATCAGCCTTTTCCACAGTTACTACCTATTATGGTGGATATCGCTGAAGGAGTTATAACACGAAGTACCAAGAGAGATACGTAGACCTTTGAAGTACCCTGCAGTAAAGATTTAGTCTTACGGGTGAGGTGAAACATTGCGTGTATTGAGGCTACAAGCCTACTCTACATATTATCACATTTCACATTTTATATTCATAACTTTGCACTTAGTCTTTGGGACAGAAAGCATGAAATAAAATCATTGATTGCAAAATTGATTTAAATATGGGACGTATCTGTATCTCTTATGAGGTTTTGATCATATTCTTATCAGCACATGGACTTCCTGTGTTACATGTCACAGCAAATGTGAACTGCGAAAAGACCACCACGTTAATTCGGTGAATGCATTATGTATGTAGCCTTGTGTACTGAACGTCATTTCTTATATCTTAGGCAACACATTATACCCACCTATATACTTACAAAAAGGATGAGAGAGTGATGTTATGTACATCTCTTTCATCCATGATGGCTCCCATTATGATCAGCACCTCTTGCTTTTATGATTGATGTTGACTTTTCTCGCCAAACAAATGGCTGTTATGAAGGCTCTGGAACCAATGAGCCCACGCGTCGATTTGTTGGTGATTAGATTTTCTGTATATTTATCAGACTTTTAACGGATGGCTGTTTGTTATCGATAGAGATGAGCAGGAAGGGGTTAATGGGTGAGGTGCATATATATATACATCATCGTTGTTGTTATGTGTGTGTGCAACACAAATATTCTGTTTTTCCTCGAGTTCTTTCTTTCTCTTTTACTTTCTTTCTTTCTTTTTTCTTTCTTTCTTTCTTTCTTTCATTCTCTCTTTTTTGCTTTCTTTCTTTCTTCTCTCCTACCAAATTTGGTTCACCAGTTTTCTCAAACACTATCACACTCAGAAACTTCAAACTTGGCATGATTATAGGTCTGTACATGAATTTATGCCTTTTAAAAGAGAGAAGAAAATATGTTAAAGATTATGCAAATTAAGGACATTTGAAACTTTGATGCTCGAATTGTTCCAAAATTGTATAGCTACAGCTAATCAATCCAACTTTAATTCATATATTTGTAACACAGCACTTTTTGTTATTTACGTGTGACCTCTTAAGGCGAAAGGGTAAGGTCATTTTGCCGTTTGGATTTTTCTCCTAGCTTCTAGCCATAACTCCGCCAATTTTTATCCATGTTGGACCCTTTAATTCATATATTTGTAACACAGCACTTTTTTGTTGTTTACGTGTGACCTCTTAAGGCGAAAGGGTAAGGTCATTTTGCCGTTTGAATTTTTCTTCTAGCTTCTAGCCATAACTCTGCCAATTTTTATCCATGTTGGACCCTTTAATTCATATATTTGTAACACAGCACTTTCTTGTTATTTACGTGTGACCTCTTAAGGCGAAAGGGTAAGGTCATTTTGCCGTTTGAATTTTTCTTCTAGCTTCTAGCCATAACTCTGCCAATTTTTATCCATGTTGAACCCAAATGTAGATATTACAACACCGTATATTTTTATAATTTTACATGTAACTTTCAAAGGTCAAAGGTCAAGATCAAGGTCATTCGGACCTTTGAAATTTTCATCCAGCCAACACGTGGTCAAATTTTGTGCAATTTTAATCAGGGTCTCAAATTGTAGATATTGTAACACTGCAATTTTTTGCAATCTACATGTGACCACTTAAGGTCAAAGGTCGATGTCAATGGCATTTCATTTTCTTCTAGCCGTAACTGGGTCAATTTTTATCCAATTTTGATTATGATAGGCTCAAATTTTAGATATTGTAACACCTCACATTTTTGTAATTTACATGTGACATCTAAAGGTCAAAGGTCAAGCTTATTTGGACCTTTGGAATTTTCGCCCGGCCATAACTCTATCAATTTTCATCCAATTCTAATCATGTTGTACTCAAATTGTAGGTATTGCAACACTGCATATTGTAATTAACATGTAACATCTAAAGGTCAAAGGTCAAGGTGATTTGGCCCTTTGAATTTTCATCTAGTCATAATTTGGTCAATTTCCATCTGATTTGATTCATGTTGGGCTTAAATTGTACATTTTGTAACACTGCACATTTTTGAAATTTACATGTAACCTCTAAAGGTCATAGGTCAAGGCTATTTGGGCCTTTGTATATTTCATCTAGCCATAACTTGGTCAATTTTCATCCTATTTCAGTCATTTCGGGCACAGATTGTAATTATTGCAACGCTGCACATTTTTGCCATTTACATGCGACCTCTACAGTTCCAAGGTCAAGGTCATTTGGACTTTGAAATGTTCATCTAGCCGTAAGCAAAATGGAATGTGAAGTACCAAAGGACAAAAGTTGTAGCATTTGATATTTACAACTTTTGAACCACACAGACAGATTTGCTAAGAACCAAATCTTCTTTTCTTGTTGGTCTTGTTATCGCTTTCTTCAATTTTTTCTGTACGAAAGGCTTATTTTTGCGCAAATCTGTGTTGTCACCGCTTGATCATTTTAATTCTTCGAATGTTTGAGTGAAAAGTGTATGAAGAATTGTGCATTTGGGCATGCCCCTCATAACAGGATGAATTCTGCAGAAAACACCCACACGAAAAATAGATTCTACAGTCATTTAGTTCGGGATGACAAGAGTTACTGTTGGATGATATATTGCCAGTATGTTACTAGAAATACAGTGATCTGTGAAGCAACTGTGTGGATTTGAGCAATCAAGTAGAATCAGTGATTAGATCTGTCTGTGCGAGGAGTCAAGCTACAGTCAAAATTTGTTCTGATGTACATCTATTGTGCATTAATCAAGATTTACACTTGAAACACTTTCGTGAGCGTAAACAACTTTAAAGCATTTTGGGCGTAAAACAGGATTGTTCTGTTGTGGAAATTAACGGTGTGTCATGGAAATGGAAACGTTATACTCAGTTCACTCGTATACATTTTAACTTTTCAGCCACTCCTTCTTAACCCTTTCTCGTTTGATTTAGACAAGCCAGTTTTTGTCCTTTTTTTCTATGCAGGATGGACACCAAGTGTACACCGTGCACCAAAGAAAGTCACAGCACTGCAGCATGCTAACACTTAGAAATCTGACCCACAATTCTCACTTTGAGCGCTATCTATTCATGACGAAATAACGGGGAAAATTGAGAACTGACAACCGGTCACTTAAATTAGGTTTTAAGAAGGAACGGGTTAATAATTCTCCGTGAAGAAGCGCTACGTAAGTATAGACTTCTGAAGACTTTCAACTGAAACATTTGAAGCTTATTGCTGAATGCAGGTAATCTTAAACTAGTTTCAGCACAAAATATCAACATGAACAGATAAAAGATATATAAATTTACAATTTTACACACATTTTAAAAACTGACTAGAATAAATTTGTTTTTGTGTTTGGAGTTTTCACACGCTAGGCCTTGACATGGAAATGCTTTCATTTCTGCCACAAACAAGACACTCGTAGCGCTTTGCCCAGGGACTCAGACCATATTGTCAATGAATTGCATAAAAAAACCTCGGGCATTCTTTGATATAGGATATTTTTTCCAATTTTGTAAGTGTTTGCTTCTTCCAGATCAATGGACCATAGTTCAATATTACTCTTTCATGCATTGTAAGCGTCTTGTTGGTCCCTTTACTTCTCTTTTTATTCTCTCATATTCTGTATCTATATACTGCACACTGAGTCTTTCAAACATGTACACACAGCCTTATGTTGAGAATTGTTGATGTTCACGCTTGATTTGTTGATTAAAGTAGGTCATTTCAGACACCAACATATGATTGTTTTTGGATGTTGATAAACATTACTTAAGAAATGAACATGAAAGCTTTAAAAAGCCGATGTTGAATTTTTAGGTCGAAATCAGGATAAATGCAGACTAGATTTATCAAGTTTGCTTGGAACAATGCATGGATGGTTATGTGACAAATGCCGACTTTAACCTTTTGTTTCCCGTTCATGCCTCCTTGTGCCTCGGCTAAAAATTAACTGCTCATGTACAGTTTAATACGATTAGGCCCATGTATAGCCTAATCGTTCAACAGACTGATCTCCGTGTTTTATCCACTCCGCTTGGAAGAGTAGTGTTTTTATATGGATCGATCGAGCTTGGCCTGCTTTGGAGTTAAGCCTACGTACGACACATGCAGGCCAAACAACAACCAGTGTGTAGTTGGTGTTGAAGGGAAGTTTACTTTTTCGTGATAAATGATCGAACAAAATGCTACTCGTATTTACGACAACTGTTCCAGGGAACTATTTTTTACAAATATGCATTAACTACAACAAAAGTATTGAATTTTGACAGCACAATTTGCTCTCTTTTAAAAAAAGAAAGAAAGAAGAACTTTATTAATCTTTTATGTCCCATTTGGCTCATGGTAATCACACCATCCATACATCGACAATTAATTACACATGAAGCTTATATATATGTATGTGTGTGTGTGTGTATGCACATATGCATATAATTGTATAGAAATGGAAGATATACAAAATATATATACCATATTGAATTAACCTTTCGCCATGCCTGTACACGAGTGGCTGAAGTGAAAACAACCGTACGCAGATACAATGAGTCATTGGTCCCGGTGCAGAGAGATATTGACACTGAGATATACGCATTGCGCTCCTTACAAGCTAGCATCTGTTATATTTGTACTAATACATGGAAGCTTTAAGTTCTATTCGATGTTACTTTTTTTCTCAATGCAGAAACGTTTTTTTTTTTTTGTTGCAGGCTTTAGCTCCACTGACTGGTCAGTCAGCTTAGCGTATATAGGATGTAGTCCGTCGTCCACCCGTCCGTCCATCCATCCATCAGTCTGTTTTCTCTCAATTCACGTTTTTTACTTCTCCAAAATCGTCATCAAGATCCTCTTCAAACTTGGAGATCTACGTTAGGTGGGTGTCTACACATTTTTTTAAACGGTCACTTATCTTTCATTATTTTCAAATATTTTTTGGTTCATTTTCGACAAAACGTTAAAAGATATTCTTGTCCAAAACCGCTCGGTCAGCCACTTGCTTCGAATATTGCATAGGGAGACTGGGGTGGGGGGGGGGGAGATCCCTGGACCTTAATTTATACACCAGGTGGCGCTGTGATTTTTTAAAGCAAATTTTTGTGTGCTTTTGATATTTTCGACTTCTCCGGAAAAGTTACTCAGTTTGTGCAGAAATGCAAATTGACCTTGTGGAAGAGTCAAATAAAGTTGTCTAATAGGCGGTGATGCAGTGGATCCCGGATTTGTAACGATTTTTCAATTTCTGTACTTATCGGTCAATGCGTACATACAGATTATTTATCATGTAAGTCAATAAGAATTGTCATGGTTATTCATTTTTCTACTTTTTGTCCAAAGTCGTCCACTAGTTTCACTTCAAACTTGGTGGGGCGGTACCTTCAATATTTGTAAACATATTTATTTACCAAACTGGATGACCTAGTAGTTTCAGTGTAACCAATCTGGAGGATCTCCAGCACAAACAGCACACACTCAATATATATGAAAAACGCACAGGACATTACAAGAAGCACGGTTCACTTTGTTTTAGCACAAAACTGCGAAACTACAAAACTACGAGCATACAATATTTGGAGGATAACCTTTTCCTTTTAGGCCTCAACCAAACATGTTCAAATGGCCTTGCTCCAGTGATAAAATTTGTTCAGCATGTGGCACAAAGATTCTTTTTCTTTGTTTCAAAAAAAAAAAAGTCTGCCCTTGCTGATAATTCATAGTTTCGAAATTTCGTCAAAAAATCAGGAAATACCAGCAGCACCATGTTACGTTTTCACCAAGTTTAAAGAGAATCCAACATTCCATTTGGGAGACGTAAAAATATCAAAATTATGAGTATATACTAGCATTGCTGTTGATTTAAGCATATTATATTTTCGGAAAAATACGATCAGGAAACAGACATGGCCCATGGGAATCCATCTCAGATTGTTATCGTTAGGACGGCAGCAAATCTGATATATTGGCTTATATTTCTGTATGGTTGATCATAGGTTCATGTTAAATATTAAACAATAAGGGGTGGTTCAACATTATCATCATTTTTGAGTTAGTACTCAGGGTATTTAATTCCATGACCCCCTCCCTCCCCCAAATTAGTACTTTAAAAATGATGACTTTCCAAAAAAAAAATCATCTTAAAATTGCACAAAATAGGCAAAAAAAATGGCCATCATTTTCCATATTCTGTGAAAATGTACAGACTCGTTTAACTCCCTCCCCCTTGCATACTGTAAGTACTAATTAAAAATGATGAAAACTTTGAGCCACCTGTAATATGAAAGTACATACGGGATTTCTTTTGGTATTATTTATTTTGTCAGTGAGTGACCTTGAAAGGTCAAATTGACCTCTTGGCTTAAATCATGGTAACAGTGGATCCTGTCAGTTTAAATTTGAAAAATGATGACTTCGACTTTTCTAATCTACCTTTCAATGAGGAAAATAAGGTACCGCTTAACCTTATTCTTTCCCGATGAACACAAAGTTCATGTAGACAATTTCAAGCAAAAGTGTATGCCATTGAGACATCAGAAGACAACTCGCCATAAGGACGTGATATATTGGTCCATGTACACCATTTTATTTTCCGCTTACCACAAAACTTATTTCATTAGATACACACACACACACACACACACACACACAAACACACATAAATGTATGTATGTTTGTATGAACATGTATGTATGTATGTATGTATGTATGTATGTATGTATGTATGTATGTATGTATGTATGTATGTATGTATGTATGTATGATTTGCATTACTTTAAGGTTTGGTTTAGATATTTTATTTCGAAGAAATACAGTTGGGAAACAGGGCAATGCTCTATATTAATCACTCTTGTAACAGAGAATTAAGACGTTGCACAACAATCAAGACAACGTTCAATAAGAGGTATAAACAACACATGACATAACAGGTAGAGTGGTTATGCCACACGAGTTAAGGATTTGGACCAGGACAGTACACCACAGACAGTAAAAACAGCCTGGGGGTAATATTTTACCCGAAATTTGCTCATAATTGTGTATAGTCTCAAGAGACAGATATTTTGGGTTTAAGGTTTGAAAACGCAACAAAATGCTCAGATCAGTGGTATCGAAGGAAAGCCATACAGTGATTAAAACCTGATCTGCAAGAATATACAAAACATCTAAACCTCGTCAGTCCTCTGTATGTTGATACCTACTACCAGGTATTTCGGGAGCCTAAATGCTACCGATTTTTGAAGCGTTCCGGTTCTAATCTCCTTTATGTACACGGCATGTCCTGTAGTTTGCCTGTGCACGATGAAAGGACGGACGGACTGATGGTTGAGTCAACACGTCTAATAGCTTGATGTCAACAGGTGTTCATGTTCCAACTCTAAATCACATTTTGAAAAAGGTAGTTTTAAGAAAAAAAATGAAGCTTAGCTCCAAAAAGCCTAAATGCCACACGTGGAAGAAATTCTTTAAAATTGAGAAAGATTGTTGGACACGTCGTTTACTATTTCGAATGAAAGGCACTCTAATTCCGAGATTAACATATATCCTGCGTCAAAATAATACCACATTTGAACCAGAAGAACATTCACACATACAAAGTTTACCCGCCCCCTTGTGTCCACATGATTACATGTTGTGTATCTTTCTTGTAGCAGTGTGAACAACCTCAGTGATCTGAGGAAATCACTTGACAAATAAAGCCAAGACAACGGGTCTGTTAGGCCAACTCCAATCGTCACAACCACTGCCAAGTCGGTAAATATTTTTCGTCGGTACGATTGGATTGGTGTATTGTGAGCAGTCTGACCAAAGTCAATTTGCCCAGGTGGTCTGGTGCACAAGTGGACATGTAATCAAGTAAAACTGGTTTATATCTGTTGACAAAGGTTGCAGATGGTGGAAAGTGCAGGCGAACAGAACGCTGCATCCGTGAGACACTGATGCTTTTCCGTCAGCGGAACACCTACAGACTTTGTAACAGTACTAGTTCGGGCAAGGAGGCATTTTTTCATGCAGTTGGAAGAGAACTGGAGCCTTTGGCCACACAGAAGCAAGACTTTCTCGTTGTGTTTGTCTTAAACAGGGAGCAGGTTTATCAATTAATGACTTCAGTCTCTGTGTGTGGTCCATTACACTTTTAATTTGACTGAATGGTTTAGCGGTTAGCGGTTAAAGTAATGTTGCTTTTGTGCGCCTTTTCCTACTGGGCTTGAGCTGATGTCTTTCTCATGTTGTCAATACATACACATTTACACATTTGGACACATTTATGATACAAGGTGCAATATGGCGCGGGGTTATATGCCATAGCCTTTCCTAAACCATATATACCACTCTTTTACATCAAGCCAGTATCAGACAATAACCCCATGGATGCATGTGTAATGGCCCTAGTACTGCCAATGAGTAACTGTTTGTCGTGCAGTTGCATGCAAAATAAAGTGTCTATTTTCTTTAGTCCCATTTGTCACAAAAGTTGAAAAAGGCCATGATATGAAGAAGAAGAAGAAGAAGAAGAAGAAGAAGAAGAAGAAGAAGAAGAAGAAGAAGAAGAAGAAGAAGAAGAAGAAGAAGGAGGAGGAGGAGGAGGAGGAGGAGGAGGAGGAGGATAAAGGAAGGGTACATGGCATTAACATCAGTCGTGATTTAACGTTTTGTAACCCCACTATGAAGAAATTAAACTTTCAGTGGAAGAACAGTGTTTTTTTTATCAGAAAATTTAATTAAGAGTTTTTGAAAGAGGCTGCATTTATTAGTACCTTTTAAATTTCTATTAAAAAAAAAAACACGCGGCCGACTTTTATGTAATCTATTGATGGACCATTTGCATGTGGAAACATCTGAGATGTGCTGAATGTTTCCACCATTACGTTGTCTTTACAGGTGTTCTGAGTGTTCCAAGGTTTTCCGTCTGATGCTTTCTTGTATACATGAGAAAAGAGCTACTAAATGTGCACCCACTTTGTTAGTCAGATATTGGAATTTCACCCTCCCCCTTTTGGGGGCATCTGTCTTGTCACCTGCGAAAAATTGTCACCAGTCAGTCATTCCAAGGCATGTTTGCCATTTTTTTTTCATTTCAGAGGTTTACAATGGAAATTGTGGGAATGCCTTCGTGTACAGTTAATAATCATAGCTGACAAGTATTTAATAATTCGAGGAACATACAATAAAATCTAGTTTCTTACAAAAAAAGGCAACCAATAACGAATAAATCAAATTTTATTATCGCAGTCATAATAAAAAAGTGAATTATAAGCGTCGTTGCTTGCTTTTCATGGGATTCTAATGACACTTACGACACTTCATGGAAAGAAGATAATGCTTATCACACACATTCAAGTTCCTAAGTCTTGATATATTTTCTAATTTTCAATATTGAAGCCGTCTCGGTCTTCATAATCATTATTTGTTGTTGCAACAAACTTGATTCATTAGGAAATCTACCCCATTACAACGGGGCACCGATGACTGGAGTTAATTCCGTGGTGCGTCCCGGATATTTTACCATAATATCGAGCGACACTCAAGCTGTCCATGTGGCAAAAAGGTTATTGGTGGTAGTAAAGGTTTACATTTAAATCAAAGATCGTAACATAAAGGTATGACCCTTTGATTTTGAACAAAGGTAGCATGCGTGGTTTTGTCGAATTGTAGGGTTTGGTCAAAAAGAAAGAGAGAGAAAAAAAAGAGAATTATTTCTACAGCCATTGTGGAATGCTTTTAAAGTGTCTTTTTGTACAATACCAGTGATTTGCTTTTTGGAATGAATGCACGTTACCTCAGCTATAATAAAGGTGAAATTTTAAAACGAACTTTCTCCTCCTCCATGCTTGAAGTTTGAAGTTTATATTCCCAATTAACCCTTAAAGTGCTGATTTAAGATTGAGTCAAAAGCTTTCCTCGGGAGACTTTGCGCGCAATGCGCGCAAAGTGTCCCGAGGAAAGCTGTTAACTAAGACTACTTTTGGCTTCAGACAAGGCTTGCTGGTATTTAAATGAAAGGTATCTTCATGAGAATTTGACTCTTTTAACCATTATATGTTTAATGGGAATGTGAAAGCAACTATAGCAGTGATTAGCACTTTAAGGGTTAAGAATGATGAACACATGTATCTTGTTGCGCTCTAAGCAATGAATTAATGGTGTGTTTTGTGCAACTGAATCAATGGTTTTACACATTCGGCAAACAATGTAAAATATGATAGCAAACAGAAGAAATTAGAAAATACAACAAAACCCACATACAACAAACAAAGAGTCTGTGCAGCTGTGAGGGCCTCTTCTTCTATGTATCTTTACATGTTGGCATACCTGTCAACATTCCACACCTTAAAATAGGGAGACTTTTTGTACATTTGAAAAATCTATGGGGGAGATTTGCATTTTAACAAAGAATATAACAGAAAATACTAAGTTTTCATGGGGGGAGATTTGCAAAATTTTGCACGCAAATAAAAAAAAATGGGAGAAAAAGTGGGAGACTTGCACCTTATGGGGGAGACTTGACAGGTATGTGTATGGATACCACGATGCCACTTCGAGGCTGTTTTAAATCATGCCCCGGTTTCTGTGATAGTTTGTAAATGATGACCGTTATTCAGGTCTATTGTCTTGTAGTATGACCAAAGTTTCTGAAATGATTGGTTATAATGGCCGATATCTGCCCCAACTGTGTACTGCGATAGGATGCTTTATTGCCTTATTCAATACATATGAACATAGCAACAATATCATATACATACACAAATAGAAAGATAAAACAAGAAAAGAAGATTTGCTACAAAACAAATCTGTCTGTGTGCCTTTAAAAGTTGTAAATATATATAGAAGAAAATTTCAAAGGTCCAACAGACATTGCCCTTTGACATTTACGGGTCACATGTAAATTAAAAAATGTGCAGTGTTGCAATACCTACAATTTGAGCCCGACATAACTGAGACCGGATGAACATTGACCAAATTATGGCTAGATAAAAATTTCAAAGTCCAAATGACCTTAATCTTGGACTTTAGAGGTCACATGTAAATAGCAAAAATATGCACTGTTGCAATACCTACAAGTTGAGTCCAACATGACTAAAATTGGATAAAAATTGACAGAGTTATGGCTGGATTAACTCTTGAAGGTCCAAATGACCTTGATCTTTGACCTTTAAAGGTCACATGTACAGTACAAAAATGACCCGTTTTACAATGTCTGCAATTTAAGCCTAACATGAATCAAATCAGATGAAAATTGGCCAAGTTATGGCCAGATGAAAATTCCAAAGGGCCAAATAGCCTTGACCTTTGACTTTTTGAGGTCACATGTAAATTACTAAAATGTGCAGTGTTGCAATACCTATAAGGTGAGTCCCAATATGATGAAATTTTGATGAAAATGGCTAGATGACAATTTCATAGGTCCTAATGACATTGACCTTTGACCTTTAGACGTTACATGTAAATTACAAATATATACAGTCTTAGAATGTTTGCAGTTTAAGCCTAACATGATCTCAATCACATGAAAATTGGCCAAGTTACGGCTAAATGAAACTTTCAAAGGTCCAAATGATCTTGACTTTTGACCTTTAGAGGTTATGTGTTAACTATAAAATATGCAGCGTTGCAATACCTACAATTTGGGTCCAACATGGTCCAAATTGGATGAAAATTGACATAGTTATGGATAGATACAAATTCCAAAGAGGTCAAATGTAAAGTACAAAAAATGTACAGTTTTACAATATCTACAATTTAAGCCCAACATGAACCAAAATAAGATGAAAATTGACCAACTTATGACTAGATGAAAATTTTAAAGGGATGAATAACGTTGACCTTTGAATTTTACCGGTCGCATGTAAATTACAAAAATGTGCAGTGTTGCGATATCTATAGTTTCAGTCCAACATGATTAAAATTGGATGAAAATTGACGAAGTTATGGCTAGATAAAACTTTCAAAGGTCCAAGTGACACTGACCTTTGCACCTTTAGAGGTTATATGTTAATTACAAAAATAGACAGTGTTCCGATTTTGACCACGTTGGACCCAAATTACAGGTATTGCGACACTGCATATTTTTGCAGTAGCATGCAACCTCTAAAAGTCAAAGGTCAAGGTCATTTGGACCTTTGACGGTTTCATATTGCCATAACATGGTCAATTTTCATCCTATTTGGCTCATGTTGGGCTTAAATTGTACATTTTTTGTAATTTACATGTGATTTCTAAGGGTCAAAGGTCAATGTCATTTGGACCTTCAAAACTTCCATGAAAGTTTCCTTTGGAAATTTCATCTAACCATAACTCTGTGAATTTTCATCCAATCTTAATCATGTTGAACTCAACTTATAGGTATTGCAACACTGCACATTTTTTTAAATTTTGCATGTGATCTCTTAAAGTCAAAGGTCAAGGTCATTTGGCCCCTTGAAATTTCCATCTAGCCACAGCTTGGTCAATTTTCATTCAATTTCTGTCATGTCGGGCTCAAATTGTAGGTTTTGGAACACTGCACCTGTTTTATTTTCATGTAACCTCTAGAGGTAAAAGGTCAAGGTCAAGGTCATTTGGACCTTTCAAATTTTCATGTAGCCATGTTTACAACCTTGGACGGCACACAGACAGATTCGCTTTGCAGCAAATATCCTTTTCTGGTTTCTAGTTGTACTTTGAAAGTACCGAAAGATTTTGCTGCTAAATAAATTTTCCTGTCTGGTTCCTTTCATTTTCTTTTATTCATCAAACGCCCAATGCAATGAATGAAATAATGTTGACCAACAAACCAGTTACAGCTGCTTCCCAGCCATAACCCTCCTCACCCCCCATCCCCTCTAGCCGGTTCAAAATATATTACCAAACACAATCTATAAAGGAATTCTTAATCCGTCTTAGCTTCCGCACTTATAAACTGTTCTTTGTCAAAGAAGCACTTTGTCAATTGATCTCTAGTTTCAAATCCATCTGCTGGTGTTCATTATATCATTCATTCGTTCTTCCACCTATCCATCAATCTATGGGAGTCTTTGTTCCCGCATCTTTGCAGGGGCCTTCATCCATATTTATAGCAGTTCAAGGGTTGACCTAAGTAAAAAAAAAATCAAACTCTAAGCAATTCAATCATACTAAATTTTGTTATTGTAGTATCAATACTTTTACCACCACCACCACCACCACCACCACCACCACCACCACCACCATCATCATCATCATCATCATCATCATCATCATCATCATCATCATCATCATCATCATCATCATCATCATCATCATCATCATCATCATCATCATCATCATCATCATCATCATCATCACCACCACCACCACCACCACCACCACCACCACCATCATCATCATCATCATCATCATCATCATCATCATCATCATCATCATCATGTATGCAATACACAACATACGTATAATATCGTATATGTATTATCTGCAACACAAATATTATGATGGTTACTGTCGAAGACTAATTTGGCTTGCATTCACCACGATATCTGAGA
The DNA here is from genome assembly GCA_964020975.1 of Hermodice carunculata. Lineage (NCBI taxonomy): Eukaryota > Metazoa > Annelida > Polychaeta > Eunicida > Amphinomidae > Hermodice > Hermodice carunculata. The sequence goes on along the minus strand of OZ026622.1, from coordinate 56,211,184 downwards.
TCTGTATTATACAAACTTTGCAAAACGAAATAAATACGCGCAACTAAACAAAGCAAGTTGTATTAACGTCAAGACTAAATAAATATAAAATCCAGGGACGAATGATAATCCTATCAAATTATACACAAAAAACTCAACGAAAACATCAATGATTTCCAGGCTTCCAGTGAGTCACCTCTATTAACCATTTCTCCATCACAACACCTCATATACATGTAGTTTAGGATGGCAAAGAACACGTTTAATAATATTGAAACAAAGTAACAGTTTTTATTTGCATGCATAAGTACTTATATACAAACATGATGATATCTTGAAGAAAAAAGTGCATTGACAGTAGTTCGACTCAACAATTCAAGTTTATGAGATGATGGCAAGTTAACAATTCCCAGGCTGGTAAATCGAGAACTAGACTTGGTGGCTTAAACGATCGTTGGTTTGGTTTCACCATATTAAGTCTTCAATTGGGATGTAGCTAACTTACAATAAGTGAGTATTGACATAAAAATCAAATGTTTTGCTTTGTACGTTAATTTTATCCTGACACAGTGCGTATGTATGTGCATAAAAATTTAGCCATCTAATTTTTACTCTGACTGATCGACCGCTGCTTTCGAAAAAGCCACCTTTTTGAAAGTGTTATGTAAAATCTACATCAGATTGAAAGAACAATGGAAGCTTTGCTGTGGGGCCAGATTGTTAAAATTCACCTCCCCCCCTCCTAAAAAAACCGCCCCAACCATCCCACCCCCTTCGTCGCCTCCGCACCCGCCCCTAAAATGTTACCTTCCCCGAATATTAATCTTGCAATATCAGCCTAATGTTCACCAATAATCTTTACAGTACACATTTTGCTCAGATTGCCCCCCAGTGCCTTTTGGGAGTTTATTCACTTTACCGCTAGCTATGGTGATTTAATTCTTCACGAACATAACAAAACAGGGAAATTGGATTCTGATTCTTTGCACGAATGTTGAGTTCTTTATATCAGTAGTTATATCATTAAATTCATGGTGAAAAAGCAAGGGCAAATGAATTGTATAAGAATCGAATTGCTCTCAGGATATTAGGAAAATAGCAGCAGAAAAAGTGTATTAAAACGAATTTTGATGGAAAGCACCGAGATAGACATGCATAGAGATCGAATTTAGCTTGGTGAGAGTTGAAAACCAATGCTCATTTTGGTGGGTAAACAAGAAAATGTGTGTACTCTTGCCCTATATTTGTACAGAAAATGTTTTCCCATTTAGAAGACATTTCCATAGTTTCCTTCATTCAGATTTTGTGGGCAAAATACGTATTGATCGACTTTCGCCTTACCGCATGTCCGATAATGGTTTCAAGTGAGAAGTGACCATTGCAGGTCAGCCCTGATTTGTATTAGACGCGAATATCTCTTAACACAGGAAACAGACCCACAGAGGACGTAATTCAAATCTTACTGAAAAGGTCTTCACATTTTAAAGCTCTTTCTTTCGCCGCAGTTGTATGTTCCGCCTGTGGAATTTACCTAAAATGCCTGATAACAACAAACGTTGCATTATTTATGCCGGTCACCGTGGTGTACAAAGCAACAAGCAAATTGAAGCATAGCGTTTAGTCCAATATATGCCGGACAATACTGACGCAGCAAGGAAAAGGAACAAATTGAAGCAGAGTTTCACTTGCTGGTGTCTGGTGATTCTTCAGCTGTCGGACGCTTTTTGGGTCGGTGTGTATAAATCTGGATGAAGGAATGTACTTCAGTAGATTATAAAGCCAGGTAAAATACAGGTGAAGGATGCTTGGGACAGAACTGCATCCTTGGCGCCACACGTACATGCGTATATTGTGTCCGTATTTGCTACGACACAAAGCTACGTTTCAATGCCTCAAATGGCAGCGCAAACCTGCTGCATGAAAAGAACTTTTCATAAGAGAGTTCCAGGGACCTATAGCCAGAGTTCTTGTATCCTTATGACCGCGGCACAAAGCCTGTTTACCCACTATATGAGGCTTTTCAACGGCTCTTCTCAAAAAGCTTGAATAAACTCGATTTCTCAAAGCCAGTGGGGTTGACCTGACTGTGAATCCATCAGGGTGGGGAAGTTCCTAAAATGTATGCTGGGGCATGGGTTTGAAATGATACATTCAAATGGCATTTTTAAGCAGATTTTCTCCATGTATCTTATTAAAACGTTGATATGCCAAAGCACGCACAGTGCCAAATTTCGACTAATATTGACAATGAACAACATTCAATATTTAGATTCTACAGGATGCACGTATAATTACACGATTTTTTTTCCTTTACAACATCTCAACTGTCAACCCTCGAACCTCGTCAACTTTAAAGAACACAAACTTGGATGTATGGCCATTTTTCATTCCGCGACAAGTTCACCTGGAATTTCAATAAACTCGGAAAAGGCGCGCGTGATTTTGCCTCAGATATTCTCATAAGGTTACACACAGATACGTCGATCACTTTAGCTGTTAATGTAACATTTAGATAAGACACGCTGTATCATTTTGTTATATTTGTATGGCGTGTGGTTGTATAGTGACGTCACAGACCACAGCGATAATTTGTCCGTGCTAGATGGAATCTTAAGTTGCCAAAGGCAAGACAAGAGAGATTGGTGGAAAGTCCAAACCCTTTGTCAAACCAAGAAGTCTCCTTCGTGGTCAAACTGAGTAATGGCATGCTCTTCATAATTACACTTTAGTATTGAATCCAGCAAAACTGGTACGATTAGTCTGAGCTATAACACGCAATATGGCTCTGATATCATGGCTTATTTCACACTTTGGATATTTTTGTAGCATCCGATAACTAAAACGCCGTTCTGTATTATCAGCAATATTTCATTAATTACAATGATTTACAAAAGCTGCTTATTGGACGGATTATGTCACAGTCACTTAATGTCAGCTTTAAGTGCCAACATTCTCCGTTTTAGCCACCTACAGCTGAATAATTTTCACACGTCAGCTTTGTGGGGTTATAAAATAGCTTCAGTTTAAAGCCCAAAAGGAGAACGGATTCAATTTATTGGAAAATTTATGAATACCTTGAGTGGGCACCTTGTTGTTTGGGAGTAATTGTGCATTGGCTTTACTTCTCCGTGTTTACTCCCGTATTCCCGTTTAATCCTACCTTTCAAGCTTGAATTTGGTGCACTCTTCAGATTTGTATTTGCTTCTGCCCGTTACTTGGTTCTATTGTATTGCTTTATGCGAACGTATTTCTCAATGTTTAAACAGGACGCCAAGTTCTATTAAACTTTAATGATTTTTCCGCTTCTTTAGGTATGCCTTTTATTGCGACGTGGCCGAGTATTTCGGAATAACATAATACCTTTTTCCAGAACTACTGACGAGAACAAATTGGACCCAGTCGGTCAACACTTATGCTTGACTTGCCAAAACCACCATAAAAATATGACCATTTCATATGTAAGTGTTACACTGTAAAGTACAGACACCTCTTTTTTGCTTTTTTTTTTTTCAAGTGAGCAAATTGTACTTGCTTGACGCTTCCTGTGAATCCTGCGTGCTCCTGCGGGCTGTTCGTTTGCTCTCCCCTGGCCTCTGATACATCACGATCATCGCAGTAAATCACGGTCTTTTTCTTACCGATGATCCTTTAAACGGTTTAAACAACTTTGACCGAGTAATGTCCAAATGTAGATCGTACTGTAAGTCAAAAATACCCACAGGTTATATACAACTCAGATCAAGAGTAAAGTTCAGATCTAAGCGTATTGTAATTTAAGAGAAAAAGAATAATACGCAATTTGACTTCGTTTGAATGACCGAGATCTATTTTTTTTAAATGATGAAAACCGAGGGAGAAGCAGGTGCACACAGCCTCTTTTATGGAGAAAATGAAATATGCAATGTAAACATCACAAAACATGAACACAAAATGAAGGGCAACTGCAGACAAGAACGTGCCAGTGAGAGAAGGTCATAACAGACTACACATAGACGATAAAAGAAAATAACCCTTGCACTACATTGGGTAAAAGACTGTCCTTGCACGTACCGACCAAATGGCAATATTTATTACGATCACCAAACGAGATGCACTTTAAATGAATTAATTAGTTTGGCTGACAGTTAGCTGTTGCGCACAGAGGATAGTGAAACAATATAGACCATGTCTATTGAGAGTTGGTCGATTCAGAGTTGCAAGAAATTTGATGTAATGAATAAACAATTAAATGATACGCCCAATACTTTATTCATGAAACCCACCTCTTTCACATGTGGACCCCAATGACAGAGGCAAGATCCAGTTGGAACCATGGTACCAGGACAAGTTAAAATAGGGGAGACCGGGGATAGCTGTTACAGAATTTACAAAATGCGATCTTTTAACCAGCAAAAAGCAACCAAATCAAATCAAATTGTCTTTGGGTTTATACTTGCGCGCTCTTCGGAAAAGGTTTTCTGACGACGAGAGTCTGAGGTAGATGAGATAATTAGGGGATTGGAACTCAAAAAGTAACAACTTGCCCGTTTTTCGGGGTAAGTTGTGACACCCGCCGGGGTACATTGTTACACTGTATCAAATGTCAGAACATAATAACAACTAGAAAAATTTGATTCGCTTGTCAGCAAATCAGTCTGTGCGCATAGAAACTTTTAAAGATTGTCAAGTCTGTATTTATTTAACTCCTGCAACAATAGTTTTTTCATGCAGCTATGTCAAAAACCTATGAATTGAAGTTAGAAAGGCACCTCAATCTATTACAGTTTTGAAGCTATTCAAGATTTAAATTTTGTGTATTTGCCTAATTTGCATAAATCAAACTGCTACAACTTTCATTCATGGTTCATAAGATGCAACTATCCTACAAATCTAGAACTGAAGTTCGAATGATACCTCAATCTTTGATAGTTTTGAAGTTATTCCAAATTTAAATTTTGTGTATTCACCTAATTTGTATAAATTAGAATGCTACAACTTTGGTTCATGTTTCTTTGGATGCAGGTATGTCACAAACCTACAAATTGAAATGACACCTCTATCTGTAATTATTTGATAGTTATTCAAGGATTCAATCTTGTGTATATTCACCTAATTTGCATAAAACAAAATGCTACAACTTTGGTACATGATTCAGTGGATGTGGCTATGTCACAAACCTTTAAATTGAAGTTCGAGTGGCACCTCTAATTATAATACTTTTGGAGATATTAAACTTTTGAATGTTTCAAGTGCTGCTAATTGGCATAATTTCAAATGCTACAGTCTTTGTTCACTGTCCATTATATTGACAAGTGTTACAAACGTGTATGTGGTACTTTAAATTTTGTGTCTATTTGTAATACGTTGGAAGATACACAGTTTTTAAAAATTTAAAGCCCCTAATTTGCATAATTTTTAACATGACACATAAATATGCTAAACCCATTCATTGAACATGATGCTAAACTCATTTATTCTATGAAGTAAAAAATACTACAGCAACACCAGATTTCAATGCTTTGTAAATCTGGACTGCAACAAGTGAAACATGTGTACATGTATTTAAAGGTACATGTATTTGAGTTTCACTATTTACAGGACAAAAAAAACTTTACGTGACAATCTCTACTAATATCAACTACCAGGCTCACTTAATCCACTACCATACATAACATTCAACTTCACACAGCTCTTACAGAGATCTATGTGTTTAACTATTGAGTATCACCAGCCTGAATGTGTCAGCAAACTTAAGTTGTAAGTTTGCACAGGCAACTTCCAGCTTCACATAGCTCCTGGCAAAAATCCATACCATGTTATATGTACATGTTGAGTGTTGTGTTTGAGTGATTTCTGGTAGTTGATCCGAATCTCCCTTTACAAAGACATGCTAAATTTTGGTTCATGCTTCATTGGATGCTGCTATGTCACCAACCTGTCAATTGTAGTTGAAATGGTACCTCTTGATGATAATGATGATGATATCTAAAGATGCCCTCCTGTGTGGCACCTCTCAGTTAGCACTAGCTTATTGTGATGGGGAGTCACACCAAAGAGGCTTCAGACTATATAGCCTGCTTGGGGAGGGGGAGGGGGAGGGGGAGGGAAGGGGTAGTATGCTGGTACAAGGAATAATTTTGCCCTACAACATACAGAAAATAAGAAAATGTACAAATAATGGTTGGTAGTAAGTACGAAAATGAAAAAGTATGCAAGTACAGCTTTTGAAAGTGTCCAGAATGCTGGTACAGGAAACCCCTTACCCTCCTACACAATGCAGACAAGCTTACTCTTGAACACAACCAGCTGCCCTGAGGATTGAAGGGTAAGCCCACAACACTGGGCACTGGCACCACTGCCTGTATATCGATAGATATGGAGGCCAGGCTGTCATGGTTCAACTATCTCTGGTTGCATAACAGCCTGGCTGTGGAAACAGTCACCAGCTTGGGGGGGGGGGATATGTCTGATTTATGTGTATTCTGAGCAACTTCAGTTATTTTAACATAAATTATACTTCTCAATATTGTTTGCATGCTATAGGATAGGATTTTGCTTTAGCAATAGACCCACATACTATGCTTGGAATGGCAACTGTATCCAGGAAAGTTCTGAAGATATGTAAGATTTAAAATTTCCACAAATATGCCTCTAGTTTGCAAAATATTTAACATCATGACTGTTCCAAATAATATGCACAACTTCGCTACTAGATCTATCACCATGCCATGTTTGGTACTTTTCGAAACAATGGTGCCCCAGAAAAACTGGTCACAAAATGTGACACAAAAATGAATGAATGAATGAATGAATGAACGAACGAACGGAGGAAGGAAAGAAAGAAAGAATACGGTATTTGGGAAAAAAGAAGTCTGTGTTCACACACAGACTTAGGTGAACACAGACTAAGTTATACCAAAAGTGCAAAGACAATGCCAATAGATTGGATTGTATAATTTGGGATCTTGTTAGAAAATGTTATTTCTGAGACTGAATGTAAAATTATTATGGTCTCATAAATAGTGAATTGATTGTAATTCTGGGATTCGGAATAAAATGAATTCAAACCACCTTTAAGTTATCTGTTAATTCCTCATTTAGCCCTGGGATAATTCCTTTTCAATTGAAAATTCCGAAAATAACTCCAATTGCCTTTTAAATAGGTATTAAAAATTCTAAATATCATTGGTAGACCTGCTATGGGCATTTTTTTCTTTTCGTTATGTCTGGGTGCCAACCCAGACATTTTGTTTTTCCAAGAATTCTTTTTTCTTTCCTCTTTCTTTCTTTCTTTCTTTCTTTCTTTCTTTCTTTCTTTCTTTCTTTCTTTCTTTCTTTCTTTCTTTCTTTCTTTCTTTCTTTCTTTCTTCTTTACGACCAAATTTGTCCGGATTTTTTCTCAGACACTATTATTCCGAAAACAACCAAACTTGCCATTATGACTGACCCACCAGTGAAATTAGGCACCTGACTTGGAATAGTCATGATGTTACAATTATACAAATTATGGGCAATTAAAATTTTAAAAGCTTTATATCTTCAAAAATATAGATAGACACAAAGTTTTAAACTTACACATATAGGTTTGAGACATCTGGCGAATCCAATAGCATGCCAACAAAAGTTAGGGAATTTTAATGTATGCTAAATTTAATGAATTTCCCAACAATCCACATTTTGACTAGGGCTTCTGCTGTAATGCATGTTATAAGCCTCCATGGTGCTAGGCAACCATGTTGCGTTCATGATACTTGAACCTGCCTCATAGGCAGCCTTGTAGCCATGCCTGCTGGGTTTATGGTTTGAAAGGTTTGGGTATTATGGCAAATGGGAGGTAGGGGTGGGGGTGGGGGTACTCCCAACAACTGTTCTCAATAAAATACAGAGAATTTCTTTCTGTTCATGTAAGAAACATATCTGCTCCATGTTCACACTAATGCTGGACAGAGCTGTAAGTGTACCATGGCTGAGACTGACCAGTCAGAGTTCGCCTGAAGCTAGGAGTCTGCTGGGCTTATCAGTCCCAAGGGATCAGAGGCACTGGACTTCTAGGGAGAACAAGCCAGAGTGTACCCTCTGTTAAAAATAGACTACATACAAAGCTGAGTTTGCTGGACCGATCAAAGTCTGACTTACAGTCCTCAGTGACTGTTTTCATAACTTGGTGAATTTTGAAAAAGTGTGTGGATTTGTGTCATCTCGATGGACACTTTCATGTATTTGTTTTCTTGTAACCAGTGAGATAAAGCCTGCTCTTCATAGCCAATACTGAGTCAGTATAGTGCACGTCTCAGTTCACAGGTACATGTACATGTAGTTTTGTGACAGCATCTATTAAAATTTGTTTATGTAATAAAGGAGTAAAGACAGTTTTGTATTGCATGTATACACATCCCTCTGAATTATAATATGTGTACACTGTAAATGCACATATACTCATCAATACTGCCCAGAAGGGCTGACCCTCTCAGCAGTGGGCACTTTTCTCTGGTGAAGGTGCCCACTGTAGAGAGGTTTCACTATACAGTGGTACCTACAATTTAAGACCACCCTTAATGCCAGACAAAAGTGGTCACACAGGACAGGTGGTTTTTCATCTCAGATGAAAATAACAAAGAAATAAAAGGCCAATGTCTTTCTTTCTTTCTTTCTGACCAAGTTGGTCCAGAGCTTTTTTCAAACACTATTGGAAAAAACCACCAAACTTGCCATGGTGACTGACATAACCAGCAAAATTGTGTATCTCATTTGGAATAGTCATGATGTTTAAAATTATGCAAATTTTAGAGGCAACAAAAATTTTAAAAGCGCCATATCTTCCAAACTATTGCAGATGGACTCAAAATTTCAATGTGTATATATACCTTTGATACACTTGCCACTATAATGGACAGTATAGTTGTAGAATTTCAAATTATGCTAATAAGGGTCATTGAAAAATTTAAAAGTTGAGTATCTCCAATACTATTGTACATAGAGATGCCATTCCAACTTCAATTTGTAGGTTTGTGGCAAAGTCGCATCGAATGAACCATGAGCCAAAGTTGTAGGATTTTAATTTATGCAAATTAGGTGAATATGCTAAATGTAAATTTTTAAGAGCTTCAAATCTATTATAGAGGTGCCATTTCTACTTCAATGTATGGGTTTGTGGCATAACCCCATCCAATGAACAATGAACCAAAGTTCTTCTGGGCTAATGATTCATGCAAATTAGACAAATACAGAAAATTAAAATGTTGAATAGCTTCAAAACTATTATAGATAGTAGTTTCATTCAAACTTCACTCTATAAGTTTGGGAATGACCACATCCCTCGAACCAAGAACCAAAGCTGAGCATTTTAATTTACAAAAATTAGGCTAATACACGAAATTTAGATTATGTTGAACAATGGCAAAGTATAGCATTTCAAACTGTCTCAGTTTGAAGGTACCCAGACAGATTTGCTGTGAAGCAAATCTTCTTTTATAGTTTGTTTGTTCGTTTTTGTTTTTGTTTTTGTTTTGTTTTGTTTTGTTTTTTGTTTGTTTTTTGTTTGTTTTTTTGCTGGTTTTTTTTTGTTTTTTTGCTGTTGTTTTTTGTTTGTATTTTTCTGTTTTTGTTTTTTGTTTGTTTTGTTCTTTGTTTTTGTTTTTGTTTTTGTTTTTATTTTGTTTTTGTTTTTCTTGCACAAAGTGTACTTTGACCTGGAACAATTTCTGTGAAAATTGCTACGATGAATTTTTTATGATCATAAGTTTATGATCCTGTTACTCTCTTATTACTTAATATCGGGGGGGGGGGGGGGGACCCACAAGCCCAGTTGGGATTTTTAACTTCCAGGCACAGCAGATTGGTTTTTTTTTATGTACAGCTAATTGAGAGTAAATGGTCAATGAATTTATACAGATGTAAGTAAGCTTAAATTTGCAAATGATTATGGGTCTTGTCTGAAGATGACAAAGATGTCCAATACGCTGAAAAGAACTCCTTACCCCCTCCCACCCACTTGTAAAACACATCATATACACATTGACACATACATCCGAATGACAAAATTAGTCAAGTATCCCTAAATTCCTTTACTTGAGAATCATCCTCAATATATCAAGTGTTTAACCAGTTCAACTTTTTAAAGCCATTTCCAGTCCGAGAAGTGTCAGCATTCTTTCTAACATGCTAACAAGTTTCCCAAGAATTCTGTTACTTGAGAATCCATTTCAATACATCAAATGTTCAACCAGTTCAACTTTTATGGAGTTGTTATCTCACTCGAGTCCAATTAAATAAAGTAAGGTCTACTCTTGTAAATTTTATATTTAAATTTGGGGGAAATTGCTATCGCTCGGGTGAAGTTGTCACAGCTGTAACAACAAGCACCCATCGAGTTTCGCTATTTTGCACCGGAATTGACTGTAAACCACTTTGCTTTAGTTAAAGACATTTGTAATTACCTTTGTTCAAACCATATTTGCTTTCTAATCAACGACCCATCAACGAACACTTGAGATTTTATCAAACATTATCTGAAGTGTGACAAAATCACTAATGATGGCTAAGAACAGTTATTTGCAGGAACTTGGTAAATACCCATATTAGGTTATGCTATTTTCAGTGTGGAAGCAAACATTTCCTCAGTTGGTCATCTTGCGTAAGATTCCACTCTTTTATTGTTTTATTGCCACCATGCGTCATCTCCATCTTTAACAAAATCCTAGGACTTTGCGGGATCACGCCAGAGCTGGGCTGATTTGTCTATGTACATCCTGAGAGTACGCGGCTCGGGATCTTCATTGTCTCAATTGAAACAATATACTTCACTCAACCAAACTTGGATAATTATTGTGTGCTTATATTTTATTCACACAACACAATGAGAAGTAGCAAAGCAAGGAATAGGACCTTGTTACCGTGTGAGTTAAATCGTGGTGAAAGAAACAATGTCAGTAGCACATGAAGGTATTTTGCCGATTTATCAGTAGGTAATCATCATATAATCATATATAATGAGGAATAACGACCAAGCAATGGCGAATATATATTCTAATTAAGTACAAGAGCGCATGAGAGAGAGAGAGAGAGAGAGAGAGAGAGAGAGAGAGAGAGAGAGAGAGAGAGAGAGAGAGAGAGAGAGAGAGAGAGAGAGAGACAGAGAGAGAAGATCAATGCACCAGGACTTTGCAGTTTGCTTCTGAACCAAGGAAAGGGCAAATTTGTTAAAATCAATTTGTGCTCTGATTAATTGATTACTAGGCCATTCTACCCTTAAAGTCTTCACTGACAGTGACATCTACTTGCAGGATATTTTCACAGTAAGCAACTTTCTTTGCACCCAGAATGAGTATTCAGTCCCTACTATGTGCAGTGAACAGCCTTTAGTAAGGACGGAGTAACGGTGGTAAGAGAAGAGCAGTAATTATATTGGTAACAGTGGTGATTACAACTGTTACACTAGCAATTGCAATGGTAAAAGTGGTAATTACTATGGTAAAAGTGGCAATTGAATGAAAAAAGTGACAATTATACTGATAACAGTAGTAATTACGTTAGTAACAGTGGTAATTAACACATTAACAGTAGTCATTACCTTGGTAACAGTGGTAATTACACTGGTAGCAGTGGACATTGCAGTGGCGACGGTTGTTATCACATTGGTAGTAGTAAAAATTTCGACGGTAACTGCGGTAACAACAATAATTACAATGATAACAGCAGTAGTGATTACGGTTACCACTACTGGTGGCATGCATAATTTTGGTAGGCCGAAACATGAATGTCTGCTGTAGTTTCATTATTTATATTCATGTAATGTGGGCTACATTTTTAAGTAGGCCTATTGACAAAGGAGCATCATATTCGCTTTATTCCGTAATACATCAGTTTGGGATGTTTGTATTGTAAATGCAAACATGGTGCCGGCAGTTAGCAGAATGACTTGTCCGGGGATTACTGGCACCGAAACAAGTCTTGCGCTGGTTCCCCGCTGATGACCTGATTTTATAAAGGCTAATAATGCCTAAAACTTTCTTCTAAATTTCAAATTTTATGAATATGATTTGTTCCTTTTATAAATTAATTTGCTATTAACTATTTTCCAGACAAGTATTACTGGATTCTGACAGGACTCTCTAGTCTTTTTCGGAGCCAGCAATTTGGAAAGGAAGCAAATGTCCTCACCAAAACAGTCCACAGCAACAATTGACCCGTCTCTGCACGTAGGCATTACCTTTGTTAACATACTGCCACTATTAACTGATTACGTGTTGTAGTTTTGATGGACCCACTACTTGTGCGTGTGTGATGAGACAATCACAGCCTTTATGGCCACGTACTGTCAAAACTACAAAACTGGAAAATTGTTGTCAATAGCAGTCAAACAAAGTAAATCCTGCACTTAAGAGTTACTACATTCAAGGAAAATTATGATGATATCGAATTATAACAATATTTCTTTTCCAAATATACTTTGTCTCGCGAGCAAGCACGTAAATAAGGACAAAATTTTCAAGACATATGTCGCTATTGAATAGGCAGCATTTATAACTATGAAAAAAAAACCCCAACTAGTATGGGTCAAGTGTAGCAAAATATGCTTTCCCGATGTCGATGATACAGTAGAATTCACAGCTCACAAAGAACAAAGAAACATATTTCTGCTTAAATTTTCGTCAGCCTCCTTGCTCTTCTTGCCAAGGCTGTCCACGAAGGTGAGTTACGTTATGTGTGCGTGGCGGGGCAGGATGGATGGCACTAAATCAGAGATTAAAGGGGGCAACTGGACGTGACCCGCCGCTCAGCCTTTCCATGCGCAATGTCCATCTACTGTTGTGTTTCTTCTTGATAAAAACGAGCAACCTAAATCAATTTGGCCCCCGATTAAAGGTCTTCAATTGGATGACAGTTGTTAGGGGAACGATCCACCAGTAACGTAAATTGTATTTGAACTACACCGTCCGAAGCTCTGACATTTGGGAATTAAATTTGACGGCATTTGCTTTCCCTCTTGGGGCCAATAGTCCATTTCAATCTATCCGCGAAGTGTACATGCCAAATCGTGAGATATTGGGCTTTCAGATAATCTTTTGAAATAGGGTCTCTGTCATGAACAATTCCATACAATGTCTCTCAAAATCAACCAAGATACATTTTGTCCGTTAACATGACTCTCATCTGTTACCATGAAAGGTGCATATATTCCAATTTGGCAGCAGGACAGGAGGACCCTCCACCCTAAGGTTTGGTTGGGAGACCCTTGTTTGTGGAGAGGTTTTTAATAGCTGATCTCACACAATTTCTTGTTCATTTCCCCACTCATGGGCCGCTATTTTCTTTTTGCAATTGCTGGTCAGCCACTAACTAGGAGACGCCTTTCCTTCAGCAGCGCGCATAAACACAATAACGGATTTTCCAATCGTACAGTTTTGAATACAAGTAAATTCGCATAACTATTCTTCAGAGTCTTTGCTGCTTAAATACATACACATCAACACTTGCATTGCAAACGCTACGTTTATGTCGCCATGACAATTTATGGGCCTTGTCACTATTTGAGCTACCATTATGAATGCTTAAGACAGGCACCCACGATGTACAGCCACTGCACACTTTGAAAACAAAGTTCACTAAAATAAATGGTAGTCCGATCACACACAGCGCAAGAGAGAGACGGTCTTTGTGCGGACAGGAGAAAGTCTCAAATTTAGAGTTACACGGGGACCTCACTTGCGTCTCCCGCGTCTCGTTAACTGCTTTTGATCCGTCGCCTCCATGTTCAGTAATGTTAAATTGTAATTATAAGATATCTCGGGCTTTTAACCTGATTCACTAGCTTAAATTATAAATATGACTGAGCTTAAAGATCAAACCATACTCTTTTTTCGTCCTCTTTCGGCTCAAAATCAACGTCCTCGCAGTCAATTCGCACAATAGCGTAATGCATGACACTGTCTATCTGGTAATATGCCAATGCATATAAACGCACCTATCAATTTTGCTAGTATCACTTAAATACATGTACAATCCCCAGTGTGCATCGTCAGCAATTTTCTTGCATGGATACCCAGTCATTGTTTTGAGTAAGAAATGCAATACGACTGCAATAAATCACAGTAAAATACAACTAAAGCCCAGCAGATTTCCCTCCAGGGAGGCGTCATTATTTTCGACTTTGCTTAGGTCGGGATATGTCCCCGTCACACCCGATCGAGTGACTGTTATCTAATATTCAGACTGGATTAATCAGCCAATTTATATTATGTTTGATGCAAGCAATTTACTTACACGCCCGGATGTACGGTGCCATATTACAACCAAGCCTATATAGACAATAACAAGTGACGCGCGGATTATACGTGAAAAAAGAATAAATTAGTGATGAAACAAAGATATTTGTTTCTGGCGTGAATAGCTTCCTTGATCATTTGAATTCCAGCATACGACACTGGCAATGTTTAAAATGCATGAATAATCCCCAACAATGCACACACTTATCCATATCATGTTTTCGTTATTTGCTACTGGGCTCTTGATGAGCAATAATATAATTAATTATTGTCTAATTCATCAATTGTGGTGACGTTTTATTGTGTCGCAAGCCTTTTCTGGTAAAATATTTGAAATACGTACGTCCATGACGTGATCAAAGTAAAATTTCACTGAAAAAATTCCGGAAATCGTCACATATGGAGATCAACTTCTCTCTTCGTTTGCTCCCGTTGCTGTGTGCGCCTACATGGGATGGTGTGATCTGAAGTTTCAGTGTGTGCTCGTTACCACTGTTTCCTCATATTATAATTTTGGCATGATACACTGCAGCTGTCTTACGAAAACTACAGTGAACGCATTGCAGTGAACGCATTGAGCAATGTGAACTCTAGGATGCTTCATCCATATAATAAACTTTTATAGTCCAAGAATAATTATATTGTGTGAATATTTATCATAAACATATTTATTTTCTATGGATTGACTAATAGTAGCCTATACACAGACTAATCTGGAGGCTCTCCAGTACATCTAACGACGCACAGGAATATATACAATACACACTGGACGAGAACATGCCATATATATATATATATATATATATATATATATATATATATATATATATATATATATATATATATATATATATATATATGTATGTATGTATGTATGTATGTATGTATGTATGTATGTATGTATGTGTGTGTGTGTGTGTGTGTGTGTGTGTGTGTGTGTGTGTGTGTGTGTGTGTGTGTGTGTGTGTGTGTGTGTGTGTGTGTGTGTGTGTGTGAGCTCTGAAAAGAAAAAGAGTACATAGACAACAAATTCGGGTTCCGGAGTCAGTAAACATACTGTAAAATGTTCCAAACAAATTCCACATTTTTTGTATGCCCATTCTTTCAGGAACAAAATGACTCTGATAAAGAGCGGGGGAAAAGGAATTTTGCTTTCAGCGAAAGTATAAATCAAAGTTGAACAGAAACATACTGTAAAATGTCCTAAACAAATTGCACAATTTTTTTGTTTGCCCGTTCTGTCAGGCACAAAATGACTCTGATATAGAGCGGGGACATAAGGAATTTTACTTTCAGCGAAAGTATAAACCAATGTTGAACAGAAACATACATTCTGAATTCAACACGGATGATTTGTAATGTAGGTCCATCTTTATTACAAGGGACTTAATTAATTATCAATACATTGGTGACATCATACAAAGTATTAGTAATGCTCTCTTAACGTCACCACTAATCGCGTGTTTCAACAAAGTATCACGTTATTAATGACGTCACAATATAGAGTATGTAAATAGGCATATAACGTCATGATACTTATAGGTGATCACATGGTTGTAGCTGAATAACCCCCTGTATCAGCCGCCGAGCACCCGTATCGTCAGGAGACTGAAAGTCGAATGACGATACGGATGCGAGGGGCTGATACAAGGGTAATACAGCTACAACCATGTGATAAGCTTTATATTTCCATTCGGTGTAAATAATAGGCCTAGGCTATAGAATGCAGATCCGCAGCTTCAGGGTAGCCAGCCTCACCCAGACATCGTCCAATACTTTTAAATCTGGACAAAAGAGAACCAAGCTTATAATCCTGTCCCCCTGGTTACTACTAATACTAGGCATTCAGTTAGTATATGGCCAATCACAGAACAGGATTCTCACAGATCCCCTAATTATAAATTCATAAATATCAATATTATTTGGAATGGGCAAGGCAACTGGACGGAAAGTATACATGGCTTTCCTAGACATGTGAAAAGCATATGACAGGATGTGGAGGTATGCTATGTGGAAGAAGCTCAGAAGTCTTGGTTTTGGTGGCAACTTCCTTAAAACCCGGAAGGTGTATACACGGATGTTGATTGCACACTAACACTAGAGGATGTTGAGGTTGAAAATGCGAAACTGAATATTGGGCTAAACAGGCCTGTGTGCTTTCTCCCATTTTGTTTGCACTGTATGTCAAAGAATTAGGTGATAAACTGACGGAATGTAACAGAGGGATATAAGTGAGGGAACATAATTTGCCCGGTCTTTTCTTTTCATTTCTTTTCTTTTCTTTTTTTTTTCTTTTTTGCGCCTTTGTGCTTACTGCAGAACCTCAGAAAGCGTTATAAGATATGCTTAACATAGTTCGGGAATACGAGAATAAATGAAGAATAGAACTTGTGGAAAAAAAAAGGCCAACAAAAATGGACAAAAGGAAGCGACGGGAAATGTAAAGTATATATACAGGGGGTTGCTGAAACTATGGCTCATTGGCTTTTTTGGTGTGAAGCATATGATATTAAAAGATACATTGTTTTCAGAAAATGAAAGAACGAAGACCAAAATTGGAAGAGCTTGGAACAGATTTGGGGCTGGTGGGAGATGAAAGGGTTGCATGGTTTTGGGGAATGAAAGGTGAAAGGTGATATTCCGGGAAGTAAAAAAAAAAATCAAATCTGCGCTGGACTACCTGGTAGGGTGCTAGGAAAAAAATGTTTGGAAGTAGGAAGGAGCACAATAAAGTAGAATATAAAAATAGGGGTGGGGATGGCAGCCCTTTCAATGGCTTCCTTGAATGATTACTTATCTATAGACTGTTCGTCAGTGCAGGAACATGACAAGCAAATGCCTGAGCCTTAGAGGTGGGAACATGTGGGATGGGAACTGAGGGAAAGTATCATTTTAGTTTTTACCTTTTCTTTTTCTTTTTCAGGTCTCCAGTGAAAACAGGACCGCAGAAATATTATATGTATGTATGTACGTACGTACATACATACAAACACACACACACACACACACACACACACACACACACACACACACACACACATATATATATATATATATATATATATATACATATATATATATATGTGTGTGTGTGTGTGTGTGTGTGTGTGTGTGTGTGTGTGTGTGTGTGTGTGTGTGCGGAACAAAGGGCGAAGGGATGCAACTGAGTATGGAGCCACTGAATGACTGTTCTTCGACACTTACGGCTTGGGAAGCAGACCCCGGCGTCTGTGTGTACAAAATTATCACTTCGAGTCCTGGTTGGAGATTCAAGCTATTTGTGCAAACCAATGTTGTTGCCATTTAAGCCTGAATCACTTAATAGCAACGTAACACGACAGGAGGGCCCTCCAGGTCGGTGTAAATAGGTCTGTTCACAGAATTAATCAAGAAAGACTAATATATTGCTATTAACCGGGGAAAAAAAACCCCAACTCATTTTGGAATCTAGACCAATTGCTGCTTCAATTTTTGGAAGAACTTCTCTCTCTCTCTCTCTCTCTCTCTCTCTCTCTCTCTCTCTCTCTCTCTCTCTCTCTCTCTCTCTCTCTCTCTCTCTGTCATGATTGTGTTTTAGAAAAAACAAACAAACAAACAAAAATAGGCCTACGTAGACATGTGCAGTGACACTACAACATCATTTATATCAAGTTTTATGGAAGTTGCTCATTCCTTGCTACTAGTATATAAAAAAAGTCATTCTTGTCATCAGATCTTGAATGGTTACCAATCATTTGTGCGGTAATGCATAAAAAAACATACTCAACATGGTTGTGTTTATGTACAAAAAAAAAGAAGAAAGAAGGAATGTGTCTGGTTTTATCACGCCTTCTAGAGCGGTCTACCAATATCCATCAGGATAATGCATCTCATATATGGTTAAATCATATTTTAGGCTTCGTTACAAATAAAATACCGTCAATTGTTTCACTAAATTGAAGTCAGTGTTGTATTGTATACATTACCAATTATGTTTATCCTGTATTGTAACATAAATCCCTATCCATGGTCTAGCTTATCTACTGTTGCTGTAGACAATATACATTGTCATAGACTCAGTCTTGTACACTGCTGCAATGGTGTTCAATAATATTCATTTTTTTATGCTCCATCCTGCCCATTTTTTCATTGAAATTATATCCATCATCATAATCACTCTTATTTCTAACACTACCTCCTGACCGTTGTTCCCTGCATCCAGTTCGTTTTGCACTGCCTCCTATCCGTTGTTCCCTGCATCCAGTTCGTTTTGCACTGCCTGCTGTCCGTTGTCCCTGCATCCAGTTTGTTAGTACGCTACACCCTGTCCGTTGTTAGACTATAAGTTGTCTGTTGACTCGCTTCCGTTGCGTTTAAAATACATCTTTTCTGTCAAATGTTACACTAAAGTTTGTCCTTTATTGCCTGGTGGCTATTTTTTAATGTCTGTGTGCCAACACAGACATTCTGTTTTCCCTAGAGTTCTTTCTTTCTTCTTTACTACCAAATTATGTTTCCCAGTTTTCTCGAACACTATTACACGCATAAACTTCAAACTTGACATGATTATTGGTCCATACATGAATTTGTGCCTGTGAAAAAAAGAGAGAAATTATGTTGAAGATTAAGCAAATTAGGGGCATTTGAAATTTTAAGTCTCGAATACATGTATCTCCAAAACTATTATAGCTGCAGGTAACCAATCGAACTGCCATATATATGTTTGCAACACTGCATATTTTTGTAATTTACATGTAACCTCTAAAGGTCATAGTCAGAAACTTTCGTTATTTTCAGGCCTCCACCCGTAATTATGCATAAAAGTGAAATCATGTTGAGAATGACACTTGGCGTTTCTCTTATCTTAGATCTCTTTCCCAATAGCTTAAAAGATTCAAATAAAAATAACGATAAATTAACAATAATTTCTGCATTGTCTACTCTCATAAGTTGCATAAATTTACATGCTGAATACGGCATATTTACATCCATTAATCCTGGCAAATATTTACATCTTCAGTCATTGTATTTTGGACATAGACATAAAAAATGCATCTCATCTTCAACATAACTTAATCCTTCTGTTAAACAAAATGAACTCAATCTAAACTCCTGATCAATATTACTGTGCCGACCTAATTCAGTATTTAGCATATGACATGAAGTACGAAATTTGGCTAGAGCTCTTCTCAATTTGAACTCTTTTAAATCTTGAACATATCTCTCTGTATTTAACAGTGTTTTGAATTGCACGTAATTTTTCAGTTTGCTATTTTGATTTGCATCACCCCTCCAGCTTTGAAGTGCAATATCTTTTCGCCTTTGATCAACCTGACTTAGAAAGAGCTGGGTATTGCCAAAATCTTGAGAGATCCATACAAAACCAAAACTTAGTTTATGTAACAGCAGCTTCAATTTTTGTAAACCATGTTACTCTTCCAGCTTCATAAGCATATCATAGCACTGTCTTGGATACCTACTGGTATCCGTGCACAACAATCATATCCAATATTTTAAACTACATTTCATATAATGTATAGAAGGTGGGTATCTACCACATTCACGCAAGACTGCTGCATTGCTGGCTGACATAAGTGATCCTAAAAAAATATTTACAAAACTTCAAAACATCTTAACATGCCAATGGCCTTCTGTGCTTTAGAGGCCAAGTTTTCTGTTGCCTTAGACCATCCAAGCCTTGTGGAGAAAAAGAAGTCCAAAGTATTTATAATGTGAAGTAACCTCGGATGGTTCACTTCCAAAGTAAACCTTTTCATTTTTACAGAGTGGTCTTGCATTTCTACAAACCAAAATTTTAGTCTTTTTAAAGTGTGTGTAATATCTTCAAAACTTTTATTGATAGAGATGGCATTTCAACTTATACTAGGGGGTTATTGACCATTGAGCATGTAATGAATCTAAAACAAAAGTTGTAGGGATTTAAATTATTCTAATTAGCAGTATTCGAAATTTCAATCTTGAATATCTTCAAAACTATAGTAGATAGAGATGTCATTCCAACTTCTGCTAGGGAGTTGTTGACCATTGCACACCTAATGAATTAAAGAAAAAAAACTGTAGCAATTTAAATTATGCTAAGTAGCACGATTTGAAATTTTAAATCTTGAATAACTTCAAAGCTATAATAGATAGAGATGCCATTCCAACTTTTATTCCTATGTTATTGACGAGCACACATCTGATGAATTGGTAATGAAGGCTGCACAAATTTAAATTGTGCAAATTAAGGGCATTTGAAATTTCAAATCTTGATTATCTTCAAACGTATGCACACAAACAGATTTGTTCAGCTCTGTGATAGATGATGTGAGAGAAATTGAAAATGCAATAGAGTCTGAAGGTTGACTCTGTCATCAAAAATATAATAGTTGGACCTTCCATTAACTTTCATTTATATCCCCTATGACTGTGTAGCTGATTGATCCAGTTAAATGAAGTGAAATAAAGAAAATTCAGTTTCTGGGTCTATGTATATATGCATTGGATCTGAATTGGGGCTGAGACTAGGAATTCCCAATCTCAGATTGGGGCAAGGCCAGTTGCCTAGCAATAGACCAGGCATGTTGGGTAAAGTGGAACTATAGGGAAAGGGTATGGTAGAAGATGCAGTGTGGCTTTTAGTAATATGTTGCATTTAACTGGAAGGAATAGTAACAAGTGAAATCCAAGAAGAAGCTTCATCACATGTGCACAATCACTGGTAAAAAGTCAGGTGGGGCCACCCATCCATCTCATTCCTCACTAGGTACCTCAGCTGTGACAGAGCTCTGTTTCTAGATGTTAGATGCAAAAATTGCATAACTTCTGTGTGCACACTGGCAGGTTGTGCCTGCATCATATACACCAGAGAGGCTTGCACACAAGCTTGGCTGGGCTATGTAAGACATACGACTGGGATTACACAGATGTTTATGTGGTAGAATTTAACTTATGTTGAGTTAGAGTACTTTTAGGCAATTTGAAAAAGTATTTTTCATCATTCAAGAGATAAGTTTGGTGTATTGAAGTAAAACTCGGAGCTTGTTACACTGCAGCTGCTTTGTATCAAGTGTGGCTTTCCAACATTGTTCCTGAAAACCAGCTGATTACGCTAACTGGTTGTTATCTGTTATACACTGTAGTACTGAAGTACCCATAGTACACTGCCATAGCATTGTCACACCGGTCATACACTATAGCACTGAAGTACCCATTGTGCACTGTTGTAAACATTAACATACCGATCATACACTGTAGGACTGAAATAAGACACATTGCATACTGTCATAACATTGTTGTACCGATCATACACTGTAGTACTGAAGTACCCATTGTACACTGTCATGACATTGTCATACCGATCATACACTTAGTACTCAAGTGCCCATTGTACACTGTTGTAGCATTGTAGTCCAGATCATACACTGTTGTACTTGACGTACCCATTGTACATTGTCATACCGATAATACATTGTAGTACTGTAATACCAATTGTACTCTGTCACACCAATAAACTTTGAAGACACACACACACTGATTTGCTATGCAGCAAATCATCTTTTCTACTTTATATTTACATTCATAAGCCATTTATCATAAAACTCAGTTAACACATTTGCTTGCTTTTAAATAGGGCCTAATGTGTCAGTAACATCAACAGTATCAGCTGCACATTCAAGAGCTAATATGTTAGGGCATTCGTGGGAAACATACTTATACTCCCTGGCAGCCCTGTTTTTCTGGATCAAGAACAAAATCATTTATATATAATATAAACAAAACCGGGCAGACCATGCATCCCTTACGGGTGCCTATAATACAGTCACACAATTCTGTAAGGCCTTCTTTTGTACGTATGCATGATCTCAGCTGTGAATACATAGATTTAAGAACCTGTCATATGTTCGCATGAATACCATAATTAATCAGTCTTTACCACAAAAAGTCATGTTTGACATGGTCTAATGCTTTAGAGAAATCTATAAATAATAAATATAATCTTCCACCTTTTTAGTTAAATATTTTTTCCTTAAGTGCATTCAGAGTAAATAAATCAACTGTTCTGTACTACTCTCACCTATATCAGGATTATATTCCGCATAAGTCTATTAGTAGCCAATCACCTGTCTCTATTTGTACCACGTGCCTGCCCTGTAAATGTCATATTGGATCGTTATATTGGACAGCTCGAGGGAATCCCCGTGCGCGCGTGACGTCATGACGCAAATAACGTTCCTTGGAATTATTGAGAGACCTTCTGTGTAGAAATGTGTAGAATTTCAATGGGAAATAAATTTTGTGATTTAACTACAGAGTGTTTCAGACTTCTATATTTATACAAGAGAAATCATACAAATTGCAAATTCTGATACGTTACATTGGGTTCGGCTTTGCCTCACCCATTATAACGTTTCATCGTCCCGTAAACTTCATATTGGACTCCCTGCCATCCAATATCTGTATAATATACTGATTTGAAATATAGAAACCACTTATCAGGAGACATATATCCGGTTCCATGACAACACTCTTTAATATGTTTCCCGTTATTTTTCACAGCTTCTAGTTTCTCCATTTGCTTCTGCTTCCAAACATGTTGTTTCTCTCTGCACACATTTCTATATTTATTTTTAGCAGATCTGTATCTGTCAAAGTCTTCTTCATTATTCGTATCTGTAAATTTTCGAATTTCAAAGGTCAAGGTCATTTGGAATTTGAAAGTTTCATCCATTAATAATTGTCAATTTTCATCCAATTTTGGCCATTTTGGACCAAAATTGTAGGTATTGCATCACTGTATATTTTGGTAATTTACATGTGACCTCTTAAGGTCAAGGTCATTTGGAACTTAGAAAGTTTGGTCCAGCCATAACTTGGTCAATCTTATAGGTTTGCACATTTTTGTAATTTATATATGACCTCTAAAAGTCAAAGGTCAAGGTAATTTAGACATTTGAAATTTTCAAACAGCCACAACTTGGTCAATGTCCATCCAATTTGGTTCATGTTGGGCTTAAATTGTAGATATTGTAAAACTGTGTATTTTGTAATCACATGTGACCTGTAAATGTCAAAGTGCTAGGTCACTTGGACCTTTGAATTTTTCATCTATCCATAACTTGGTCAATTTTCCTCCAATTTCAGTAATGTCGGGCTCAAATTGTAGGTATTGCAGCACATATTTTTTTAATTTACGTGTAACCTCTAGCGGTCAAAGGTCAAGGTCATTTGGACCTTTGAAATTTACATTTAGCCACATTTACAACTTTTGAAAGCACACAGACAGATTTGCTTTGTAGCAAATCTTCTTTTTTAGTGTTCTTTCTCATGCGTCTCTTCCGTTGTCAGCCGACATCTTGTCAGTTGTTATACATCCTGTCTGCTGTTATAATACATCCTGTCCATTGATAAACCACAATTTGTCAGCTGTTAGTCTTTACCTTGGCCGTTGTTACCTTACATCCTGCCCCTCGTTGCACCGTATATCTTGTCCCTTGTTATCTGCAACTCGTCCAGTGTGAGTATCTGTTAGATCCTGTTCGTTCTTATACTGCATTCTCTCAGTTGTTACACTACATTCTGTCTGTCCATTGTTACACTACATTCTGTCCATTTATACATTACGTCCTATCCGTTTTGCACTGGATTCTGTCCATTACACGCATGTGATCTTTGTTACATTACAACCGTTCGACTGTCTCCATCGATATTACTGACATTTTTATCAATATGTGAGCATCTAACATCTTTTATTCCTTTCTATTTTGTCCTAATTATCACTGGATTGGCTTATGTGGTTGCGCTCGTTTGCTGTACGGGTCATCCCCGTTCATGTACTTGATGGTGCAGATGACATTTTAACGGACATAGCTGCAATATCATTTCGGTGCAATTGTATGTTTGTTTGTTCTAGGACAAAATGCACGTTTGTGATGAAAATGTAGAAAAGTTAATATAACCCTTAGCATGTTACAACTTGAGGGGTTCCCTTTATATGCGTTTTCACTGGAATAATGAAATATTAATGGAATTGCCCACTTGCAGTATAAACAATCTTTTAAAAAGTTACCCTGCAGAAAATAGGCTAAAATGAGCATATAAAAAGGTATCTTAGCATCTTTATATGTAAGTCGAACTTTTATATTTTTGACAAACTTGTGTTTATGGCAATTAGCGCAAAAGATTCACCAGTTTTAGTCAGATTGTAAATACCTTGACTACGTCTTTACTTAAAATATCTGCATTTTTTGGATGTTTGCTCGAATACTTTTTAACATATGCCCCATAATGGATAGGGGTTTCGCAAATTATTCTTTCGGTTTTTTTGTTTTTCTTATAATTTCCTTGGTTTATATGGTCGTTGTAATCTTGACAACCATCCTTTTATGACATATATTCCTTTTTAAAATGTGATCTTAGGTATCTGTCTTGGAACAAGAAAAATCACACTTGAGTATTTATGGCGATGCTTGAATAACACTTCTTGTTGTTATGACAATCTGCCGCATCCCTACATAAGATTGTCCCATGACTCACTTCCTATCTAGTCAATAAAACGTGGGACGCAGAACCATCTAACCACGTGACCATACACGTGCACTTTATCTTGTTATGCTCTCTGTTACACCCATTTGGATCAAAAGATGCTGCCTCACAACTGGAACAATAACATTCCATCTATAAAGATAGAGACACACTAAATTTGAATAGCCCGTTGTATTTCAATTTAAGTTTCTCCATGACTGAACATTTCTCGTCTTGAATATTTCAATTTCTTCTGAACAAATTTACCATTCCGACGTACATGCACACTGTTTTTAATTAATTCAATTAAGATGAAACCGAGGGGGGGGGGGGCAGGCACTTCCATTAGTGACCATACAAAGTACATGTATGTGCCGCTCTGAAGGTCCCTTTTTCAGCAAACTTTGAGGTCCGGTATTTTGCCAACAATTCCTAAAGAAGAGCATTTTTCCTTTTATAGTCCTAGATTTGAACGAGCTAAATTCGAAATTAAAAAATCCCTAATTGAGGTCAATTTTTTTCTCCACGGACAACTTTTCACGCCAATTACTAGCCATATTTTCTGCTATGTTAGTTACAAATTCCCTGACAAAGGCATCGTTTTTGGTGAAAAGTGCCATAAAAGGGTGGGTTTTCGAAAGGTCGAGCTGCAGACCCCAACCAAAGCAGGATTTAGTTTTAAAGGGCTAAAATTATATGTGAAGACCGAAAACGGACGCTAGTATTAAAAATTTGGTACACTGCACAAATATGTCTGAAGATTTTAATTTTCAAAGTGATAGCTTCGGTGATCTGTAATAGGCCTAACAGATTTGCATGCCCATATATATATATATATATATATATATATATATATATATATATATATATATAAATGCAAAGTTTTGTATTATTATTGCGCATGCATATAACATATATCTTCAACTATATATCAATTGGACCGAGTCAGCTTATGTTAGTGTAACGGCGGGGTGGGCGGGTTCCAGCACGCGTGGATATTCATATCAATCTGCGTCCACATAGTTGTTTCTGGCAGATAATGCAAGATAACGTGGCGTATTGGTGCAGAAAATGAGAGGCGCAGGTGCCTTCAGCACTGACATTGTTCATGGCACACGCTGCCGCGTCAACCTTCCACCGTGTGCCGGTATTCCCTTTATTAGCGTCATGTTTCACCATCCTTTTACCAAAAACGTCGATTATACGTTAATAGATTAATTTCTCTAAGGTACGTGGTTCAACCAGGTGAAATTTAGTCAATGGAAAATGATGAACTGGAATATTAGACGAGCTATGAATTAGCAATGACGGCAAGCAATCTTAACCAATTCCCTTGCACGACATGCCTAGTTTTTCATGCTGCATCCAACCACGTGTTCAAGGAAGATTTCGAAAACGGATATCTTGGCAAAGCTTTAATTTTCTTGTGTTTATTCTACCTTAAATATAAGCTTTATTCAGCAGCCTGTGCTCATTGCATTTCGTCGAATCGATTCAACGCATCTAATGCAGCCCTACCTGAATGTCATGTCCATTCTGTCAAATGGAATGGGATCTTCGCGAGGACAGAATGTTAAAAGGGAAATGTGTTGAAAAATGTCGGTAATAGCCACACAACACCATGATTCTCTGAAGTATAAATCAAGTAAATGTCTGTTAATTATGAACTGCATACTTAAGGGAAAACTTGCTGGCTAAAATATGAATTAGAATTGCTTTTCTAACTGGGCCTTCAAAAAATCTGGAATATTTCGTTTCAAGACCACCAAAGCAGTAGTTTATTTGCTAAGAAACAAATTAACAGGATTTTCTCATTGTCCTGATTGGCTTCAGGAAATACACAATATTCACTTGAACGGTCAACATCAGTTATGAGCTTAAAGTAGATTCATGACTGAATTTGAAATGGAGAACTATTTAAACGTTGAAATGCCAGTGCAAAAACGAAGCCCATTTTGTAAATTAAGAATAAGTGCTGATACGCTTCAGATTAAGGTTGGCAGTACACAATACCAAAAACCCCTATCGACCAAAGAACGTCCAAAGTATGCAGCTTGAACACCGTTGAGGACAAAACCCATTTTGTAACATATTGCAAATGATACTATGATATTAGAAGCGTTTTGTGCTACGACCTAGCAACAAAGTTTCATCAATTTAATGACAGAAATGAACAGGACAAATTTATTTCCTCACTGTCATTAAGGGTGATAAAATGTCTACCTGCCCGACAATATTATCATTTATGTATGCCGCTTTAGATAGAAGGTCGACCTTAATGGGTCATCCCTAAATGTCATGATTGAGTAATGGTATCTCTTGGAGCTGCTGTGCTGCTTTTGCAGACATGTGATTCATGTAAATTAACATTGTATATTATCCTGTGACTACACTATGCTATCGCGTACCGGTTCATATCAATAAAACTAAGTTTTACCCTCGATGAATAAAGCTTTTACTTACTTACGTACTAGTTAATATGGGTCAATGGTTAGAGGTCTAACTCAACTTTTGCTAGCCATATTTGATCATGGCGTGTGCTAAAAAAGGGTTACATATGCATACAGGTGGGCAAGGGAGGTCATCACGCCCACTCCCACCCCTACATCTCCACCCCCATGGCCAAGAAAAGATGCTTCTTCTTCTTCTTCTTCTTCTTCTTCTTCTTCTTCTTCTTCTTCTTCTTCTTCTTCTTCTTCTTCTTCTTCTTCTTCTTCTTCTTCTTCTTCTTCTTCTTCTCCTTCTCCTTCTCCTTCTCCTTCTTCCTCCTCCTCCTCTTTTTCTTCATTTCTCTTATTGAATATGCTTCCTACATTGCCATAGAAATGTCGACCAGCACGTGAGCCAAAGTGTTAATTGAGGCTGCCAGGGTTTATGGCATCTTGGTTTGTGTCATGAAACAACACAGTCATGCAATTGTTGTTTTCATAGCATTGTGCAAGGCCTCTCGTATTCAACCTTAACATGAGATGTATAAAATTGAACAGTGTGCAAATTTAATTTCTACACACCTAAAAACACAATTTCAAAGGTAAAATTGACAAAAAATTACTGAAGGGAATTAAAACGCCCGAAGCATGTAAGATAATAAATGATGCTATTCTGTCGTGCACCTGTTTAACTTGGATGTATGTGCAATCTGTAAACTTGTCACGAAAAGTATCTATTTGTAACCAAGATACGGGCGGGGCCAGTACTTTGCCCTTACTAAGTCAGCCTGTCTCGCTTCGTCTACTGTCATCTTTTGAGGCTAAAAGTCGGTGGGCCAAAGGTTTTGTACAAAATCTAGAGTTCTACATGTTTGAATACATATTTGTAGCCTGTAAGACGACAATATCTCTATAGATGCTTTACCATCGTAGATCGTAGGCATGGTATTTAGAACACAGGTATACCCTAGGGCTTCAGTAACGAAAGACACAAATAAATTGCCCGTAAATCAAATTCCCATCAATTGAATAAAACTGATTGGACATTTTCAAATTCACCTACACGTACCCAGCTATTCAAGGGGCATATTCCTATCATTAAAGATTGTGTTACACCGTAACTAGGAGGCAACAATACGAAGCTAGAGTAAGTCCTGAGTCTCTGTAATTCATTGTGCCCGCAAAAACGTAAATTTCTGACTATATCTGGAAGGGGGTAAAGGGTTGTTTCAGTACGCTGGTACAGGTAATTATTTTTCTAGAGTACGCAGTACGGGAAATAAAAATCTTTCAAAATTTTGGATATTACGAAAAACGTACAACAAGAGGGCTGCCGGTACTCCAGGGCGGTAATTAAAAGCCCCAGTACGCCAGTGCGGGAAACCCCCCCCCCCCCCCCCATCTGGTCTGAAAGTATGCACACATAAGCACAAGTTACTGGTAGTGGAAAGGAAGGTGGAAGAGGGACAATGGGGGGGGGGAGAGGGAGGGGAATAAAAGCCTACATAGTCCATTTTGTATCAAGACAGTATCGTGACTTTGGACCCAGTGATGATGTTCTTGTGATCATAAAACTTATAACTCAATAATGTGAGAGAAGACAAGAAATGGTTCAAGGCAGGAGTTGTTGTTGATTTTTTTTTTTTTTTTTTTTTTTTTTTTTTTGCGTTAATTACGTTGATGTATATGCAGACCGTATTCCATGGGTCCCTGGTTTAAACCATACTGTTTATTTTTTCGAAATGATTTAAAACATGAAAGTGTGTTCATAAGCAGAAAAAAACCCCCATTTAAATGACTGGCTCTACTGCAATGGACTGTTGCTGCCACAGTGGCAGCAAAGCTGTGAATTAAATCACACTAAGGCTGGTCAGGGTATACTGGGATTAACCTTTGGGAGCATTAGCACATCTGTGTTAATCACCTGTTCATTGTAATCAATTATATATAGATTTTCTGTATGAATAATGGATAATAGCCATCTTGCACCCAGTCTTAGCCCATTGGTTGTTTGATGAGCAAACCTTCCTGTCTGTTGCAGATTATGCAACCTGCGTGGTCTCGGATCCTAATCACCAGAACATACAGCGTGATATATATATATACAGAACATACAGCGTGATATATATATATATATATATAAAGTGTATGCATGTGTACGTGTGTATGTATGCATGTGGATGTGTTTTTAAAGAACCCTTGTCTTTACTGATTTACCGCCAGTGTTGTAAAACTGTTTCAAATGAAATAGCCTGCTTCGCAAGAGGAAGTAGTGAAGTTGTATAATTATATTCAACTGTGGCATGCAGTGTTCCGAATTGTGTGTAAAGCAGTTGATATGCAGCCAGATTGAAAACAAATTAAGCTCAATATTGAGATTTTCCAAATGTTTAATGAATTTAGTAATGTCCCCCTATATATGAAATAAACATACACGGATCTATATTAGGCGTGATCACTATAGGACATCTTCAGTTTAAAAAACA
Organism: Hermodice carunculata; assembly: GCA_964020975.1. Classification (NCBI taxonomy): domain Eukaryota; kingdom Metazoa; phylum Annelida; class Polychaeta; order Eunicida; family Amphinomidae; genus Hermodice; species Hermodice carunculata. The sequence goes on along the minus strand of OZ026622.1, from coordinate 56,181,543 downwards.
TACGGGGGGGGGGGGTCTTTACTGAGAAAGAACCCGACATAAAACTGTCAGCAAAAGAAATAACCAAAACAAAACAAAGAAACAAACTAAAAAAACAGACAAAAAAAACACCAAAGGTGTAGCCATGTGAGCAGCATGCAAAATTTCTGCAGTTCACCCAACGGTAACAGATAGTGAAAGGAAAATGGAGCATTTGTTTTTAACCAGTCCATCAAATTTGGTCATACATTTTTTTTTTATGCTAACCTGCGTATCTAACAAAGAGGGACGCTTTAGGTTATAAATGGTCAAACACTGTTAGACTGCATCAATTGAGGAATAATCACCAAAAGTCCAGTATGAAGGAAATTAATTACCAACTGAGGGTTTGGATTCAACATGCAGGGTATGTTCAGTGTTACATTGAACATTTACAAGTTCGTATAAATAGAGACAGGCATACAGTGTGCATATATCTGATATAAATCCCGGTACATAGGCCTTATATATTTGTGTTGATTCTGTACGCATTAATTGAGACGAGCTCATCCCTTTCCGGGAGGAAGGGGAGTCAAGAAGAGTTCAGAGGAAAATGTACAAATATTGCGTGCACAACAAGACAACAGCGTCACAAGAAAGGCCATCCTGAGCAACGTAAAGCACAATTGATTAAAAAAAAAAAATTAAAATAAAACCGACAAAGAAACAAAACAAAACAAAAAAAAAAAAAAAAAAAAAAAAAAAAAAACCACACACACATGCCCGCTAAATAACTTTGCTCTATTTGGATTCTAATCGTGAAATGCGACATACGCAAATGAGTTTACTGCTTAACATTTGTGTTGTGCATTGCGGTCGCACTTACTACCGGGAGGCCGTTGCACAATTGTTTAGTCGAAGCTATACGCAAAATAAGCAACGACAGGTTAAAATCCCACAGGAGATGCACTGAAGGTTTACCGATAGGCCTACATTTAATTGTTTTTGTTTTTGTTTTCATCGATCTGACACAAATTATAGGTTTTAACGAATATTAAACAAAATTTAAATCAATTTAAACTAAGGGAATCAAATGGATTCTAAATCTATAAAACTATTATGGGTAGAGATAACATTATAACTTTTACACATGTTGGTTATTACGCAACAAATGAAATAATGACAAAAGTCGTACCATTTTACATAATGCAGGCTAGGAATATTTTTCAATTTGTAAAATTTTACTACCTTCGAAATTATAAGGCAGATACAACAGTCAGTTAAATAAATTTGGCTTGTTATAAAATATATTTTTACCAGGAAATTAACGAAATGAAATCATTGAAGTCATGAAGAGTTATAAAGAATTACGTTTAGGGAAAGTTATTTCCTAAATGTGGCAAATTTGAAGGGGCTCGTCTGAAATTTGCGGCTCGCACAGGTTGTTTAGGCCTTGGAGAACATAAGGAATGATGGGGTCTTTTGGGCATATGTTGTTGTGGTTCCAAAGAAAAATACGGAGATTTAGTACATTTTCTTTTGATTTGCGCGTGTTGGAATTACATAAAAACCAAAAGTTTTAAATACTTTGAGAAAAAAAAAAAAAAACGGAATTGCAATATGGCAAAAATTCATGACTGCACTTGCTAATGGTAAATTGTCTTTATTAGAAAATTGTGGATACAGGTATGATAGAGAAATTGGAGATATATTGGCTCATTCGCGTAAATATACTTTGTGGAAGCATGGCAAGCCAGCAGGGACTTCCTAGTGGAACCTCCCGGGTGACTGACCAGAACACATAATCTGTACTTTGTTTTAAATTTTGATTGTCCATAGTCTTTTATCACACACACACACACACACACACACACACACACACACACACACACACACACACACACACACACATATATATATATATATATATATATATATATATATATATATATATATATATATATATATGGGGGGGCGCGTTCTTGTGTGTGTGTGTTCCATTTGTGTGCCTGACGGAAATAAAACAAAATACTATAATGTGCTTTATTGCTTCTTTTGCCCAATCGGGCTCATAGCATACAATTAAAATACATACAGTAAATTTGCTCACCATACATATAATAAGAGCAAATATATACAGTTTACATGTCAGAAGTATAGACAAACTAAAATTAATAAAAAAAACAAAAAAACATGTACATGAATAATTGTACAGACTACATATACTCGGCCGTCGGGCTCAGGAGACTTGCTCATTCAGGAGACGCATTCTCCTGAACTCGCATTCTCCTAAACTCGACGGAACGGTATATGTACGATGCTACAGCTCCAACAATGAGAGTATCAGGTTTCATAATAACGTCTAAGTTTTGGTCGTCAGAGAAGTCATGAAAATTACGGTGGTATTTACGTATTGTATCATATAAAGGAATGCGAAATTTATCACACAAAGGACAAGAGGTTAAAAGATGTTTTCCGTTTTCTATAAGGTTTTTATCGCAAAATTGGCAAACTCTTTCATGTCTCTCCTCGCCTACATATCTCCCGGTTTCAATTCGCAAACTATGATTACTCAGCCTTAAACGTGTGAGACTACGTCTGTATTTAAAATTTTTTATTTCGTCCAAATAATTTTCAAATTTATATGTGTCTTTGTATGATCTATAGAAATCCAATTTAGTAGTTTTTCCGTCGACATCATTCCAAATTTTAGAGAAAAATAGTTGCTCACTTTGACATGTGAGAGAGTATGCCAGTTTTGTGAAAAATTCGCTGCTATCTACATAATCCGTAATTCCCTGTTTGAGCCAAACAATTAAATACTTGCAACGATAGGTACATTTTGTAGACACGTAACATATCTGTTGGTCGAATTAATATTTTCTTTATTGTTCATGTTCTGCTGACAGACGCAATGCTAGGCCCCAGGCGCTAGGCCTCTTGGTCCAATGGCTTAATGTAAATTTGGTTTAAAGATATTTTATTTCGAAGAAATACAATTGGGAAACAAGACAATGCCCTGTATTAATCCCTCTTGCAACATAAAATTAAGACGTTGCACAGCAATTAAGACAATGTTCAACTAGAAAAGATGATTTTTGCTGCATAGCAAATCAGTGTGTGTGTGTGTGTGTGTGTGTGTTCAAAGCATATTGGTATGGCACTGTACAACTAGTCCATAACATAGGAGAAGTTGGAATGGTATCTTTATATATTATAGCTTTGAAGTTATTCAAAATTTAAAATCTATTGCTGCTAATTAGCATAATTTAAATTTGTGCAACTTTTGCTTTTAATTCATTAGGTGCGCAATGGCCAACAACCTCCCAGTAGAATTTGGAATGACAACTCTATCTATTGAAGTGTTGAACATACTCAAGATTGAAAATTTTGAATACTGCTAATTAGCATAATTTAAGTTGCTACAACTTTTGTTTTAGATTCATTACATGCGCAATGGTCAATAACCCTCTGGTACAAGTTGAAATGACATCTCTATCCATAACAGTTTTGCAGATATTCAAGTTTTTAAATTTCAAACGCTGCTAATTAGCGTAATTTAAATTGCTACAACTTGTGTTTTAGATTCATCACATGAGCAATGGTCAATACCCCCATAGTAGAAGTTGAAATGATATCTCTATAATAATGTTGAAGCTATTCAATATTTAAAGTTTCAAATGCTGCTAATTAGCATAATTTGAATTATTACAACTTTTGTTCTAAATTCATTAGATGCACAATAGTCAATAACCCTCTATTAGAAGTTGGAATGACATCTCTGTTATACTTTTGAAGATGTTCAAGATTTAAAATTTCAATGCCCTTAATTTGCATAATTTTAAACATCTTCATTCCGCTGCATAAAAAGGTCAAATTCCTTGTATGGAAGTACAATCATGCTAAGTTTGGAGTTTGTATGTATAATAGTGTCAGAGAAAAGTGTCTGACAAATTCAATGGTAAAGAAAGAAAGAAAGAAAGAAAGAAAGAAAGAAAGAAAGAAAGAAAGAAAGAAAGAAGTGTGTTCACACACACACTTTAATAAGAGATATAACAACACATGACATAACAGATGGAGTGGTAATACCACACGAGTTAAGCATTTGGACCAGGTATGAATACACCATTGCGGCTGGTAAGGTGCAGGTTACCGCACTAAATAGTTCTTGCTTGTCTTGTGCTCACACCTTTGGGGGCCATTTACCTGTAATTAGCCCACTGTTTCAGCTAGACTATTACATGAACTTATCAGCCTGTTTGTGTTGTTTGGTTTGACAGATATATTTTCCACGATGAATTTTATAAACAGAGGGCGAATCACATATTTGTACACAGTGACGTAATGCTGGCAAGCCGTGCTCGGAGCACGTGTTTCCTATGACAAGTCAACACTGGCATAACTTTTGATTCTATCTATAGACTCGCCTTTTTTATCTTGAATGTTTTCAATGAAAGGTGTCTGCACAACACCAACTGCATATTTTATTTTAAAAAGTGACGCAACAAAAGTTACACGCCTTTATGCTAATATGAGAATATATAGTAAATATAATGGTGGTTTCATCCCACCAGGACGGTACACCACAGACAGTAAGAAGAGTCTGGGGGTAATATATCGTTAATCGGGCTTGAATTATGGCTAAACGACGATGACCCATATAAAATCATCTGTTTGGTTTGTTAACATTACTAATACGGTTCAGTTTGTTTTTAAATTCATCAACAGATGCAGCATTTCGAGGAGTGCGAGGCAGCGCGTTCCATAGGCTAATCACGGAAGGAAGGCATGAATTATTGAACAGATTTTTACGTGATCGAATATTGGAAAGATTATGGCCCAACAGGACGTAATATATCTATTACGTTCAGGCACAGTACTTTGAACTAAATTACGTAGGTATTGCAGTGCGTAATCGTGTATTATTTTATAAAACAAGATCAGTGTACTTTTCCTTCTTTCTGATAATTTCTAGAGGTCTGCTTCTTCATAAATTAAAAAGTGGCTTGTGCACCTTGTAGCTCCTGCTATTACACGCTCTGCACTCAGTTAAACATTTTCGAGCATAATTTTAAAATGTCTATCAAAGACCGTCAAGTTTTTCTGTGCCAGGTTTTGTCCGAGTCCTCGGTGCGCTTTTGGAGCATTGCGCCCAAAGCGCGCCCAACACAGTTGTTGACCTTGGCCATTCTTAATGGTCTCTGCAACTGAAGGCGTGCTGGGTACTTGAAAGAAAGTTCGGCTTACAAAGAATATGAATCCAGTATCGTTATGTTCATTCAGGTCGCATCGATAGTTATCCAAATTGGCATTGAAAGGGTTAAGCATGAAATAAAAATCTGAGTGCTTTTGTATCTGCTTTTAGAGGGAAATGTTAAAAATCTGACTGCTTTTGCATCTGCTTTTAGAGGGAAATGTTAAAAATCTGAGTGCTTTGGACTGCTTTGAGCACAAAATGTTAAATGCGGTTTAGGTTTACATAATAAGTGCACAGACGCTCACCCAGACATTCAATTCTTTTACTAATAAAATGAAACTCCGTGTATATAACAGACACTTTTCGTATTTTTCCTTTATAAACGTATCACAACAGTCTGTTGACTGTGACATAATATAGTTTTCACTTTCAAGACCAATATTTGCTGTGAGCTGCTTTCAAGTTCAAATTTCATATAAGTTTTGCATTGACAAAAATATTCGCTTCGAAGCTTGTACGGAGGAACCATTGACCTATTTTGAATTGAGCATTTTGAGGTAGCAAATAGCCAAGTCTTCTGGATGCATCTACATGTAAAAACCTGTGTTCTGGTCACGTAGCGTTTCCTTGTACATACCCAAGGGCTATGTATTACCTCTCCCGGGAATTGCATGCCTTAAGAATGAATTATTGACTACAACCAACTGACAAACAGGAAAACCTCCACCTGCCCGGATAAAAGCTGGTGTGCTTTGATCTGGCGGAACGGCTTTCATTGTTTTTAGTCATCATACATTCATCAATACATCTCCAGTGATGCCCAGTAATGCACATTACCAGGTGGGAGGAAATTATCAAGCTACAATACGTACACCCTGTAAAGGGACGATTAGAAATCCACAGACAGCTGCCCGCAGACAGGAGACAGTTATGTTAGTTATACTTTCGTTCAAAATGGAGCATAAATTCTAAAGGGGTTTCAACAATATATTCCAATACTGACATGTAGGTTAACTTTTGGAAATGCCAAATATGTAGATGGAAAAATTGCCCTAATATAATAGGATTGAGATTCAGAGGTTACTGGTAAGTTACCATCTTTTTGCCCCCTTGAGATTCTTGCCATTTGAATTTAAAATTGTACTTGCGCTGGCAAGTTGGTCCCGTTACTATATGAATTGAGATAGTTGTGGCAACAATTTCTGTGCGGTGAATATTCATGAAAGAAGAGGAACTGCACCTCGTTAAATAAGCTAAAATGTTATTTATATATATATATATATATATATATATATATATATATATATATATATATATATATATATATATATATATATATATATATATATATATATATATATATATATATATATATATTGTGTGTGTGTGTGTGTGTGTGTCTGTGTGTCTGTGTGGTAAGGATTATGAACAACCTAATAACTAAAGACTGCGTCGATGATAATCAAACAAACAGCACAATGGAGGACAAATGCGAGCATTTCGTATTCGCCTTTTCCTCCAACTTTAGCCGGGAGAATTGGACTGTTTTACAATTCTGTGGCGTTGCCTGATTCTCCTGATGGAAAATGTTTGTGAAATAGGGCCCGAAGATTTCTTTGTTAGCACGACATGTCTGCAGAATACAGAGCACATCGACAGTGTCTATTGCTTCATTGTGTATGCATGACTCTTGTGTTGGAAGAAAGCACAATATCGTTCCATCGACTTAGGGACAGCCAGCACAGCAGATGCAAGCTCCAGCTTAGGACCCTCACCCGATTTTCCATGCATAAGATCAGTCTTGTATCATTTTGCCGCTTGAGGGATCTCGTCCTCGAGAGATAACCAATCAGTGTAGCTTGGCTGGGCTTTGCTTATGAGTGGGATCAACAGGGTAATGCACACCTCAAAGGATCTACATGTATCAATTATCTTTGTACACTTTTCAAAAGATGTATTTGGCCCTGTGGTGATGGGGGTATGACCCATCAACGCCCTTTACTGCTTACTGGAGCACTTTAATTAACCCCTCTCCGATCGCCCTCATCCAATCAAAGGAACTACAACCTAATTTGCATAAACTCCAGCATCGCTGAGGCAAATAAAACAGGAACCGAACAGACAATTTCATCGTCGATTTAGAAAAGGATATTTGTAGATCTGTCTCATCATGCTTATAACTCTCCTGAAAATGGTATCGTTCTTTCAACCAGTGGTCAGTTACTACTGGACAATGGCACTTGTGTCTTCTTAGAAACTAGTTTGGAGTCGCACAATGAAATATTAAACCCTGTATAATTTTTTGCTTTTGTTTGTTTTGTTGTTGTTGTTGTTGTTGTTGTTGTTGTTGTTGTTGTGTGTGGGCGGGGGGTGTTGGGGTGGGTGGTTTTTTGTTTTTTGTTTTATTTTTGTTTCTTGTTTTTTGTTTTTTGTTTTTTGTTTTTGTTTTTGTTTTTTGTTTCTTTTTATTTGTTTTCATGTGCATTAGTATGGCTAGTTACTTACAGCAAATCAGGAAAGAACTAAGACATTAGGACTTACATCTTTTCCGTGTTAGTACTGGTTTTTGGGCCCATACTCTCGGCACTAGTGCCTAGGTGGTCAGAAAATAACGACTTAAACCTGGGTACTACCGTCCCACGGCAAGCTTACTTGTGGATGGTACATTTTACATGAACCCGCACCTCACTGACATAGTTTCAAGGCATTGTCCATACGTTCAGGTACAGCTCCATGACAAAATCATCGAAAATTACAAAGGATGACACATATGCACAGCACAAAGAAGTGGATTCTGAAGTCCTGTGCTCAGTTGACTTCTGACTCCCTTAAGACGCACTTGTGCTAGCATGAATGATGATTCTGTATGGGTTTGTATACACATACAGGAATCTATACTTGTAAACCAATTAGCTTACAATTCTATATATTATGTGCAGATGTGTGCGTTCGTATTACCATTTGCATTGACATGTGCACAATAATGAATGCTAAGGTATACACTTATTGACCATCATACAAAGAAAAAAAAAACGAAAGTCAGGAAACGATAACAAAGCCACCTGGGGAAGGACTTTAGCTCCGAATCTTATCAAAAACATTTTGACAAAATTAGAAGGAAATTGGACCAACGGTTTTGGTTTAAACGTATTTTATTTCCAAAAGAAAAACAATTGGGAAGAAGGGCAAAGCCCTATATTAATCCCTCTTGTGGAGAAAAGACGGAAACACAGGACTGACTTGACAGCACAACTCCAATGAACCACCGTTCATCAAGTCCAAGGGGACTTGATGAGCAGCGCGATGACCAACGGTTTTGGAGAAGGGGAGTTATCACACACACACATACACACACACACTAAACAATCGAGTGTTGAACAAATTGAGGCCTTGAGATTTCGTGTGGACGGTGCTACTGGTTGAACTTTGTGACACAGAGATCGGCAAAGCTTGGGATTCAGTATCCTACAAGTTTTCAGAAACTCATTGGGAATTTACAGCTCAGTAAATAGTTCAATTCACTCTGACTGTATCAACACACCTGTTTAAACTCCTTGTAAAGATGAGCGGCGTTCTTAGTCTGCACACAGTTGTGAGGCAACTGAGCCATAGTTTGTCAATATTTACACAAGTATTGTCCAAGCTGTTTGCATACCGTGAATGCTTGAATCTTGCAGTCGATTCCTCTCCTCCCGCCCATTATCGATTATCGCTGAGCATATGCAAAACACTCTGATTCAAATGGGGTAGTCAGCAGCCCACTTCACTGGGTTTACTGGAAGTATGTGGTTGGAGGCATTGGTCCCGGAGGTGTAAGACTAAAATGGAACTTTACGTCACAGATTTAGAGCCTCGTTTCAATATTTCATAGGCATTGGTCCCGGAGGTGTAAGCAATTCAAAAAAAAAAAAAAAAAAAAAGAAAGAAGGAACTTGTTACATTTTCAGAGCTTCGCTTTAAATATTTCAAAAGCCTGGCTGAATAATCATACAATATATAATGATTTTTTTTCTCATAGAAGCAAATTCACACCACTTAAATCTGGCTCCCTGCAAAAATTATAGAGAAATCTGGGTCACGAACCTGAGATCCAGTTAATCGTATTGACGAAAAATAGTTACCCGGTATTACCAGTTAGAACATCATCATGTATGACACGCTGACCTGTTTGTTCTTGGAAAGTATCTCGGATTTTATGTAAAATGACTGGATAGGCTCGTGGAAGGTTTCTTAAAAAAAAAAAAGAAGAAGAAGCAGACCTAACCCTATCTGATCAACACAAGAAACGTCAACATGTACCACTTCAGACCACAGCAGCATCTGCTTTATTTATACGTGGCCAAGCTCAAGCAAAAATGCAAGCCCGTCGCATCACTGTTGTATTGGGAAGTTTAATTCAAGTACTTGTGCTGCGTGCATACATACTCCTCCCCCCCCCCCCCCCGTAGCTTTAACTTGCTTGGTTCTTAGAAATTATGTCAAATGGTTTGACAAATAGACATAAGTACAGAAATCACTGAAGCGTGACCATGCATGCTTCAAAATAATGGTACAGGTCCAACCAGTGGGTACCTCACCTAAAGATTTGAAGAGGATACGGCCAACAATTTTGACAGTATGTCTAAAATCTGAATTGTTTGTCAACAGGCAACGGATCCTCTGCTCTTTGTGATTTGTGAATTATTCTGTTACACTGTTTACTTATTCCAGTTATGTTACATGTGTTCAAATTTTATTTTATTTACTTTTATTTTATTTACCATCAATGTAACGAGACATATTGCGATACAGAAAGAGTTGAAGGTTATTCTTGTCAAGTACTATGAGCTAATCAAGTAAACCAAAGGAATTTACGGGCATGACGTGGTTTCTCTCTTTACGCCTGATCGTATGGTACATTGACAGTGCAGGGCTGAGTGAATCACATCGCGGTATCAATGATTTCCTAGAGTAAGTTTTCGGGGGGGGGGGGGGGGGGGGGAGGAGAGAATGTGTGCAAAGATGAAGAATGACACTTTTCTCACAAATCAAATGGTAGGTAAAATCAAACCTGTCTTCTCGCAGAATCACGCCAATTGCATCTGTTTCAGTTAATGACCAAGTGTGAGGCTGTTCTCAAACCAGGTATTTTTTGTGGACTTTGTCTGTTTCACTAAAACTTGGAAGCACAACAAAGTTCGCTGATTTTACCTACTTGTCAAGAAGATAATTGTTTTAGGAGAATTAGATCCGTTTGACAAATACCCCCCCCCCCCCCTCCATATTCACCTGGACTACTAGCGCCACAACTGCGTGATTCGTTTCAGATTGAACATTTATTAGACAATTTTTCTATAGATCCGAATTCTCTCACATGTTATTAAATAGGCCATACAAGGAACACCTATTGGTGAACAATGAAAACACTTTTAATCATTAGTAAAACAGCTATAATGATGGATATCTGTCGGGGGGGGGGGGGTAAGGACTGAAGTAGACAAATGCAAAATTGGCTGTTTGTTGTGATAATAACGAGCCATTGCAAAGACTTCTGGATTGCTCTTGTAATTTTTCAAGCACCAAAAGCTTGCAGGTCCTATTTTCAATCGAACATAAAATTGCCATTGCATTTTCAGTGCCAGCCATTTTGACAAAGGTCGATGTGCTCTGAATCTATTTAATGATGCTAGATTCACATTGTTTTTTTTTTTTTTTTAATTGACAATTCATTTTTAAGTATACGAGCATGTTTACACTTGCAAGAATTATTATAAGGATTGTCTAGGTCAACAGCTTTCTGTGGCACTCTTTTGTCGCATTGAACCCAAAGCATATGGAGGAAAACTGTTGGCTCAATCAGAACCTGTCACTGAGAGAGCTAAAGAAATTATTCTTTATTGGTTTAAACATATTCTAGTCCATGATAATACGTAATATATGACGTGTAAGATTTATTCTTTGTAGTTTATACATGTGTCTGAATCAAAATTTCGCACTGAATTTACTCTGCATTTACAGCTGTACATGTTACATGGGGGCAGAAAGTATGTGCCGTTGAGACATTCAAAACATCATAATGATTTTTCCAACGAAATGCTAATTTGCGTTTATTTTTACTGAAGAAATTGACAGTAATAACTTTGTGATGTCGTTTCACGTGAGTAGAAGCATCCTGGTCAATTAAAACAACTGTTGTTAGCCATTCCGCTCCATTCAAATTGGACTTCTGTGAATGCTCGTACCGGTCATGATTCTGTTTCTCACACCACGCGACCCTTACTAGTATTTGATGATTTGAGTGCTACAGCACTCCTTTCTTTCGTCTTCTTCTGAATGAAGTCTATCCCTGTCAGCTCCGGCAGACCTGACACCACTGAACGTGCTCAAGCTGACACAGCCGCAAGTGCGTCACGTCGTATATTAGGATGGGGCGGGAAACGGGGGAGCGAAGGGAGAGTCATGGTGTGAAGGCATTGTCATCAGTTTGACTTTCTTCGAAATCGTAACAAACAAACAACGCGAGTGACACCGCTGCTTTTGACACTTTGTTGTCTGGGCCACAAAGAAATACAATATGTGCCTGTCTAAGAATAATAATATCCAAGACGATTTCCTCCTCCTCCTCCTCCTCCTCCTCCTCCTCCTCCTCCTCCTCCTCCTCCTCCTCCTCCCTTTCTTCTTTTACTTCAAGAAGACAAAACGGCAGTAAAGTGAAGATATCATTTGAACTTTGTTGTTCAAGATTTGCTCGAGATCATTTCTATCGATCGTAACTAGCAGAGTACCTGCGTTACACATCATTTTGGACAAAATAAAAAGAAAGCACGCAAAAAGCGTAGTATACTTTATGACTCATGTATAATTGCTTAATTTCTGTCTATGGTTACCATCTAATACCCTTAAAAAGTACATATTTTCTGACAGAAAACATCGAGTTTGATTATGGTCCTGCTTTCAAAAGTTTAGCATCGCTTTTGATGTAATTAAATTTTAATTAAAATTCTGAGATTTTGCATAAAATTTAAAACAGCATTCAAAAAACAAAAACTCAGATTTAGTTTCTAGTATCAAATGAAAGAATACATTACGCTCTCCAAAAACATTTTCCATTTTTTAAGGGGTTAGTTCTTATTTTATTGCTGTTTAAATTTTTTAAGAAATTTAAAATTTTAACTTTTATTTAAACATCCTGTAAATGTTGAACTAAAACTCTAATAAAAAATACATAATACGCCTTTGCAACCAGAAGTTTCATTTACCATGAGAAAATGATGCTTCCCATTTTTGGTGTTCGCGCTATTTTTATTTTTTGCCTTTTACTTATTTTTTTTAAATATTTATTTATTTATTTTTTTTTTTATTTATTTATTTATTTATTTATTTATTTATTTATTTATTTATTTATTTATTTATTTATTTATTTATTTATTTTTTAGTCACAAAAACAGTTAAAACTAACGTTTTTTGATTAGCAATTAAAATTTAATTTCTTGACACTTACAGATATTTCATTGCTGTAATAGGTTAATCCTAATGTGTACTTTAAGAAAATGTAGGCTATAGTCTTTATGATGTCAAACAAGAAGTCTAATGATTATGAGGACATATTTGACGTATTTTCTGTCCGAAGTGCTGTAAACGTGTGCGAGGTGCTTAATACAGAGGAAATGCAAATCGCTTCATGACATTTTGTGCTGTTTGATCGTTTTTTTGTTGTTTTTGTTTTGTTTTGTTTTATTGTTTTTGTTTTTGGTTTTTTTTTGTTTTTGTTTTTGTCATGTTTTTGTTTTTGTTTTGTGTTTTTATTTTGTTGATTTGTACATTCCATTTTATCAGTCATTGTTATTTATAATTGATACGAAGATGTGTTGTTCACCAGCTGCACGGGCATATGTATCGGCCATAAATGTTCGCTGGGCTCATAACGCCCTGTGTTAAATTGGCACCAACATCTCAACGTTGCGCATGCACATGTGGATCTACATCTATACGACGTTATGCTATGAATGCTGTACACACACGTTTAGTTACAACTTTTCATGGGACAACTGATAATGTTTATATCAATATAGGCTACTGAAAGCTGAAATCCTTTGTTATTCTTTTGCACACCGCGAGTTGCGACACAACAATACAGCAATCCTGAAAATACTCCATGTTACTACTGCACGGGAACATCAGTAGGCTAAAACTGTGGCACTTGACTTGTAAACTGTGGCACTTGAGTTGTTGAGTGAAAATATGCGGAGAGCTGACATCCATGTGTAACACAACATATTGAGTCCTGTTGGGTCATTGATTCGAGTCCACCAGTTGACAGTCCGACACTGAGCTCAACATTTTCCAGTGAGAGAAAAAAATATGTAATATATATATATATATATATATATATATATATATATATATATATATATATATATATATATATATATATATATATATATATATATATATATATATATATATATATATATATATATATATATATGTATATACACACATGTATATATATTACAAATGTCGCATGTGTATTTGTGTTTATGTTTGGGGTTGGGGTTTTTTGTTTTTTGTGTTTTTTTGGGGGGGGGAGGGGGTAACTGTTGACTTGTGCTCTTATTTAAAGTTTTGTACGGAAATATGAGAGGAAACCTGAAAGGTTTAAAAATGGTGCTAGTCAATAAACGTTACCCGGTGAGCTCAATGTGCTTAAAAGTGTCAAGATAGAGCGCGCTGGGTAAAGTTGCTTATTCACACCAACCAGCGAACGTTAACAAATGGCGGACTTTATTTGAGAAAATGCTGTACCAATTACTAATATGGAGAATCACTTGATTATCCCAGTTGCTTGTCCTTACAGCGACGAACTTGTGACACCTTGTTTTCTTCCTCGATATGATACTTCGAAATACATTAGGTTTACCCGTCTTTATTTCAGTATCGTAAGCACACGCGCGGGCGCACACACACACACACACACACACACACACACACACACACACACACACACACACACACATATTTATAACCATATATATATAGTTCACTTTAAATATATATATATATATATATATATATATTTGTGTGTGTGTGTGTGTGCGTGTGTGTGTGTGCGCGCCAGTGTGCTTACGATATATATATATATATATATATATATATATATATATATATATATATATATATAAATATAGTTCATTTTACATATTGTGTCAAACTGACTGGTCATCTTTTATTTGTTGGTTTACACGTATACTCCTACAATGTCATCCATGTCTCTTTGGAAGCTGTCTGCTGAGAGACTGAATTCAGTTCTGTGCTATTTGGGTAGAATTCTAACCGCGGGGGTCGGTTTCCTCGGAAGCAATTTTAAAAGTCAATACTGCCATAAAACATTAAAGTGTTTGCAATGTTACCCCGATGTGGGTGGGTTTCATTCACATAATGGCCACTGTGAGAAAGAAATCGTGTAACTAAATCAAGTCTATACATTTTGTACTTTTCGATTGGGTTCGGGGAAAGTTGGCAAAACAAGCAAAAGCTAACAGAACCATTAAAAATCACTTGCGTATAAAGTGTGACCGTTACCTACATGATATTTCTCTTTCCAGAAATGATAAAACAATAAACAGTGACACATATTCATATGGCTATTTTTATATAAGGTCTTTAGTTTATGGAATTTCGAATTGGTGCTCTGCTGATCCAATGACAATGGCCAAAACCAATGAATGTATTCTATCACAACTGACACTAGATGGCGCTTTGTCGTTATGCACTTCGGCACGACAGCATTACTTAAAACTTCCAATATATCGTCATACGAAGGACTCTAGAAATTATGTTCCCACATATAGGCCTATCGATTGGTATATAGATTTTCAACAGCACAGCTATTATGCAAAATTTTGTTCGGCAAACAGTATTTCCAAATGGTGACTACAGTACAGGCTTAAGTCATTGCCTTTGTTCCTCGTCGTATTTTTTCGCACTGAAAATTTATGTAGCAGTCATTGTTATGTGATTTCCCCGACTTCCTTTTTTTATTGTTAATGTGCTTGTGTTTATTCATTAACTTAATTTACATCGTTTTGTTTTGTTTTTGTTTTCACTGGGGGGGGGGGGGGGAGGGGGTCCTATATGATTTTTCCCTCAAAGGGGACAAGTGGTAGTGTGCTTTGCATCATTTTGCTCGCAATGAACTGTTATAATTTGGGTTTCAACCTATGCGCTGTTTTTCTTGTGAGTGTGTGTGTGTGTGTGTGTGTGTGTGTGTGTGTGTGTGTGTGTGTGTGTGTGTGAGAGAGAGAGAGAGAGAGAGAGAGAGAGAGAGAGAGAGAGAGAGAGAGAGAGAGAGAGAGAGAGAGATTGCTGCTCATATGTACGTTTACATAAAAAAAGTATAAATAATGCAGGAAAAATGACATAAAGATCATGGGATTTCTCTATACACCAAGGTTGGATTGATACCATTACCACTACTTTAATCTGCACCATCCAGATTAATTTGCCAACTGAACAGATCAAGTTTCATATATTGGTCAGTCCCTTCAGAACTTGGTCTGGGGAGAAGTTAGACTTCCAGGTGTGACGTCAGGCTGAGGCGTGGCCACCCTTTCATTGCCAATTTCCGCGAAAGTCGATGTGCTCTGAATGGATATAACTATAGCCTCATTATGCTTTGTAAACCGATCTTTTAGTTTCAATCAAGTACTAGCATACCTACATTTGCACAAACCATAGGCCTAAATGTAGTCCACGTGAGCATATTTCCTCGTATATGCGCTCAAAGGGTGCCGAAGGTTCTTGGCCTAGTAAAAAACTGGTCACTGAAAGAGTTGATGGCCTGATATTTGAAATTGCATAAGACCTTCACACGGTTTAACTGGACAACATAAATGCGTGTTTTACTTGCGCGAGGAATCTTGTGTCTTATGGTTCGAAACTTTCTCACGGTCTGATCGGTAACATTCCTTGGATCAAACAAATAGAATATAATGAACTGAATGGCCCGTGTTGGCAAAAATGCAGGTACCAAGGTACCATAAACGTAACACGTGTAAGGTCCTTCACGCCGTTTTCACTCCCATGGTTGACTGTTAAATACACAGAAGTGACTTGTCACGAAACACTTTTTATATTCTGAAAATCCCAAGATAATTATCAAATATGTCATCGAGGAATTTATGGCGAGTAACAGTCATTTTTATCACTTCGTCAACAAAGGAGGCATCCCGTCGTGACCAGCCTTTGTGCATATCGATGGCTCAAATTTAACTTCGTCGAACGTGAAAATAGATTCGTCATCAGTCTATGGAAATAAAGCCATCTTGTCACCAGGTTTGATCAAGATGCATGGTGAAAGTCGCATTGACTCAAATAATCTCCATGACAGTTAATTCACAAATCCTCGTGGAGATGGTTGCAGACAAACAAGACATTTGTGCTGAGAATGGCTATGCTGGTGAGCTCCTAGGCATAACATGTTCGTGTGGGAATTACCACGGAGCAAAGCCTCGTCAGATACAACCCGTAACATCACCGAGATTCCTCAAACAGGAATCAGGAAATCACAAGAAATATACTGCAAAATCTTTCAAATGGGATACTCTGACTCAGAATTAAGATTTTATGCAACACTCGTGCAAAAAAAAAAAAAAAAAAAAAAATCCAGCACGAGAAAGTTAAACCTCGTCGTAAGACAAAGTCAAAACGCCGAAGTGATTGCATGATTTCATGCATATTAACCATAATTGTAAGCCAACTACAAAAAAAAAAAAAAAAAAAGGAATACAACACAATAGAAACAACTTGTAGGTGCAGCATATAGGCCTTTAGCAAAACATCCAATTGTAAGGGCAACTCGACATATACATTTTAAACCTCATTAATTCCATTAGGCCTACCTCTTTTCTCTACAAACACAATTTCAAAAGTATAGATCTTAATTCTTATGCGCTTTTTCTTATGAATCAAACATCTATAGCCCCTCTAAGTCTATCTTGTGTAATAATAAACGCTGTTTGTAAATTATGAATATGATCAGGTATCGTTGTTTTTTTTGGGGGGGGGGTGGGTGTGCCCAGAACAATAACGACAAGTCATGTCTGTCTCAGCTGAAAAAGGTCGAAAAAGGAACAAGTTTTGTTCTCCGCAATATATAGTTATATACCCTATGTAAGCTTTTTCGACGAACCCGCCACGATTGTGTAGCCTGTTGGGCTATTAGCCTGGAAATACCACTATACGTAAAAAAAGCAGCAATGTTCATATTCACTATATTAGAGTTTACGTTTTAAAACTTTTAACTCAATGCAGTACAAACGAAGAGCTAATTATTTCACATTTATCAAATTCTGAGTGATCATTCTTTCCAAACGCATTGTGGTCGATCTTTATCAAATGTTTTACTATACAGGCAAGTCTAATGCCTTGTAGCACATGTAGTCGTAGCTTACCGATATTTCTGTTGCAGGTGTGAGCGTACACTATTTTCAAAACTAACACGGCATAGAAAGAGAGTGAGCAACCGCATGGGTTTGGTAAATATTATTTTAATTCTCTGTTGGCAATCACTGGACTTTGAAAGATCACATATTTATATGCAGATCTTTAGGGGTAACGCTGTTTGATCATTGATTGGTTGGGTGTATTTGCCAATCGCTATTTTGAGTTCAGAGTACTCATTTCAGAAGAACCTGCCCAGAATGGTTTGATTTCAATAGACATCTGGTTGACAGATGAAATGAGTCTACATAAATCCTGATGCATTTCACCCGTTCCCTTGTTGAAGCAAAAGTTGGTGCGCGTTGATTGGTCCAAGTTGGTCACATGCTTCATAAATTAGCACCAAAGGCTTGAATGCTCCAAAACGTGGGTGGTGATAGTGGCGTTATGAACATTGCGAGAGGACTTCATTTTGGCTCGGGTTTTCAGACAGAATTAGAGCGACTGGAGGCGTCAAAGTGTGTGCAACGTTAGTTGAGCAAACGGACAAGAGTCTACCATGTACCGGCGTGGATTTATACAACGGTGACGGACACACAAGGGTGGATTGAAGCAAGTGTTTTGAGCGGGGGCTTGCGAGCCCAAATCCAACATGGCGGCGGTGTTGTTGTATTTTTGCACAGCTTTTGTTGTGCAGGCCGCATTTCTGTTCACTGTTAGCCGCAGTGCGAACTACCTATGCCCGTCAGCATGTTCATGTTTAGGATCCATGGTGGACTGCAGCAAACGGGGACTGATTGAAATACCCAAGGATTTACCGCATTGGGTCACAATTCTGTAAGTATGAAGCCTGTTCTAGGGTCTTCAAATCGGAGCGTGCTCCCGAATCCAAGGTGAAGGTAGCCCCCAAACTGACCTCTACTTGGGTACTTTTTGCACCTGCTATAGACCCCAAAACTAGTCAGTTTAATCAGTATTTCACTGATAAGTGTACACATAATGTGATTTCAGGCACAGACCGCGTATAATTCTTCAAATCAAGACCCGATTTACGAGATGTGAACAACATGAATAATTAATCACCCCCGGTTCGGTCAACTGCATTTATCGCCGAGGCAGTGTGAAAATCCCCATCAAGAAGTTGACCCAGAAATTTTCTACCCGCACACTGTGCGTAACCCTCACCGTAGTACTGTCACATATCCCACCATTGTTGAGTTGCCCATGCCTTTCATGCACAGATGAGGGAAGCGAAAAATAGTGCCAGCTAAGTGAGGAAAGGTCGCGAGTCCAGGCTGTCTTGGTGCACAGGCGTGTGGAAAGTTCTTTAAAATGGGGGTCGATCGCTTATAACATCGAGGTCAAGCAGTGAAGTTTCATAGCACTTCATGTGTGTGAAAATTCGAAATTCGGATACCGGTGAAATACACCAGAGTCTGGTGCAGAAGTTACACTGTTGGATTTCAGACTGCAGTGGTGTTAAAATGTTGTCATAACTGTCATTTGGTGATCAATGCTTTTTGTTGGTTGCCTTAAGGGGGTTTTTGCCTTTCATGTGTACAGTATTGTTGTAGAAATTAAACTGAGATGACAGATGCCTTTGATGCATTGGATGCTAGGATAATTGCCAAGCAAATTGTACTTGCACAATAAATAGCATTTGGTCTTTTCTGTGACCACTGTTGCCTCTCTTCAGCATTGGGCTTTGCAGTCGTTGCTGGCACAGGGTTACAAATTGGCAATTCTTGTCATTGAACAATGTTACAGTGCAAATATATTAGAATGTCTTGAGACATGGAGTCTTATGACTGATCACTTTTGCTAATTTACAGTCTTGCTTCAAACATGATATGGTCAGGAGGATGGTGAATTGGCATACCAAAAATCACTTCTCAATTTATTAAAATTTCCTAGTAATCAGGACAGTTGGGGTGTTACAACAAGAGGTTAATAGGAGAGCTTGCAATAGGTAAGGTTAAGATTAATCAGTTCATGTATGTTCTCAGTAGATGGATCTGTAGGCAGCTGTGTTTCTGTTAGGAAATTTTTCAAGAAGAGAAAATGAGGGGAGAAAGACTTACATTTTCGAGAATTTTACATGTAAATAAAGAAGACTTGTGAGCCTTAGGAGGGTCACAAGAAGGCAAGATGAGGGGTGAAGACTAGATTTTCATGAATTTTACATGTAAATAAACAAGACTTGTGAACCTTTAGAATTTTCTCAGAGGGTGTTTCAGGTTTTGAAAGGGTAATATACCCCCATTTGGGGGTCAGCGGAAACACTGGGCACATGGGCTAGCTATGTGTATTTCCATTAGTTTCCATTGTAATTTGCACCTGTGTAACTTGAAAACAGCTCTACCTTGAAGCACCAAATTTCTTGTGGTAAATAGTTGTATGTATGTATGGCTAAAATACTCCAGTAAATTTGATCATGTTTGCTGCAATACTATGCAACATATTGAATTTTTTCCTTACATGGAACCTTGTGGGAATACACATCTCAAGCCCGCAAGAAGTTTGTGTATTGGGTTGTGTATTCAGCCAAATACACATAAAATTACTAAATACACCTATTAGCAATTGTACACATGTGTATTTGGCTGAATACACAACTCGGTACACAACATTCTCAGTGACTAGAGGTATTTATTCCTGTTTTAAAATAAATTGTATGTTGAAGTAACTATCAATTCATTGAATAGTTTTTGTGGCAAACATTACCAAGTTTGCGTGAATATTTCAACTATATACAACCATTTACCACAAGAAATTTTGGGTGTCTAGGTAGAGTGGTTTTAAAGTAACATCGGTGCAAATTACAATGGAAAGGAATAAAAATACACATAGCTAGCCCACCTACCTATATAGCCCTCTACTGAGAACCCACATGAGCCAACTGATCTTGACCAAACTTGCCTATTGTTACCAGTAAAGGCAAGAAGTCAGACAGGTTGAAGGTGTATATGTTATAGTTGTGGAATCTTAGCATGTGACCTGAGTTGGGTTCATGGTCTGTGCACAATCTCTTATAGTCAATTTTTACAAATTTATCAATTTAAAAGGGTGTTTTGTATATGAAAATTGCATCCAGTATTAGTTTATTGATCTGTTGTTGGTAAATTTATCTTCATAGGGTATGGCATGTGCAGTTTAACTTAAAGATAACACACCACAATTAAGGTGTGTTACTGTACTTACTTGAGCTGGGCTCAATCATGTGAACACTGGCAGAAATACTGATTGGTTGTGAGGTTTATTTTTGTTAGGCCTAATATTAATGAGTGTGATCTTGTACAGAAACTGAAAAAAGCAGAAATTGGCTTGTGAAAGTTTTTGTGAGGATCCCATTTTGCTGGTGTCACAAAATGTTAATCTTTTTCTTTAGCCATGTATATCTTAAAATTATACTGTTTGCTTTAAAAGTAAGTTATATCAACAGTAATTCTGCACTACTATTTCAGCTTCTGCCTATTGCTTCTATAAAGTAAATATCGATTCTTAATATCACAATTTATGATTTGGTTGAAAATGTTAACTGCAGTTTTCAATCATCCCTGAGAAAGCAGGGGTGCCCACCTTCAAGAATGATTATGGATCATTAATGATGCTGTTTTCCAGTTAAGCCACACGTAAAGCTGTATAATGGCAAGAATTGTCATATTACTTCAGAGGTATTTGTACTGGGCCAGTGATGGGTGTAGAAAAAGTAACCATATTTGGGATTTGTATTATGGACTGGGCAGGGGTGTGATAAGTTCCGTGTTTCCGAGTGTATGGTGTGAGAGTTTTACAGGCGTTGACAGACAGCCTCAGAAATGATGGCTTGCAAATGTCCCCGTGGAATAAATGGCTTCCAGCTTTGGTCTCTTTGAAACAGAATTCACCAACAGTCAGCGACCATAAGAACACAGAAGGCATGGGAAATAAAATGCCCATTTGAGAAGAGAGCTGCAACATACAGCTGAAAATTTGTTTGTTTTTCTGCCCACCATTGCCAGCCATAATTGTCCAGGGATGGAGGTGTTGGAGCTTGATCACGTACAAAGCACACAGCCCATTCCCCCATTATAGACCCATACATGAACCTGAAGAATGCATTCCATCAAGGGCTGTTGACTCTCCAGCTCTATGCACATAGAAAAGATTTTCACTTGTGTGAGAGCAAATTTTCTTGTGCTGGGTTGCTGAAAAGAAGTTTATTAATGGCCATGGTTTGATTTGCTGTGTCCTGAAAGGTTGCATCCAGTGTCTGGCAGCTTGGTGTATTTGGCCACTTTTGGTGTGTGTTTCATTGTCCTATTAAATAGCACGATGGAAATTAAAGTAAACTGAAAGCAATTGGCAAAATGTGTGCAGAGATTTGGTCACATGAACTGAATGATTGAGTTACCCTCATGCATACAGAATCAATACAATGCCACAAAGTTTTTTTTTTTTTTTTTTATCATTTTCCCTCTTCAAGACTTAAACTAGTGTGATCATGTGACATATGGAATACTGAATAGTTCAAATACTAACTTTTCTTTTCATGTATATGTTTCAGGGAGCTACAGTCTAATGATATAAATGAAATACCGGATGATGCATTTAAAGGACTAGACAAACTGGAGAAGTTGTAAGTATAGAGTTTTATCTCCTTTCTTAGGTTACTAAAATCCCTATCCTTCATTCTGTAACTGACAGCATCGGGGCCTGCAAATCTCATTTTGCACATCTGTGTGCCAAATAAGCAGCCATGTAGTGTTGTTACAGGCATGCAGGAGGAAGGATCATTAACAGTGAAACCCAGGAATATCCCATGTGAAGGTATTTAATATGCCCCACAGGTTTTGCAAAGGGAAAGCTACACAGTAGCAGAAGCAAGGGCTCTGAGGTCTTGTGTTGTGGTCAGGGGTGTCCTTTTCCAATCACACAACCTTCACTTGACAAGTTGACTGGGGCTTGTGGATGCCTCATTTGTTTAAATCTCCTATGGTGCAGTCATTTGAGTTGCCATGAAACAACACTAGTAATTTGTCAATCAGACATTCTACAGATAAATAACCAATGAAAAATTGCAAATTGTTTTGTCAGCATCTTCATCTGAGATTTTGTATTCCATTTCCAATGATGGCACAGGGTGTGTACTCGTCAAGAAGGGGTATTTCAGGGCCACTATAGTCCAGGTGCATGATGGGAAGTGTGGCCAGCAGGTTTAGGTTGACGGCTGCCATTTGTTGGAGCAAATGGGGTACTTCAGGAGGGATTGTTTTTTCTGCAACCTGAACCATGTGTTTGTCAGATGATTCTGGGAAGATGAAAGCTGTTGTGAGATGGTGGAAGCTTGCTTCTGCTGGTACAGCTGTCCACATACAGACCTGGATGCAACCAGTGTGTGTTTCAGATATTTATCTCATTGCTGAAACCAGTCCAGTAGGTCCGAGGTTCAGGGGGTAATGCAGCTGTGGTCATTTTTACCTGTACCTGAAATCTTTTAAGTGACACTTTGTAACGTACAGTGGAGATCTTCTTGGTGGGTTTAGAATTTACAGTCTTTATTCTTTCATAGCACTACACCGTAGGTTCCAATCTCATAACCCATGATTTGATAAGTATGCCCATATGGTATTGGTGGTCATACAATAATTTTGTATAGTACACAGTATCAAGTTCATTGAACATCAACTCAAATTGTGTGAATAGTGGTGGTATGTTGGTAAAATGCTCCAAGGTTGGGTTTCTGTGAGCTAAAATAAACATAGACAATTGCCATAAATTGGTTTTCTGCTGAAAGAAATTTTGATATCCTGCTTCATGTAACTGGAATGCTTTTTTACTGAGTTGACAGATATTGATAGATCTGAATACAACTCATTAGAAATCAAACTGTGACATAGTAGACTGGATATTTTTTAACGAATCTTGATACCATAAAATTTAACAAAAATTGCTGGGTTTTCAGTAAGCAGGGTACAACTTCTTTCAGTGGTGAGAAGTGCTTAATTTTGTGTCTTTTTTTTTTTTTTTTCCTTCAATTTCAAATAGACTTATTGGAGCCTAGATGGGTCTTTGAAGATTAGTTGATGTTTTGTCCCCAAACCTGTCATGAATGTGGAAATATACCAGGGGCAGTTAAGAGCTTATTATTATTTTATTTTGAAAGATATGTCTTTCAGAAGTAACCTGTTGTGCGAATATAGCTCACTGAAAGGGCTGCACAAGAAAATTATGTACTTGACAAAAAAAGGGCATCATTCTTGGGCTACATGCTCATTAAAATATACGTTTATGCTGGTTTACTCTGGAGGCTTCAAAAAACCCATGGCTGGGAAAATTGGAAAGGTGCACACACATGCAAAGGCACCCTATTGAGGGTAGAGTGTGAAAAGATTTAAGGAATAATGGCAAGCATTTCAACAGAGGTACAAATTGAAAATGCATTATGCTTGTACTAGTCATGTATAATGCAAGTTGGTCACCCGATGTCATAATACCATGGCCTATTATAATTCATGCAACTGAAGAAATAGCATTGAACAGTCAAAATGCAAGTTGACTGGTCCCAAAACATTACAGATACGAAAAAGACGACTCGTGTTTGTCAATGAGGCAGTTATAGAAAGTCCTATTCATTCAGCTCAAGAAAGGTGCACAGGACCAGAACCGCATATATGCCGATGGCTGATGACAGTGAAAGAAAAGACCTGTGTTAACAACAGACAACTTTTTTTTGTATGTGTGTGTGTAGTGTCTACATTGTACAGATCATTTGTACCCAGCCCTTGAATGGCTTTTGGGAACAATGACTGATGTCTGTTTCTTACAGAACATCCAGCTATATAGAATAAATGCATTACTGAATTAACTTTTCATTAAATACAGTTTTTGAAAGAAGTATCAGAGAAGCAGTTTTGATCTCTGATTGCTTCCTGCACCTCCATTTTTTTTGGTTGCAGCCATTAATTGCCAGCATACTTGACAGATAAACATCTCAAGTGTCCCAATTGGCTACTCAATAGTGCCCATTGTGGTTATCCATAGAGGGAATAGACATGATTGGCAGAAATAGACCAGTGCCACCAGTTAAGTGCTTGAGCACCATTATCTGACAGAATCATAATCAAAGGGTTATAAGAAGATCGACAGTCTGATAAGGATCCTTTTTTTGGCCATAGTATCATACTAAAATCTGTTTCACTTGAAGAAAAGGAGCCATCTGATTATGCAAGGACAAAAATCTTGAATGTAGGATTTTCTTGTTTGCTTCAATGTTATATGATATTCTGATACATGTACAGTAATTGTAGGAAGTCATCTGCAACCTTAATCTCATTGACTGAATCCTGTATGAAGGTATAACATCACCAATAGTGTCTGACTGCTTTAAATTAGAGCATAATTTAGCCTTGTTTTGAGGCGGGTTGTTGACTCCAGACTGACCATGAAATTTGAAACCAGTGAAAGCAACACCTGCAGAGAATCCGTTCCCTTTTTTATACATCATGGGTTCAAAAATGATGTATATAACATTTTCCGCATTGTGAGAACATGTATTGTCGAGTGATTGTGTGAGTACAGACTGAAGCAGATTTTAATAATTCATAGCAATTCACATGCTGGTAAGATTGTTTCCTGGTTGTTAATATTTTTGTGGTAACACAAACATGGAATCTGTGCAGAGTTCGTATGCTTGCTGTACATAGTGTGCAGCCAGCAGTGCCCAGGCTGCTGGGCATTCCCTTTTTGCAGTCAGTCTGTGGAGCAGAGTATTTATAATGCTCAGCATGATCATCACACAGTATGCCATCCATCAGGCGATGACAGGGCAGCAGCAAATTGCATGGCAGCATTGCCACGTCCAGGACATAATTTGTCACATTGGGTGTCACTGCCAAGTGAAATGAATGCATGCAAAAACACTACATCATATTCATCAGATACTTGGGGGTGGTGCCCTGGGATTTCATCACCAGCAATAAAAGAGCAATACTCAGAGCTTCAGTGTCGGTATACAACAGTGTGGTCAATTACGAGAATACCTAGAATAACATTTGAAGCACAGCTAACAATTTACAGCTAACAATTTTTTGCAATTTTAAGTTGAAATTGAGGAATGCAATAAACTGGTATGTTTTGTGTGAAAATTTCCAACAAAATAGAATTTTGTCATCTGGTCATACTCTGATAGAAAATTCAGCTTCTGGGAAGCATTGTCAGTTTTTACAAATAGAAAATACATTATTATGCATACATGAGCTTTTTGAATATTGCCTTTAGAAGTGACCATAAACACACACACACACAAATTCAAAAGAATATTTCGAAAGCCTGGAGTCTCCTGTATCACATATTTGTGCAGGGCTTTATAAAAACAATTTTCTTAAAAATCGTCTGGAGGATTCTAGAGCATTAAAACAGCAGTTACACATTTATCACATGAAGGGCCAGAGTAGTCTGAGGTGTGAAGTTCTGTGGTTTTACATTGGGGAAATATTGATGTGGTTATGAAGCTTGTTTAGATGCAGTATCACACAGGCGTGATAATTGTGGAAGGGATAATGACTGGGCCAGGAAGTGACAAGTACATTTTCATACCAGCATTGTGATAACTACCCGTGCTTAAATTCAATAATTACACTAGATTGGTCCAGGTTCCATTATATTTTGTGATCATATGACACTTGGTGTGGAAAAAAAAGTGAAATTTTATTGAATATATGACTCTAGATGAGACTGTAAACATGTGGTTTTCCTCAAATGCAATTACGAACAAAGCTTGGCATACTGGCCTTTCAATTATACAGGCCTTAATTAACACCCAGGGCAGTTGAAAATTGTTGTTGAAATGAGTTGCAGTTAGGAACAGACAATTTGGACATGATAGCCATATTGCTATCAAAATTACTGCAAAACAGGATATTTGCCACTTTTATGCCTCCCCCCCTCGTTTTTATTTATTTTTTATTATTTTTTTTGGGGGGGGGGTCTGGGAAAGAAAGCTGAAAATGAGCTGTAATTTGGTTCTAATATATGGGAGGCACAGGGTTCACTAGCTTGTCAACATAAAAGATCACACAGTAGAATCCTACCAACTTCAAATGTCCAGTGTAGCTCTGTATACCACAGCATGTTTGGCAGGGTTCTTGGTATGTCATATGGAGGTTCCACTTGTGAGTCCGATCAGACACATACACAAAATAAAAGCATTCATGGATTCCATTGCAGAATGTGATGCTGTTTCCTTCAACATTTAACTTTTCTGTTCATATGTCCACAGTGTATGTCCTCAGTGGAAAGTGAGGTCAGATTTATTGATGTACAGTGAAACCTGTTTTGAGAGACCACTGTAATGAAAGACCACCTGCCCTTTCAGACTATATTTCCAGTCCCTTTTGCTATCTTGCCCATGTTGCTGTACCTTCATTGAGAGACCACCTGCCTTATGTGACCACTTTTTAGCCTGCCCTCCAATGGTCGCTCAAAGAGGTTTCAGTACATATGTATATACACACATACCCACAAAATGATCCTTATAGCCAACCATAAAAGTATCTATTTAGTAGTATTTTAGGCGGTCTCAAGAAAAAGGTGGTTACGTGAATATTAACTTTCAAATTATGTCTACAGGTTGAAAGCTTGCCAGTATGTCCAATTTGGTCATGTTGCTTGAAGGCCAGTGTTTTAACATACTTCATTGACGCGATTGTGAAGGTGTGCTCTCTGCAGCCTTCTAGCATGTCAGAATTAAAGTGTTAGATGTAATGACAAAGGTCACAAAAGGATGTAGGTCACAGGATCATAGCTGGTCTTTTCCCTGTAATCACTGGTTATGGCACCTGTAACATGGATACACATCGCTGAGGTTAAATGGCGGCAGTCGACTTCTCAGCGTAATTGGTCCTGACAAGATGGCTGAAAACTGGGGCACCTCATGAGGGGAGAAGTGCCACACAAAGTAGACAAGATGTTTTCATTTGTGGAACTATTGAATGTACATGTGTACAAAATAATGTACATTCATATGTTCTTGTCAGAGACTGTGTACTGCGCTTAGACTACGTGATGTGTTTTTTGACATGTTTATAGTCCCTTTTGTTCAATGTTAGTGCCAGAGAATGCTGCTCATTATAAATTACTCCCTGTGATTCAGTGAATCATGAACTGTTAAAATCCTTGGCACTGGTTTCTGGAAATGTGATTTTGGATAGCATTTTGAAATGTGATTTTGGATAGCATTTTGAAGATGATAGAAAAGCTTCTTGCTCGTTGCCAGCAATTGAAGTTGGAATATGATCATTTTTGTCAGGGCTGGCACTTTTATTAACATAAGTTTTAAAAGGCTGTTTAGTGTGGACTGCATTTGCACCAAGAATCAGTGACCGGAAGATTTATTTTTCTTGCCAGGTAAAAGAGCTGGCAAAGCTTAAGGAATGGGATTGAGATTTACAAAAGGCATCATATTATGCTGACCTCAAAAAGGCTTTCTGTTCTGAATGGCATAACAACTACAATTTCCAATTTCTATGAAGCATACAGGTTGACTTTTCACGTGCAGTCCTGCCCCCCCCCCCCCATTATTTCCAAAGACATTTTTATGCAGGTTTAGTCCAAAAATGTTATAACTGAAAAATACACTTACTGTCATGCTAATGTATCACATAAAATGTAGTTTTTAAACTTACAGGTAGGAACTTTCCAGAAAGGTTATCCACATATCTTACCAAGGAATATATTGAATATATTATATATATATGCGACTCAAGTACTTATGGATAAAGTAGGAACTAATAATGTTACAGAATGTAGGATAATTGTTGTATACATTTAGTCCATCTGTTTTAACCTTTAAAGTGCTGATTTAACACTGAGTCAACAACTTTCCTCAGGGTACTTTGTATGCGATGCTCGCAAAGTACCCTGAGGAAAATTGTTGACTTAGACTACTTTTGGTTTAGACTAGGCTTGCTGGTATTTGAATGAAAGGTATCTTCATGAGGAATTTGAATCTTTCATTAATTACATATATAATGGTAATGAGAAAATGACTATAGCAGTGATTAGCACTTTACGGGTGAATTTGCGTAACATTTGGACACCCAGGTAAGAGGTACATGTATGATGTGGTGGCTTACTGTGTTAAGTGGAAGCAAAGGGTCTTGACACACCAAGTTTCCCATCCCACCTGGCTCAACAGAAACTTAAGGGTCATGCTGGATTGTAAATTGCACCCAGGGACATCTGCCTTGTCCAAAATTGTGCTGAGGACATGTTGTCTGGTGTTCTATCAGAATGCCTGGGGGCAAGGGCCAACGGCTTTTATAATGTGTACCCTTTGGCAAACTGATAGCCTGTGGGCACAAACTATGGAAATTAGGTAGAATTTACAGTTACGTACATGTGTCTTATCATAATCATTCAACTGGTTTGATGAGTGGAGATATATCTTAAATGATGAAATTAACTTCAGGATTCTGCTTGAAGGTCTAAATTGAAATTAAAAGCATGAATTATAATACAAATTCAAATTGCTACACAAAGTTAAGATTTTTCCATGTTTAAAGAAATTGATTCTCAGACTACTGAAGTTGGAAAGGTAAAGTTTCCTGGAGGTTGTGTTTTCTTCTCAGATTACTATCAGGTAATGACATTTAGGTTCTGTGAAAAGTTAAGAGTTAAAACAGGTTCAGATGAGTTAAAGGTGCATTGTGTGGAGGACTCAGTGGGTGTCCAGAAACAACTTCAAAAATGTATGGGACACAGTTTGTACTCTGCCTGGCAAATGAGGGATTATTCTGTGGGGCTCGGTGGGCTGAAACCATTGCTGTTTGAATGTTCCCTGGGCCTTTATTCCCATTTTGTGTTGTCACAGGTGCAAGGCCTTGTAATGTGAAGTGAAGTGGCTAGACCAGGCTATAGCTGGAACACTCCCAAACAGGACTGAATGGCCCATTCAATAAGAAAGTATGGCGCATGTTGAGGTGCGAAATGGTGCAGGTTTATGAACATTTGCAGCCGGTGGTGGACACCACAATCACACTGATATGGCTATTCATTGTAATGGGTGATTTAAAGTTCATGGCTGACAAGAAATAACAAATTGGCAAAAACTTCTCCAATAAAAGTCCCTTTTATATGACAATATTTCTTATTCAAATGGCCCGGTAGTCTGGAAGATAAATGGGTATTGGCGAAAGGCCCATAAAATTTGTATCTTCACAAGTTTCTATTGTGTGGGAGAAGCAAGGCCTTGCGAGGTATTATACAAATTTTAACAGCTTATTCTCCAGCAGGCCTAGAAGAAATCCTTGGCTGGATTAAAGAGAGTTTTTGTGAGGACTTGCCACCTGGTTGAGTGTAGTTATGGAAATGAGATACATTTGTCATTGGAGGTATTCAGCTACATGACAGCTTCAATGGAATTCTTCCTTTGAAAAGTGCTATCAGTGGCACTATTCCATGTAACTGTTTTTTGGCATTGGTCGCTTGTTTGTTGACCAATTAACGATGTCAGTGAGACTGCTCTTGGGTCAGGGGTCAGCTTACCTGACAGGCCAAGTGCTGGTTGGAATACAACATAGGGCCATGTTGTTCGCTGTTTTTGCTGAACAAATACAGCTCTGATGCTTGCAAAACATTCTGTTGAGAAGTCCTGTGTACAAACAGGAACATGAAAAGCCAAAATATTATACAAACACAGAATATTCTGTCCTTATTTTGGGTCAGCATGTAATTTTGTATTGGTAACGTTGAGTGTGCTGTAATGTTTGTGACTTACTGCAGGAGTATGTGTAGAGAATTTTTATGTACTTTGAGGTGATATCAACAAAGTTTGGATACTGTCTTTAGTTTATGAAGTAAAACCATCGTGGTGGTGCAATTTTTCTGTTAACCCGCAAATGGGGGTTTATTGCCCTTTAAGCGCCAGAAATCCCCTTTGATAGATTTCTAAATGGTCACAGGGTTTGTTTTTTTTACATGTAAAATTGTTGAAAATCCTGTCTCCTCCCCTGAATTTCCCTTCTTGTGCCCCCCCCCCCCCCCCCTTAAAAGTTCCACACGGAAATACTGTGGTGTGGTAGGAACCTTTTCAGTGGTTTGAGAGGAAAAGAGTGAAAGCTTATGTAATGAAATCGGTGTATGTCAACCATGACAGGCTAGAAGACCTTACCGTGTACCTATTAAATGGAACTTGAAACCTTTGTTGAGAATGGCAAAAATGAAAACAAATCTTCAGAAGTAAGTTCAGTTGTAAGGTTTTGAGGCCTACAGTGTAAATGTGCAAATAGTTTACCTGTAAGATACATGCTTTGCCACTGTTGCTACTTGACCATGTCAAATCAAATCAAACGCTTACTAAGGTTCCACTTTCCCAGGTCTGCTGTGGGCACTTTGGACCGATTAACCTCCAATATATTTTCATAAAATTATTACTCAAGAAATCCACTGAAGTGTGAGACAGCTATAGTTCCTTAAGCACATCATGATTTGATTCAGGGTGACCCATGTGGGAACTAGTGTTGAATTTTATATTTATGTTGTATGTGCATTGTGTCAGTTTTATCAATATAAGGCTTGTCCAATGAGTTAGAACATGATCAGTTGACAAGGAAATGTGGCATTAGAGCTTTCATGCACTGGTAACATGTGATATCAACCCAGAGGAGGAAGATAAGATGAGATCTGGAGAGGACTGTGTGTGATACAGGTCACAAGTACTCTGTTTTATTGCACACAGGTGTTTCTCACCTGTGGACAGATGAACCTACACCACTACCACTCCCAGCCTGAATTTTAGTTTGTGGTTTAATTCATTTTTTTTCTTTCCTTTCAAACAAAAGTTGTGTTCTAAAACCACACAAGGTGCATATATGAGGAGCAATTGCTAAGCAGGCACGGAAAGAACAATCTTGCATTTACACAACTAAAATTGTAATTTTTCTTCTCCCCAATTTCACCTGAATGTGCCTGTCAAATCATACAAACATTCTCATACATTTTGATAAAACTTGAATTTTTTCTTTAGAAAAAAAAACTGTGAAATGTGATTTTTTTTTTTTTTTTTTTTTCAAATTTTGTTCTGATCACCTACGTAAATCCAGCATTTCTGAATGGAGCAACTGAATCTTTACTAAATGCAAGACATGCATGTATGCTCCACTGCGAAACTGTGTTATATCCTAGCTTGGAATTAATACTATGAACAGACAAGCGGCATTTTACCCAACTGTTACTCAGTTGAAATTCTGTAATATGAAGGGACAAGTTGAATATTTGCTGACCGATTTGAGGTACATGTTGATACTAAGCATTTCATTCGGTTGACCACCCCAGTGACAAGCCTGTTTCTTGGGAGAAGTATTTTTGATAGTCACAGATTTGTAATTTTGATTTTTGTGTAAAGTAATTTTTGACTTCTCCGAAACATTCACTCAGATTGTTTTGAAATGTAGTGGATATGTAGCTTGTGGGAGGGGTAAACAAAATTGTTCACTAAGTACTGATACTGTGGATCCCTGATTTTTGGTTACTTGTCGATTAATGCTAATTATGCTTTAGACCCTTTCGTATTTAATGTGTTATAAAACAAAATAGCTAATGAATATTATAAAAATAAATGAGGGGGCGTTGTAGCGTGGAGCTAGAACAAGCTAGGTAGTTTTACGGCCCTGGCGAGGAGTGAAGAAAGGGTTTTTTAACTTTGACTGGGTTCCGGCTGCATCCGTTTGATGGTGCTGCGGTGCCAGTGAAAAAAACAAACAGGGTTACAGCCAACCGAAACACACATACCACTTGATAACTCGTGTTGTAGCAGGTCTGTGGCTGGGCAACGTAGTGTCGCAGGACCATGAACTGCGCTGGCAGCTGTGGTACAGGTCAAAATGTGAAAATCTTGTGATCAGTCCAGCATTTAAGTTTTGATGGATCTTCATGCAATTTAGTCTGATTGTAGAAGAGGTCACAATCTTGGTTGGTTATGATATCAGTGGCACCACCTATAATTTGATGGGAAGTTTGAGTCAAAATGTCTTGAAAGATACAAAACCCCATATCTCCAAAAATAATTGAATTAGATAAGCCAAATTTATAGAATATAGAGACCATGTCCAATGCTAATATATTATGTAAGATCAGTGACCTTGACCTGTTTTTGTAAGGTCACCAGACCTGTTGAGTTGGAAGAATTGATTTGTAATGGCAAGGTATAGTTTGGACATCAGTGGCAAGGAGAATTGAGCTTCTAGATCAAAATTGCACTGGAGTACATTGTATTTACTACTATACAAGTTAAGAGTGTAGTTTCATCAATTTCAATACATGCATACATACATCTGTTTCTGAGATATTAAAATCTCATTTCCTTGTGTTTTCCAGACATAAGACTACATGTCACAAGGACTTCAGTGACTGTACAGTAGCCCCTCTTTTGAAAGACCACTTCTTTGGGAGACCACCTCCTTTGAGAGACCACAATTGTCATGTCTCTCTGTAGTACTTTTCATGTTATTTATACCTCCTTTGAGAGACCACCTGCTTTATGTGACCACCTTTTGGGTGGCACTAGGGGCAGTCTCTCAAAGGAGGGACTACTGTATATCATTTTATGTAGTCATAAGGCCTCATAAAAAAATATCCCAGTTTATCTTCAGTGCCCGCATGGTTTTTTGTGCTGCACCAAATTTTAGTTTTATTTTTAAACATTTGGAAGAAAAAACGCTAACAACAGTTCAATTAATGCCTTGAGCGGCCAGCGCTGCTATTGCCAATCAAGAGAACTAGACAGCACTCTTGTGATATTCTGAATGAAAAAATGACCTGTATGGGCAATGGGGACTTGCAGAAAGCTGTAATACATTAAATCAGTTGGAGAAAGGTTTAAAAAAAAAAAAAAAAAAAAAAACTTAACTGCCTCCTTCATTACTTTTTTGGGAAACCACTGATGATAAGTTGGGATAATTTTTTATGTGGTGTAAATGCCATTTGAAATAAGAATAAATAAAATTAGGAAAAAATAAATTACCTACCTACCCAATTTTCCTTAGCCTATTAAGAAACACAGTTACTATTCTGTTGGCCCTAATGCATGCATTCCCATTGATTCCTATGTAAGTCAATGGGGATTGCAATGTAAACTCATATTTTTTACTTCGTCTCCAACATCCCCTGGCCTAGAGTGGGACTTGAGGGTTGAATGTCAAGGTCTGGTGAGGATGGGTTGTTAACACAGCCCTGTTGTTTTGTATGTGGAATGAATACATTGTATTTGTGTCTATGCCATCATTAGGCAGTGTTACAAATAAGGAAATGTTCTCCTTGTGCACTGCACAAGTTAGCAAAGAAACAATTTAGTATGCTTGTCATTAGACTACATTGAAATATAAAGTCCAGTGTCAAAATAACATTGTCATCAAGAAAATTTGCTTCCATATGTATTATGGCACACACATGTATACTGGTTAAGTTTCTTGGCTTGAATTTATTAGACCAGACTAAATAATAAGGCCACACTGTAGAAGGTCACACACTCAAGTGTTGTACTATCAGCAGTTAGTGTGGAAACACACCATCCTAAAAATTTGAAACAACGAAAAACATGAAGGGTCAAGTGGGAGCATCTCGTGTGTCTCACTGCAAATATACACAGGATCGTGAATCAATTTGAACTTCCAGTGGGATTGTGGGATTTGTTTGAATATTTATAATCAGTGTGATAAGTTAACTGACACAGAGCTGAACAGAAACTAGTCAGAGTTCTAATTCATATGACAAAAAAAGTGTCCAAAAATTTATTTAATTAAATTCATTACTTTCTATTTATAATCCTATTTTCCAGGAAATTAACAAACATGGTATGAAAGTGCTACCAAGAATAAAATTTGGTAGTTAATTTTGATAATCTGATCCCTTCACATGACATATTAAATAGATTTGTGGAACAGCATGGGTTGATTCCAGGTGTGAATGACTTTGATTATATATATTACTGCAAGCTGCACATAAATAGGTCAGAAAGTGGCAGGTCTTGGCACAGATGGGCCCAGTGAAGTTGGCAACACTGAACATTTGGTATGCAGATTAAAGGGGCAGAGGTGAAAAGGGGTCTCTTTCTGAGTTCACTGGCTAGGTTCCTAGGAGAGAACATGCAGGAATGTTTTAACCCCCTAGGGACTGAGTCAACAGCTTTCCTTGGCATAGTCTGTGGACATTTTCCCCAGAATTCACAGGGGAAAGATGTTGAATAATTGCTTATATCAATCACTGTTTACATGAAAAAAGTAGCAGACAATATTTATGACCATTTCTTGTATTTTTTTAATGGGAAAAAAGTTGCAAGCAGGTACAGGCCTGATTGTAGTGTTGGTTCAGGAACATGTGTGTAACATCAGAAGTACCACATTTATCCTTGTTGTTGGCAAGAATGTGTTAAAAAGTATTTCTTGTTCTATACATCCATGTTAGGTTCCTGATGGTAAAAGGGAACCATCTGTGGGACCAGTTGTAAGTTTGTCAAGCAGTCAAAGGCCAAGACATGAATGTGATTATAGGACTGCAAAACTGAGCAAGTTACTTTTGTTGTGATTCAGATTACCTTCAAGTATGTATTATTATTTTTTGGCAATGGAAAGAGAGTCTTCCTCAGTGTCCCCACATGAAATAAAATAGTATTGAAGGTTAGCTTTGTTCTCCTGCTCGCAATTGGAATCTGTTTGTTCAGGTGTTGACTCGAACAACTGGTGACAATATAAGCATGCAGAAAGCATCACTGGGGAGAAAAAAGTGGAACTTGAAAGTCAGAGGCACAGAAATGAGTTGAACATCTCAGTGGCAAGCCTTCTGTGTTCAGCAGTCTGGGAGAGCACAGAACCACAGAGGGTCAACTCCAATGTGGATGGTGAAAGGCTTGATCCGGGGCTCCTGGGACACCCCACCAAGCCCTCATTGTGCCCAGAAGTTGGCCTGTCACATTTTTCATCAGTGTTTTGACTTAAAGGCTTACAGTGTGTTTGTGAACTGGGACAGGGACTGTTCTTGTACAGGTCTGGCAATAGAAAGAAACTTTCTGCCTTGTGATTCCATCTGTGTGAATTATGTTGAATATTACCAATGATAGATGAAAAATGTTGTAGTTGTCCAGGGCAAGTTGTGATCACCAGCCAGGTGCACTATTGCCATCATGTATGCAGAGATGCTCTGACAAGGTCTGGCACTGTTTAACAGTAATAGCCCTGAAGGGATAATGGGGCAGATTGGTGGCTTTGAACTTTCCTGTAAGTTATTCCGTGCTTGAATATATAGCAGGGCTACCACTCTCTTGTTGGCTGGGGAAAAATTAACCCTTTCATGCACATAAACCATATTGGTGATTTAATGGACATTTTTGTCCTTTTTATGGTCCAGAGTAAAGTTTTGAAAATCCATGCCGGTGTGGTACAATCAGAGTTTGAAGTTGTTCCAGCACAAACATTTACCTGCCTTCATTGTGATGCAAG
The DNA here is from genome assembly GCA_964020975.1 of Hermodice carunculata. Classification (NCBI taxonomy): domain Eukaryota; kingdom Metazoa; phylum Annelida; class Polychaeta; order Eunicida; family Amphinomidae; genus Hermodice; species Hermodice carunculata. The sequence goes on along the minus strand of OZ026622.1, from coordinate 56,145,498 downwards.
CTGGTCCCAGACAGTACACATGGTAATTGCAGAGCCAGGAAAATGTCATTTATTCCTTACCATATGAAGGTACAACTTATAACCGGATTCATTGCACCAAATTTTGCAGATCAAGATTGAGTTCACTAATCTTTGCATGAAGAACTTGTACTGCTTATCAGTTTTCCCTCACGGTATGAAAACTGTTAATTTTAAAAAGGTAAATTGTGCCTTATGTATATCTCCACTTTTAAGGTGTACCATAGTTGACACATTTGCACTCTAGGGGACTGAGTCAACAGATTTCATGTGCGTACTCTGGGTATATTGCTCCCAGAGTACACTGAGATAAAACAGTTCAATGGCATATAATTCTTAGTGACACAAAGTAAAACGTTTTTATTTTCATGATATCAGGCATTTGTTTTCAGTTTTTAATTGTAAAAAATTTCAGGCTCATGCATTGGCAGTGGGTCCTTCAGGGTTAAGGCCACAGAAAAATTTTGTATTCTGAAATAAGAGTAACTAGCCACAAGTAGCAATGATTTGGATTTAGAATTCAATACACAGCCCAGTACACAAATGTTGTAGAGGGGTTGATTTTTGATTCCCAGTTACATTCTGTGTTTACAAGGCAGTGCATAATAAACTAATATACCTTATACTGTTTGCATTAGTTCTGTTCTGCTGCAACTGTTTCAAATTGAAACAGCTGTAAGCCTAATGCTGAGGGAACAAACTTATTTGTGAGGAATATTAACTTGCACACGATGCATTTACAATGCATATAGGGGGTGTTTTTTCATTTTATGTACATACTCTGATAGTTGCCGGAGTGGTGGTTTTGTCTTAGGAATACATAACAAGGGACTGTTGACAGGAGATGTCATAGTGGGCTGTGATGTACATGTGTGTGTATTCAGTTCAATACGAACTATTTTCCTGCTAGAAGAATCTTGAAATTAAGATCTGAATTTTGAGCATTCTGAGTACACTGGGTAGAAAATTAGTTTCCACAAACGTGCACTGTTTTAAAGTACATGTACATGTACTTGTAGTAAAATATAATCTGAGAAGACAAAAAGCATTTCTGACAAAGGGGAATGGGGACACCAGATACCTCTACCAAAACCAATCAATTTTGTTCTTACCCATCCTCAATTCTACTTCCTTCCCATATGGCTTGAAATTCTTGAAAGCTTGATAGGTCCGTCAGGAGCTGACAAAAGTAGACTGTACATTGATGTCTGTTGTGTCGTCTGAACACTCAGAAGTGGTGCACTGTTGATGTGGTCACTGCCATACCACTATAGTATAATACCACTGCAGTATGGGGTGTCAGGCTAGTACAAATCATAATCACATGCTTAATTTTACAATTTGCTTAAATTTTCATACTGAAAAGTTTTCAAGTTTGGAGTGCATGTTTCAGCAAGCCCAACAGCTGGAATGGAAACCACATGATGGCAGCCATTAAAGGGTGCAATCCCATGATGCCTTGTGGTGGGGCTGGCTTCCAGAGCTGAGTGACTGAGTTGAGAGAGACCAATTACTTGAGTTACCAGTTAGTGGAGTAATTGCACCTCTGTATATGTCACAACAAATTTACAGTGCTGTTTTGACAAATATAGATACTGCTCGACTGGAGCAGCCTTCTAATTGTAGGCAGTGCTATGCCATGCTACATTTGCAGAGATCCGACGGATGGCCCTGAACTGGTGCTGGCGATATATTTGTGTTGTAAGAGTCTGATCCCTTCCACCAGGTGTCGTCTGACACAACCCGTTTGTTTTCTTTCAGCTCCTAGTTGCAAACCCATTCCTCATTAAGGTGGTGTGGATTACAGGGGCACCCTTTGTGAGTGGTGTCACCTTTCTGGGGCAAGATGCAGTTGCCATGGCAACATTTAAAATAAGGCAAGGAAAGCCCATCCTGCATGCATCAGCTTTGTCTGCTGTGGGCAGAGTGTGGTCATACTGATGATGATTGAGTGATACAATCAATTGGGGATCCTAGAAATTTGCAGTGGTAGCTCATGGTCTTTATGGGATTTTATGCAAAAATTGTAGTCATCCCCAAAGGAACTGGATGGTTCCCTCCTAATGGCATTGCAAAGCAGCAGAGCGGCCATTTCACCAGACTCTTCATACATCATCCAGGCCATACATTCTGCCACGGAAACGCTCAGACCACGTCAACTTGTGTACATTTGCATAGTAATGAAAAGGTGCCCTGTACCTAATGTATTGCTAATTTCATCATAATAACAAGATGTAATGACTCACTAGGTCTGCCAGGAATTTGATTTGGAACTGCCTGTTATTTGCAGTCCTTAGCTTGTTCATTTCTCAGTGGCTCTGGGGGAAAATCACTGGGTGATGACAGCAGTGCATCTGTGTTTTTACATTGACAACTCATGGCATATATGCTTCTAAAGTATTCTGGAACTGGGTCTGATGTATGCCGATGTGCGTGTATATATGTATGTATATATACACGGGGCTCACCAATTTGTATGTTCCATTGTCCGGGACAAGTTAAAAATTGATGGGGGACTAGCAAAATTTGTGAAAATTAACCTGTAAAAGATACGAGCACATGTCCCTGGACAAGTAGACTTGGAGAGAATTTCTTGCCCTGATTATTATTATTATTATTATACATACATATATATATATATATATATATATAATGAGACCAGGCTTGTCTCTGACTCCAGAGCTTAAGGTTTTGCATAAATATGATTTGTATCAATTTCATTGTATCAGGTGCACTATGTCGTAGGTCATAAACTGTCAAAAAGGATGGTTTGTCTCCAAAGTTGCGTGTCACTAAAAGTGAGAGATACGATCTGAACTTGCGTGTTTCATGTATGCTGAAGAAGAGCTGAATACAGCATGCTGAGAATGAGTAGAATTGGGTATTGGAAATCCACTGGAAATTGGATTTACTCCTGCAGTCTTCTGTTGGAATTGTCAGTCAACAGTACTGCATGGCCTCCATTGAGATCTAGAAGAATGACTAGGAACTAGATGACAAATTTCATCGTGCTGTAGAATGGGGAATAGGGGGCACATTGTGTAAATAATCGGAGATGCTTGGCAAGCTTACACACTGTTTAATCAGATTTTGCAGATGAGACCCAGAACAAATCAAATTTACAGACACTTCACAATATTGGGTTGAGGGAGAGCTTGCTGGACGATGGTCACAGGGAGACAATATGCTGCTGCCCACTGTCCACTTGTTTGACCACCAGAACTTGTCAGTTCCTGACAATTTGAGCTGTCTTGCAGATTCCCTTGGCTATTTTATTGTGATCACTCAGCCACTGTTCCTGGGGCATGGACTGGAAAAGTATTGCAACATGTAATTTGTAGATTGATGCTACGTCCAGAGAGAGATCACTTATCATGACCAATCAATGCGGAAATGTCCCTCCGTCCATTGGCAAGTGAATATAAATCCCACTTACCCAGTGGACAGTAATCATGTCATGTTCACATGTGGTTAAAGTGGCTGTGTATGGCCTTACATCGAAGTCAGCCATGGACTGAAATGAGCATTGTTGGCCAGGTTCAGAGGAATTTCATTGTATGTTATCACTTGAGTTGATGTGGCAACTGTCAGTGGTTTTAAGTTTGATGATTCAGAACGCTCATTCTATCCTGTAATGGCCAGATACAGACTTAAGCTGAAATATCTCCTAATGCCTGACTAGAGTCTGTTAATTTTTCTTGCCTGATAAATTCTTGTAATCCCCCATCTCTCAATGTCACATGTTTGGAGGTTCACAACAAATGTGAAACTCAGTTGTTAGTATGCTTCGTTAGGGCACCAACCTAACTGTGTTGCAGATGGCTACATATGAGGCTTCCATCACATAGTGATTAACTGTGGTGGAAACGTCAAATGTTCGAAGAAGTTTAGGTGACCTTTCTTTGTTCTTCAAAAATTAATGGATCATCAAGACCTTCAGTTAATAAAGTGTGGATCAGTGATTTGGTAAGGGTATGACCCCCCTCAATGTGAACCAGAATTGCATATGCATATATATATAAATATATATATATGTATATATGTATGTATGGATGGATGGATTTGAAGAAATTACGAATAAATAAATGAATTGTTTAAAAAAGTTCAATGTGCATGCAGTTAAACACAGTTTTTGTAAAGGGAAAAAATTCACCCAATTTTTGTTCATCTGTAGTGGGAACTGCTTAGTGTGAAGTACATGTATTGTAATAAAAATATGTGCTTATTTCAACATAAACTTTCACATTTGAATAAAGTCATTTTCCACCCCCAAGTTCTACAGAGAGGGTCAGAACATGGAAGAAGATCTCAATGTGCCTGAAAGTACTGGGATATAAAGTATTTCTGCTCAACTCTGGAGTGCCGCTGTGGACAAAAGTTGACATGTTCTGAATTGACACTGTGAATTATCTTTTCAAACTGAATTTTTCATTCAGGTACCACCCGTTACTCAAGACCGTAAGAGTGGTCCAAGGTAACAACTTGCCACGTCACATCACTGGGGAAACTTAACTTTTCTTTTGTCCGAAAGCATATAAAATAAAACTTGCAATGAGTCCTCTGAAGGTGGCATGCTCCCAGGTCAACAGCTTTCCTTGTCCCATATTGAGTGCATTGTGCCAATGAAAGTTGTTGACTCAGTATTGTGCTAAAGGGTTTCAGAAGTGGCCTGGTAATAGGACAGTTGTCCTTTTCCATTTTATATGCCCTTACAATTTGTGCAGCGTCAATTTTAACATTGGAAGTACAGGTGTAGGAAAGTATGCTACTGATCTTCACAGGAGCTCCAAATTGCTGTCAGTGTCATACGCACATGTTTCAGAAAACTTGACTGCCAACCATATTTGTCTATAAAGAGAAGGCAACAGATAAGGACAGTTACTGGAGACAAAAATGGAAAAGTGGCTTGTTGGCAGATAAAGCCATTTCATGAACAACTGATATATTACCTGTAATTTTAAGTGCTGTAAAGAGCACTTCATGATACAGCTTAAACAGAAATGGCCCATATGACCCATATAAATTCACAGCAGGTAAGGGAGATGGGTAATTTGTCCAAAAATTGTGTAGAGCAGCCGTGCAGTTGCCTGAAGGTGGAAAGGGCCTGTAAAGTAGGTCAGGGCACGCTGTGTCTCCAGCGGATTTTGGTTATGTTTACCCACCGTGCTGTTGCTTGTCAAGACAGAAAGTTGGGGAGAAAGAGCTTAGCTCATGGACTGAAAAATAATGGCCTAACTGGCAAGTAGACGTCCACAGAGGTTGGCCGGAACCTTACATTTCATCAAATTGTACCCTTTAAGGACATGGAAAGATGGGGCAAAAATAGTATTGTGACCAGTGAACACTGTGTATGTCGAACTGAATGCCCTCAGTAATTGTAAACCATGGTTTAACATTTACTAGAGTGCTAGGAACTGTCACCAAGAGGTTGTGATGGATGTGTTAGCATATGCAGCCGCTTGCTATAATCAGCCCAACATTTCCAATGATATTTGTCTATCATGTGCTCCTTACTTTGAGTGTGTACACATGCCATTTATGTGGAAACATTTTCTCTTTTCGGAAGGTGTGAGCAGCCAGCATTTGCTGACATGGTTCACACAGGGGCTGTTGTCCATATAAACATTTGTAATGTTGGTAGTCAGTGCGAACTCTTGTAGATAACACATTGCTGTGAAGCTGTCTCACTCCATCAATGAGATGCGTGCTTTGCCAGCATTTACGATAGTTGCTTGTTGCCAAAGAGAGCACTGGAATCTTGGTGAAACTTTTGAATGCATTCTCTTTATCATGAACAGTGTTTGTTCCTGTTTCCAGACATTTATGGTGTTGATACATATGTAGCCATTTAACATACCTTGAATTTTGCTGCACATCTTGATCCATATGTCCCCCCCCCCCCCACCCCCAAGTTGAATCTCGTCACTTATATAGATAAAATGTGATGCATTTTAGTGTAGAGGGAACAGTTTTTTGCAGGAGTAGTAGGTTGTACTAGCTACAGCTACAACAGTACTGTAAAAGTTTTAGTGAATTGTCAGGACGACACGACATATGGACTGGCTCCATGAGCTGAGGAATTCTCAAAGCATATATTTATTGCTTTCTTTTTTTACAATATATGTTACTTGGTGGGGTGTTATTGTTAGGAGTCCAGGATTCAAAAGACGCCCATTCCCAGCCAAATGTTGGTAGAAATTTTTAGCAGCTACATATATTTCATGTAGAAAATTGTGTGGGTTTTTTTTTCAGAAACTGAATTAAAACTGATTTTGACCATTAAAAATTTTAATGTCAGTGTAGCCAGTGATCAATTGCTAATTTGATGGATGAAATAGGCAAAGTTAAGATCAACTGGTTCATATCATGGCAGTGTTTCCATTAACCCCCAAATGGCGACATGTTACCCTTTTAAAGTCTGAACTGCCCTCTGATAAATTCTAAAGGGTTACAGGGTTTGCTTTTTTACGTGTAAAATTGTTGAAAATCCTGTCTCCTCCCCTGAATTTCTCTTCTTGTGACCCCCTGAAAAATATCTTAATGGAAACACTGATATGGGTTTTCAGCAGAGGGCCAGGTTATGTATGTGTGTTTCCATCAGTTTCTGTTGTAATTTGCACCCAAATAACCTTAAAACCACAAATTTCGTGTGGTAAATGTTTGTATATAGTTAAAATACCCCTCTAAATTTGACAACTTTTGCTGCAAAAGTTTTCAATGTGTTGAATTCGCATAGAATCGTATGGGAATGCACACCTCGAGCCTACAACGATTTTGTGTATTGGGTCACATGTTCAGCCAAACTGTGATCTCTCGTATTGTGACTGTGCCAGTAGGCAGTTACCAAGGTGATATGGTACTGAAGAGGGAAGGTTCACCTTTCCTTCCAGTATCTCCTGTAAAGTAGGCCTCTAATTTATCTATAGTATATTGATCCTAGTTGTACACACCAGAGTAATCATGGCATAATGGTGATGACAGTATACCACGCAATACACTAACTCTGCAGTTGTTAAATTAACCAAGTAGCATCGTCCAAGTTTCACATGCAGAATGTATTTAATAATGGGGGATGCCGTCATAAAGACATTCTTGTGTCACTGTAGTGCTGACTTAACCCTTGTCCCCTTAAACTGGGGCAAAAAATTGGCTGGGGGTCAAATGATGTCTGCTTCAGTGTTTTCAGCTAATTTCAACAGTGATGAAAAACACTTTGACATGAGACTGGTAGACGAGGCCTGTCAAGATCATATGGTCAAAAGCTTTCCTTGGCAAAGGTTGGGCAGTTAGTGCCCAAACCATGCCAAAGAAAGCTGTTGACTCAGTCTTAATTAAAGGGGGGGGGATATTGGAAAGAATTATGAAGATTAAATTAGGCTCACAGATGGCTGATTAGTTTGTCATTCTGCAACCTTTGTTTTTTGTGATCCCAGATTGTGAAGACAGCTAGGCATATTCATTATTTCTGGAAGATGAGCATCATGTTACGGAAGTCTTTCATCTGTGTAAAGGACAAATTGTCAAACTTGTTCACATGCGAACTCAAACAGGAAATATTTCCCCTCCAGTACTGTATCGTCTCAACAAATTGGGACCTTTCTGCTGGGCGGTTTTTGTCTGGTGGCATGCTGAGGGTGCGTTTTGTGGTACAATTTCTTGTGGGGAGTAAATAATGAGGATGGAGACTGGGCCTGATTGTTAAATTTGCCATTGAGAAAGGTCAGGTAAATGTTAAATGGAGCCATCCACATGTAAGCAAGTAGTTATTGAGATCTCTAGTAGCACTTTGGATTGGGTAGAATTCATGTCAAGGCAGAACACTTTGTAGGTGAAATGGGGGACTATTTCATGCTTCAGTGCTTACCTTGATATGGTAGGGCGATCAGGCTGGCTACAATGGGGTAAGCCATGGCGCTGACACTGGTAGATCTGTATCTGGTCTAAGTTCCATGTCACTTTATCCCCATACATGTGTGGGAAGGCCCTTCTCTTGTCACAGGTCAACAGGGTCTCCCTGGGCACCCCCTGGCTGCAAATATCTATGCACCCTTTACTTACTGTGTCCCAAAATACGTGATGTGGCGAATTTTCATTGTATATGATTTTCACAGTTTTATGAGGTATAGCTTCCCAAAGCCAGTACAACATGTTATTGTGAGAAAGTAGAAAATGTGAAAGCATCAATACATTCATGTATAAGTGTATTTTTTGTACTCAAACAAATGAGCAGTGAATTTACTCTTTTGTTATAGAAAGCATTATATATAAACAATGAATCTTTTCATTAATTTCCAACAAAAAGTACCAGCACACTTTACCATTTTGAAGAGATTAAACTCTATGGAAGTTCTCAGTGGTAGAAAAACTGTTGAAACTGAGGTGGCAAAAAGGCCCATTGTGGTGCTATTGTGTGCTGTAAGTGTGTTTATCTTAAATAGTTCCTGTAGCCATCACAGAAACTTACGATGTACTCCATTTTCAAAAATCCTTTTCAATTCTTTTTTTTTTTTTTTTATGAACTGAAGTACTTCAATTGATTCAGAATACTTACTAAGTACTTTCAGTGTTTCAAGAAAAAAATGTTGGTTGCAAATAGCAAAGCATCACAAACATTGAGTTTTTGTTAATGAACAACTTAACATTTATGTTAGATTAATGTGTGTGTGTGTGTTTGGTTTTTGCAGAGATCTGAGTAACAATCAGCTGACCGGGATAAATGGCAGTGTCTTCTACAACCTGCCCAGCATCAAGGAACTGTAAGTACACCAACTTCCAATCTCCCTCAATACTTAATGTGTGCATGTACATGGTAACTATCAGGTTAACACTCCAGAGTGATAAATCTGAAAAGCTTGTTTTCAGTGAATGTGACACAGGATACTGTAAAAGCAGTGGTTCCGTTACCCCCCAAATAGGGTATATTACTCTTTCAAAACCTGAATTACCCTTTGAGAAAATTCTAAAGGGTCACAAGTCTTATTTATTTACATGTAAAATTGGCGAAAATACAGTCTTTTCCCCTGAATTTCCCCTCGTGTGACCCCCTGAAAAAGTTCCAAATGGAAACACTGGTGACAGTTTCCGAACTGTATTATGAGCTGTAAGATACTCCTGTCTGTGTATAAAATAAAAGATACATGATGCAGAGCATCATTCTGAATATACATCTTGCTGGGATCTGACGTATTTCAAGTGTTGGGGGTCGTGTAAGTGCTCATGATGGGAAATATGAAATCAGTATAATTGTATCACATAACAGGTTTTCATTTGTCTATACTGTATAATGTATGTGAAAATGTTCTTTGCTGATTTACAAGGAAATAATTACAGCTTAGTATCCAGTTCTCCAGGATCTGTTTACAGTGATACTGGGATTTTAAATACACATCAAATTGCCACTGGATATTAACAAATTGATTAATGACCAGTGAATTAATTATATGTTGTGGCTTTTTTTTTTTCAGGAAACTGGCATACAATCACCTGAGTGAAATACCTTACACAACCAGGATATCCAATTTGACACATCTAATTATGTAAGTAGATTTACGTTTCAATTTTTACACTCAGGTTCAAATAACAGTCTGGTAGCAGAGTACAGAAATAGCATTATTATGTTTTTAGGGGACAGGTGAAAGATGACATTTGCAACAACAGACGATATTCTAATTATACCTGTCCAGGGAACACAGATGAGATGTTATATGAATCAGTAGTGCCACTGTAATAGGCCTAAATAATTTGTAGATGCTACTGTAAGAATCCGTGGCTTCAAGAAAGTGTTTAACTTTTGCCCTCAGAGACTTACTGTGCACAATAGGGGCTGTTCACATAGGTACATTATATTGCATGCAACATCGCTTCCTGTAAACGGCCAGTGGCCAATCAGTGAGGCTAGATTTGTTTACCTGACAGGTGGCTCCACTTGTGAGGATCTAGATACCAAGCCCAAGTTACCACTGGTGCCATCTACAACACATATCCTCTATTATGACCTTACAAATTCAGAAGTTAGGTGGCACTACAACACAGTAGCGATGATCCAATTTCAATTTCAGTCCAGGATATGTTACCAGGGGAATCGAGCAAGCATTTAAATCCAGCATATATCCTCTGGACACCTGAAACTATGCACAATGTTGTGACCCTGAGGAGGACTCCATAATAGGTATAGGCTGCCAGAGACTAGGAGAGAATTTGATAAATTAAGTAGAGCAATACAGTACAAAAGGCTATAAACTGATTTGCCATTTTATTCAAAATCCTCCATACTACCAAAGACTGCTAACCATTGTCCAGCTTGTGATGAATTCTGTTCTTGCTTGTCACCTGATTTAGGTATTTGGCAGTAAAATGCAGAGCACCTGTGAAGATTTTCATAATATGTTTGGAAAAGAATTTCATGGCTTTTGGACTCAAATGTTCCCAAACATAGGGCGGTAACTTTAATCTTGATCATTTTGGCCAAACAATGTAGTGTATAGTATGTAAACAGTTACTAGCTCCATGGCCTGTTAAGCAGGACAGTACAAGGGTTAAAATGTAAGTGTCTTGCCAAGGCTGGTGCATAATAAAACTTCCAGGTGTGTAGCACCACAGATGATGTTGCCTCTACAAATTGTTTGGGAAGAAATTGTTCAACCTTGCATGTAGACATGAATCCCTGGTATCTTGGATGAAATGTGGTCTTGTGTAATGTTGCGGTGTGATGTAACACAAGGAAATAAACTCTCTCTTGGCCAGGCCATGGGAACTCCAACTTATTAGATACAGCCAAGGTCAGAGGAGAGCCAAGTAGAAGTGCTTGTTACTATGGAAACCAACAGCAACAAATTGTTATTAATACAGGGATATTGAGTTTCTTGTGGGTTTTGGGCAACATGTCTCAGTAACAGTCTTGTCAACATATCCAGCGCAGCCACGAAGATAACGCACATGAATGCTTGAAGCAAGTAGCAGGAGTGGTGATCTTGATATGGTCAAGTTGTCAGCCCCTTTGATAATCCCTCTGGTGTGTTCTACCACTACAACCCACAGTTGTGTGTGTGTTCTGTCTTGTGAATAGTGAAGTGTCTGGAGTATCTCCAAGCAAAAAGATTGAACCTGTACTTTGTTCACAGAAGGTACCTAATGGAAAAAGAGGACCACGGAGTTTTACTGAGGATGTTTCCCATGTTAAGACAAAGTTTTTGTTTACATACATTTTAACACTCACTCCAAAAAGTAACAAAAATGTTGCTGATGTTTTTGATGCAAGGAAATGGATTTTTGATGGAATTAACCCTTTTTCTTCTCAAGTGTGATGGACATAATGGGTGTGCCAAGTTTTGTTTGTAACCCTTTCCTGCTCGAATCACCCAACAGCTCCTAGATGTAAATTGTTGTCTGCCTTGATGATTTTAAAATTTCTCATTACTAGCAACCATTTTTGCTGAGATTGTATGCAAGACCATTCATGATGGCACAAGCTAGGTCAGAAGCTTAATGCACCCAACCCTTGCCAAGGAAAGCTGTTGACACAGTCGTAATTTGACTAGGAATGGGTTAATAATAGTAGAAAACCTTTCAGCCCTTTCATCAGTGAGTTGAAGACCAAATCAGGAGCTTTCCTTGTATTCTTTGCCATTGACTGTACTAAGGGAACCTTGTAGTCCCGACTGTTCTCATCTGATAATATACACATAAAGGTATCTCTCTCTCTCTCTCTCTCTCTCTCTCTCTCTCTCTCTCTCTCTCTCTCTCTCTCTCTCTCTCTCTCTCTCTCTCTCTCTCTCTCTCTCTCTCTCTCTCTCTCTCTCTTTCTCTCTCTCTCTCTCTCTCTCTCTTTCTCTCTCTCTCTCTGTGACTCAAAATGAGGAATTTGATATAGTTCAACGGAACGTAACATTTCTTGTGTTGTAAGCACTGGAGGAGTTGGTTGAGAATTGTAGATGAGATCACCTATCATGGCCCAGGTGAACAGCTTTTGGTGGTGGTGCCCCCAACCTCCAGTAAGGAAGCAGTTGACAGAATGTCAGTGTTAGAGGGCAAGGGTCACAGACATGTAAGTCAATAAAAATCATATATTGCTGTAAATGTGAACCACTAAAATTGCAAGAGGTCCTGTTTCAGCTTCCATGCCGTAGGTGTGAAGATGTTCTGTAGCACACGGCATAAGTACACAATTGACTATTACTAGTGGCCCAATCATTGTCCTGGGCCTGCCTCCAGCAAGTCTGTGCTGTACTTCATTCACACAGGCTTTTGGTATCTTCACCAATGTTTGGATTAGCGCGGGCTCCCCCTTCAACCTGATTCAGCAAAAAGGGTAGGACACAAAAGTGTAAAGCAATTTGCTACTGCGTAAATACTGGAGGGCCCGAAATTTTCAAAAATTCACACTCTCAGTGTGATTGTTCTATCAGCCATGCATGCGGCAGCCATTTTTCAGGCTAATCCCATTAGCAGAAATTTTGTCGCCATTGGCACTAAGAAAGGTTTAACATGTTAACCTCATGAGCAAATATAACCCAGCAGAGTAAAGCATTTAAAATGGTAGCCGGGATGAGAGTGCTTGAGAGGCGCCTCAAGGCCAAATGATTCATTTGAAAAAACTTGAGAGATAATCGGGCGAGGGTAGAGACACTGCTGGTAGGTGTGGAGAAAGGCCACCGGTGGGCCTCATTTGTGGCTGAGAACAGGGGAAGTGGGACTTGTCCCTGATACATTCTGGAGCAAGGTATACCATAGGGAGAACAGCTGAACAGTGAGAGGTGTCCCTAATGCAATAACAGATGTAAGCATTTGCTAGAGGGCATATAGAGGGAAATAGAATGGCTCAGTTCTTACCAGTATACAGGTATGAAAATGGGGTGGAGGGAAGTTTGTTAAGGAACAAGACCTTATTCCAGACAGACTAAATCACTTGTACTCCTAAATAAGCTTCGATTTTTTTCTTCTTTTCGATGTGTGTGTTGGGAAGAATCTCCTGATTTAACCATTTATTGTGGGGGGAGGGTAGGTAATGATTGATAAAAATTGGTTAAGCAGGAAGAGAGGTGAAGTGAACCCGGTGTGAAGAGACCAATATTACTTGAAAGCCTACTCAGCAAAGTTCTAAATTTCACTCCCTCATGTCATATGACTATAGACCTGCCAGTCATGGTACCAATAACATGTATGTATTATACTGAACATGGAATGTGGGCAGAAATTTCTTCGTAGCAAACAACATCTTATCGAAACACCAATTTAGACATATATACATTATACTGCAGAGTCTCAAAATTCATTAGATTTGTTTGAGTGTAAATAATAAATTTGGGACTGGAATGATCAATTTTGTTGGGAGTATAGTGTGTGAAAAAGTTTCGCAATAAGGTCTGCTCGCAGGCAGCTGCACAAATGCATACAAAGTATTCCCAACTGCAGAGCAAGCCTCAGAACTTCTGAGGTGCAAACCTGAGATCTATAGGCTCTGTTCAAAGATATTTAACCAGGCATTTGTGGCTAATACATTGAGAGCTCCTGGTGGGGAAACCCAAGTTTCAGCAAGCTGCAAGTTTTGATGAGGGAGAGCATCAGGAGGTAGATAAATTACATGCAGGAGACGTATGTATTGGCCTTCACACACCAGTCTCCGAGTAGGTCAGCTTCTCTGGTCCTCGTGGTGTGAGAAATATCAAATACACAGGCAGTCAGGGAGCTGCCAATTTGTCACTGGACCGTGAATACCTAACCCTTGTGCCTGCCTTCTGTCAGCTCATAGCGGCGCCACCTATCACAACCCGATGAACTGCTGCCCAACTCTCACCCAGGAAGTTCTCGCTCATAAAACAAGACACCTAATCAAGAGGACAGTTACAGCGTTTAGTACTGACCACACAAAACGCCCAGTCTTGTGGCTAAATTTGAAATAGGGACAAATTTGTCAAACGGGATTGAAGCTTCTCAACTATCTGTAGGCTAGTTCGCATGTCTCAAGCATAGTTTGCACCCATAAAAATGTAGAGTAATGTTTGTTTATTCCATCAGACAGAAACCTGATGCGGCAGCAAACAGCTGGGAAGATGAAAGATGGGTGCATACTGTATTTTCACTGGATTGTATCCAAGAGTAGAAAGGCTGAGGCACAGGACAGGCTCTAGCCTGATGGAGTTACCATGCACTGCAGACCAGCTTACCACAGCCCTTCCCATACCAACCAGTCAAACTCCTATCTTCCTGCCAGTAAAAATTTGTTGGCCAAACTAAAAATCATCAGGAACTTCAAATGGTGGCTAAGAACTGTCTGGAGTGTTTTCTTTACATTTCCCTGCTTTCTAGCTGTCTCGAGAGCATCCCTCTGATGTCTTTACCAGGCAACTTTGGATGATTTAAGGTGTTGATTATGTACAGGGACTTTTCAAGCCCTTTTAATTTTTTTTTTCTTGGTATCTGGAAGAAATGTAACATGTGTGGAAGAATCAGGCCTGTATTAAATAAATAAACAAACTTTTACGCTGTGACTGAGTCAACAAGTTTCCATGTCCCTTTTTTGGCACCCTGTGTGTGGTCAAAAACACAACGTTCAGGAACAAATTTAAGATATTTTCCACATTGCCCCTTATTAGCTGCCCAGGCATCTTAAGTGCCTATCAACAATGTCCCTTTAGTCGGCAAAAAGCAAGAATAAGGCTCAAGATTTCATTTTGATGTAGTTGAAGCTGCAATGATGTATCCCATACACTACCATGGAAAGGCAAGAGTAGAAGGTTTCTGGGACTTCACAGCAGAGGGTACTGTAGTCAGTGGGGCAAGGGATGTGTTTTTCCATGGTGATTTGCAGCTTTACAACTTAAAAGCTGTTTGATCCAGAGAAATGCAAACTTTTATGATTCAGGTGCAGTATTGATGCATGTGTTGTTACTTCAACTGCAAAAGTAACCACCACATTCAGTGTTGCTGTTACCTTCAATCCTACGGGAATACACAAAGATTGTCTTGGGTTGTGTATTGAAGTGAATACTGTATTATGGCTAACTGGACCTCTCCTATTGGGAAAAAATATGTTGCTTCATACTGTATTAGATTTGATAATGCTGTTATAATACTTTGGTAATTCTCTTTAATTTGGTGTAAGTGCAGGTCGGCCCACAGGTTATTCAGCTGGGAGTTATAATGCCGGGGAAGTATATGTTTTCATAGTTTCATGGGTTTGCAAGGATACTGAGCTATTGATAACATTTCAGAAAATCATTTTTGCCCCATGCAGTAATGTACTCGGAAAGATGCAAATTGTAAGCACAAAGATAGGCTAATGTGGCTGAGTGTAGAGTTATGTCATATTCATTGTAGTAGTTGGAAGTTGCCAATGTCAGATGTGTTCAAACAGACCTATGTGCTTCCACACGCATCCCCCCCCCCCCTTCCCAAACAGACCAAATTTTCGAGGTCCAATGTTTTCTGTTTTAGTGTTATTGGTATAGTGGAGACCTGCCAGACGAGCTTTTAATGGGTCAACAACTTTCCATGCCTGTTGTTGACCGATTTGGTGTAAATGTAGGGGGATAAGGATCAAAACAAACAGACAGATGAGTGCATATTTTAGGCCCACTTAAAGACTGTTTGCAAGGGGCAATTATGAAATTGGGAATTGGTGCCATTTAACTTGCAAGGAATTTTGTCATGTTATCTCCCAATTTTAAAACCATGGCCACAGCAGAATTGTTACAGATGATTTTGCTAAAACTTATAACTACACCATAAAAGGATTTTAGAAAATGCCTGTTAATTTCATCATGTTTGTAGTTGTTGAGGTACATCTGGGAAAGTGTGCACATGTTCGTAATTTGACTGTACGTGTGACATTTGGACACTACCTTTCTCACAAATCTTGTGGATTCGGTAATATGGGGGGGGGGGGAGGGGGAGATACTCTCATTAGTGACGTGACTGGGTATGTGCAACTCTGAAGGCCCCTCTTTTCAGCAAAATTTACCTGACAAAGGCTCAGGATTTTGCCAAAAATTCCCTAAGAAGGGTAATTTGCTTTTATGGCACAAAATGAAGGAAAATTTCTCTTAATTAAGGTCAAAATTTACTTCCTGGAGCACTTTTCATGCCAATTTTGGACCGTATTTTCTGCTATTTTGATTAAAAGAATCCCTAATGAAGGTATCATTTTTGTGAAAAAGTGCCCTAACAAAGGGTGTTATTTTTTTCAAAAGTCAAGCTGCACACCCCCACCAAAAATTTGGAGAGTTACCCCCCACCCCCATCGCCAGAGTAATAACTTGTGAAGAATGGAGTACTTAAGGTTTTGAAATCAGCAGGAAAGTTTTACACAAGTAGCATAAAAGTACGTACACTGCGACATCCAAGACAACTGATGTGGGCCCAGATATATTCATGAAAGGTACAAGACAAGTTGAATGCTTCAATGATCCAAGGATCTTCAAGGACACAGCAAATACAGATTTCATATTTGACCTAAATCTTGAGAGTATCCATGGAGACTGGAAAGCAATATGAATACAGATGGTAAGCAGAAATAGTGTAACAGGAGTATTTGGGGAAGCAGGGGTTAAAGATGGGATTAGGGCACCATAAGGCCACAAAGGGGAGACCAGCCAAGATAAGACACATGGCCCACTAAAGAGTAGCACCAACACAAGGAACTGTGATGCTGGACAAATTGGTGGAATTCATAGCAGGGCAAAGTGTGACTGCATTTGCCCTGTGCACTATTATGGCTGGCTAAAGCAGGGGCAATGCAGCCTGGGGGGTTGGAGATGTGATGTCAAGACAGGCGTGCAGCATGTCGAGGGAAGCCAGCATTGGCAGGCAGGGTTTTCACTGGTTAGGTAGTACTAGTACTGCCCGGTAGAGTTCCCTGCAGAAAGCCAGCGAATATTTATTGGATTCGTCAGAAGTTGCGCCCATGGATTTGTTTTGACAAATTGGACATTGACATATATGTACTGGTCATGCTTTTGGGTATTTGAGATGGGTGTAAATAGAGCATGTTGTTGGGCTATAACTTCTATGAATGGTTTGGGAAAAAGCATAAGGGTGCATGAAAACTAGATTTTAAAAAAATGGAGGCAACCTATTGTGAATTGCAAGAAATTAGTGCAAACTGGACAACTAGAGATGAGGCTGTATGTATTTCAATCACACACAAAAGGTAAGAAATAGGAACAGCAACAAATGAAAATAGTCATATTTGATAAGTTGTCATGTCATTTTAAAGCGTATTCATACATGTATTATAGGGCAGAGATAGTTCATTGCTTGCCATCAAACGAAATGTACATCTCTTTAATCAAGTTACAGGTGTCAGAACGTAGTACTAATAATAAATGAGCAAAGGTGAGGCCTTCCAAGTAGAAACCAGATCACTTTCATGAAGTTACATGTGCCTGGACTTCCAAGAAGTTTGCACAGGTTTTAAACCATGTCCTACCATGGCTCACCAATTAAATGTGTTGTAGGCCAAGAAGAGTAAAATTCCAGTTAGGGCCAGTAAAAAAACTCCTAAATGCTTACCCTTGGGGCAAACAAAATTTTACAATTGCAAATGGGATTTGAATGGATGGACAAGTGGGTAGAACAGGGGGCAAGTGGAATAGCAGTGGCCCTTGCCCTCAGAAATGATGACTAAACAAAGGACTAAGCCCTGCACATGTCAGTGGACATGTAAGCAGTCATATTACAAATTGACTGAATGAGTTCGGAAATTTCAAAGCAATTAAAGCCAAGTTTTCAATTTGCGGACAGGAAATAGTCATGTTGTACAACCGTCAAATACAGTCTTAGTGTGAACCACCTCGGAAATAACCTCTTAGGGGATTAGCTGTTTGACCAGAATGGAAGGTTGGATAAAATGAAAAGAATTTTTGCTGGGTGGGTAGCTCTCAAAGAATGACATAACATGAGGAAAAGCTATGTAAAGTGGCTTGATTGACGGAACAAAATCGGGGGCCCTTGTGGGTTCTTTGGGAACATGTGCCCACATGTCTTTAAATTTTAACAGAAATAAGCAATTTTGGGAGCAAAGAATTAATGCTGGTTTGTGCTCGGAACATTCGTTTGTACTTTCTGGGAACAGGGAATGTCGGGCTATAAGTTCAAGGGAACAGGAAAAATGAATGTTCCCCTTCAGGAGCCCCAAATCTGTGCTGGTTGCCAAATGAAGAGAGTATGATGGGCATACATTGTATGAGCATAGCTCTGAAGCAAGTACATTGGCTGTGTCAGTCGGAGTATAGCAATTTATTCCTTTATACCAATCTTGGTTCCATAACGTTGCGTGACACAACAGCAGCGTGTACTTGTTACATTGAGAAAAGTGCACGCAATTGAACCATCAAATATGCAACTTCAAACATTGTCCACATTGTAGGGGTATGGGGAAATAGATGCCATAATGCAGTGGAATTGTCATTAAAACTGGCGCAGGATTGAAAGTTAATTTTCCACATGCGTTCAGCCACCCAGTAACATGCAAAAGTAGCATTAGGCTGTATTGCAGTAATAAAGCAGTACGTGGCACAGTGTTGACAAGCCAGCCCAATTTTCACAAAGTTTGAGCGAAAAGCTGATGGGTCAGCAAGGAATAGGCTCCAGTAGGGTCAAACGAGACGGTGGCGTTTAAAAGCCAAATGTGTGAAATGTGTGCCAAAATCATTGGGTTACCATTGTTCAGACACAAGTGAAACTGGTAGCTCCAGCACTTCACTGGACTAACTGGGGGAGATTGTGACTAGACCTGTGTGTCGTTTTGTACCAGTTGTCAGCGAGACAAAAGGACAGGTCAACTAGAAAATTGAACACCAAAGCCTGCAGTTGAAGATGCCAGGTACAAGGGAACAGCTGTGCAGTCCAATGCATGACTGTGGTGTTGTTATTCAAAGTAGGTGATTGGGCACCTCTTGGGGTTATTTTTAGGGGCCTAATGGCGGCCATGTTGGCGATAAACATGGTGTCACTCAGTGAGGAATGGCCGGGAGAAGAAGATCAAACAAACACCAATTTGCACCATCTCATCAAGGTGTAACCATGTTTTGACTGTTTTGGTGTATTACAGGAGTACAGATAAATGGAATAGTAGATGATGTGTCAATCACCAATGTTGGGAAAGATGTAGTTTCTACAACAGAAATCGCAAGACTTGCCAGAATAGGCTATGTAAACAGTGTCAACAATAAAATGTGGCAGCCAAATGAAAAAGAATTGAGCTTCTTTGAATTGTTTAACCCCTGTCAGGCTAGGAAGTCCACAATTTAATTTTATTGTTAAATTTGGTACACCTTGTATGGTAACACTAATCAGAAATAGAAAAAGTGAAGAATTAGTTTTACAGTATGTATGATTATGTCTACAAATTGTTGCCAAATGTGCATACATAATTGTGCTGTCATGACAGTTTGACATTGATAATTGTTGTAATGTGGCAATTGGAAAATGTAAAGATTTTCTCAGCAGGGTAGAGTTAACACAATAATAGTCTGGCTACTCAAGGAATATGGATGAGCCTGTACGTTGGTGAGTTCAGTATGGTCAGAGAGAGCAGAGCCCACACAATTTACATGTAATCATCTTTACCTGGCCAAATAAATAGTAACTGAAGGCATTCCAACAGTAGCAGATGCTGGTTAGAATGAGTCATGTCTCCCATTGGTTGATCGAAGTGAAGGACCCTTTCCTACTGAAGTGGAAGTCGTTCCTTGTGTGAAGTGTAACGATTTTGGAGAGTCCACAAATAAGGGCTGCTAATGTATTCTCCTATTCAATAGTTCTTCTGCAGGTGTGGCGTTCCTTGTTTGTTCTCTGTCGATCTTGGCAGGGGCAGAATGCATTGTGGTTGAAAGGCGAGCAGCCAGGTTAAAGAACGAGTTTGAAAGGTAAAACAGGCAGAAATATGGGTAAACTTTGCCTGACAATGCCCTCCACTTTATTTTCTTTTGCGAAAGGACACACAATTCACAGAGTGTAAGTAGATATTGTGGGCACATTACCAAGAAGGTATGGTGACTAAGGCTATTGATGGACAGTACACGTAGACTGTGTGAAGATGTAGAAAAGACAAGAGTTGATGCAAATTTTGGTTCAGCACCTTGTGCTGTGCGGAGCTCTGTCGCTGCCAGTTTCTTCATGAGTCGATGTGCTCTGAATTAACATGATACTAGATTAATATTCTTTGTAAACTGATGGTTCATTCAGGGAGCACATGCCTACAGTTGCAGAAACCATAAAAGTGGTCCAGGTCAACGGCTTTCCTCAATGCACTTTGGGCGATAAAAAAAATAATAGAAGTTTAAAACCAACAGTGAAAATGTGTCTTTCATGTCATACGGTAAACAAGTTTGTCAGAAACTTAACGTCTATTCACCTCTGTGTGATCAGAATGATCCTCCTGTATGTTTCTGATCAAGGGGATCCTTCACTCGGGTCTAGTAGGCCTTCTTTGAGGAACCGCATGATCTGGTCTTTCGTCCTGATATTTCTTCTTGTACTGTACATCCCAGGAGGCCTCCAGGATTCTTCCTTTGGTTTGTCACAGAATTGTCACAGACTACAAAAACAGCCACAAAGAATAACGTCACAAGTACCTGGAATTTAAGAAGGTCCCGGTGTTTCCCATAGGAATTTTTTCAAGGTGTCACAAGAAGGGAAATTCAGGGGAGAAGACTAGATTTTCACCAGCTTTATATATAAGTAAACAAGACCTGTGAGCCTATAGAATTTTTGCAGAGAATATTTCAGGTTTTAAATGGGTAGCATACCCTCATTTGGAGGTTAACAGAAACACTGCATCCCATTGGCCAGCTAAGAGGTTCCACAGCTGGTAATCAGGTAAAGTTAGAAAGAATATATTGCCTTTAGCATCCAAAAATGTGTTTGCATGAAGTAGGTGATCTCTCGTGGCAGTGGTCGTAGATTACAGGTACTAGAAAAGACGGGGATGCAAATAAAGAATGCTGCCGTGCTGGAAATACAGAATGTCACGCACACAACCAGCACGTGACCAACTCAACTCACACGTGTGCATCATAGGCAAATGGCTGGAGGCACCTACAATGATGTATTGGCATGTAACTTTACCCGCTTAAAAATTATGAGGAATGGTTCAGTGTCGTAAATGTCATTTGCTTTATTTTCCATCATGAATGATACAAGTGATTAGTCAGCATCTCTGCTGGGTGGGCCCTGGATGCATGGCAATCAGACTGCCCGGGAAACCTGTTGACTCCATTCCAGAAGGGAATTATGCCGGAGCAACAGGTAGCGGGAAATCATTGTCCACTTGTCAGAGAGAATGTAGAAGTAACAGATACATGATGTAGAGGAGCACTTGGGCCTTGGACTCTCCTGAGGTGCTTGGAACAGGGCTGTAGCCGCTGGCCGTTTGCCAGGGTTGACCCAGGTACCCCTGGGTGTCCAGTGGGCAGTGGTTACATAAATTACATGTATGCGCACATGGATAATTGTCCGAGGCTTGATGAAATACGCTCAATGAATCACGAGGTGGTCAGTTTGCCTGGAAGTTTGTGATTTGCATGTTTGATGTACATACAGCAAGCCACAACACCTGGTTTTTCAGATGGTAGTTGGGGATGGTCATAAGGGCAGGGTTGTTTAGGGCAGTCAGCTATAAATTAGTAGCTGTCTGTTGACAGCAAGTAGTGAAGATGTGACCACATGAAGCTTCATTGCATTCATTGATTTATTGTTTCTTCAGTACATCACCGGGTGGCAGCACTGATGATGTTAGGTACGGACACCATTTGAAGAAAGCACTTCAGAGTAACTAGAAATTATGTGACCAATTGATATAAAAATGAATCGGACAAAACAAAACAAGAAATTGTGATTTCTTTTTTTTTTCTGTGTTTGCAGACATCATAATCGAATACATACCATCAACAGAGAGGCATTAGACAGCTTTCCCAGGCTACGGACACTGGACTTGAATTTCAACAAAATTCTAGAGCTGACGCCAGGAACCTTTCCTCACAGTCCATATTTACATCAACTGTAAGTATAGTCATATCTTGACGGAGTTTGCAAGATCGGTGTTAACTATTGGAAAAGGGCTGTTCAATCAGAGCAGCTTATCCAGCAACTCTTGTGGATTATGAAACAAAGAACTTTGTGCACACAGCTTCCACAAAGACAGTTCTAGAGCCTGTTACAAGCAGAGAGCTGACACAGACTACATGAGATGCCAATCTTGTTGCCATGGTGATACTGCATTGTTGTAGTATGATGCCACTTGACTGCTGTGGTCATGTTTCTTGTTTTCAGCGTTTGAAGTAAGGCCTGTTAACTTGCCAAATACAATTAAAAAATGTCAAGGGCAAGTCAAATTGCAAATATACTGGTCCATATTTTACATTCATTTCCAATTGGAAAAAAAAACTCAGTTTACCAGAACTGTATTTTTTGCAGACGATATCTCCATTGAATACTGTAAATAGCTTTTGTTTCACTGTATTCTTATTTTCGCTTATTTCGCTGATGGCACAAAATCGTGAAAATAAAAACAGTGAAATAGTATTTTAACATTGTTTGAATGGGAATTATATCCAAAACAGTGAAATTAAAACTACAGTGAAATGTCAAAAATGCAAAAACCGTGAAATTTTAAACAGGCGAAAATAAAGCAATTTACAGTACTTGCAACAGATGACTGGATGTGTAATGTAGTTGGTTTGACCAAATTAAAATGTGTTAACTGAAAGAAAATTAGGCCTACACAAATTCTTCGTTGTAACTTCCAAACATTTACAATAACAGCATTGGTTTCTGGGCTTTTGAGGTATCTGGTGGGCAATTTTACTTCTCTCTCTCTCTCTCTCTCTCTCTCTCTCTCTCTCTCTCTCTCTCTCTCTCTCTCTCTCTCTCTCTCTCTCTCTCTCTCTCTCTCTCTCTCTCTCTCTCTCTCTCTCTCTCTCTCTCTCTCTCTCTCTCTCTCTCTCTCTCTCTCTCTCTCTCTCTCTCTCTCTCTCTCTCTCTCTCTCTCTCTCTCTCTCAAGATGTTGAGTGACAAAAATTTGATGATTGGATAAAACTGGAACTTGCAGGTAAATTTGTTCATGTTATGTATCCAGGCACTCCATGTGTCTGACATTGTGAGGGAACTATGAGCCTCCTGGTTTTGTCGCTGGAGGAGCTCATTCATAATCCTCCAAAAAGTTCCATCCAGATTAGTACGACGTTTGTTCTTAAATTTTATTGCAGTGTACATGTATACATTGGGGGGGGGGGGGGGGGGGGTTTGCAGTAAGGTGATTGTGTCCTGCAATTTTTTTTTTTTTTGGCCCAGTCTGCTCTGCCAGTGGTGAATGATAAAAAGGGACAAGTGGAGCCCAGTTTGTCCAAGTGGGTCAGGATGGGAAGATTTAATTTACTTATGTGACCTTTGACCCCTACATTTCATATTTGATTTCCATAACAATGACAGGAGGTTTAGTGCGATAGAAGTGGCAGATATTATAAGTCGGCACATGCCATGGAAGGGCACAAAGGCCAGCAAGATGAAATGCCTGCAGGGCCCGCACTAATTGGTGTGCCGTCATGTGGCACCTATACCTAGCGATAAAATCTAAAGTGTCAGTGTGCTATAGTGGGCACATTCTGCCGAGGCGTTGGGAACTCGTGTGGCTATTTGTAGTGACAGGCCACCATTGAATCGATACAAAATCAATCAGGGTGCTGGTGGTGCTGTAAAAGCCCCACACCAGGCCCAGGTGAGTTTTATGGATTGAAGCCGGCTGCTTTTGTGAAAGCCACGCAGGGGGCAGTGCGCGTATAGCTACTTCAGTCTTGCCTTTGTGAACACAAACACAGCAACAACCAAAAGACTTGATTCTTCAAACTGCGTGATGACCCAGATAAAACGCAGCCAGCACTTAATTCACTTGCAAAAAAAAGAAAAAGAAAAGAAAAGCAATAACCCCCCCCCCCAAGAAAAAAGAAAAAGAAAGAAAGAAAAGAATTGGTGGTGTAGTGTAGGGAAATGCAACAATGCAAATAAGAGTAAGTATAAAGAGTTTGGTATCATCTTGCCTATTTCCTGTGGTGAGGCTGGTTGTACATGCCATTGTAAGCAATACAATGCACTTATAATTCTACATGACTCTGCTCATTGGCCTATTTTGTCAGTCAATTTTCTGTCTGTAATACAGATCGTATCTCATAGTATTTGACCCGTACCATCAAAGACTCTTGTTGGGAAATCTTGGATAAGATACTGACTTGATATTATCAACATTCACCCAACTATCGCGCAGTTTGATAGTCAGGATAGTCAGGTATTTGACACAAAGCTACATATTTTTTCTGGTTGACTTGCTGTGTTGTACAACTGCCTGGTCTTAATAGGAGGTTACTCACACCAAAGGTAATTCGTGGCTAATTATGTTTAAGTGCCACCTATTGGAGCTGGACCTGCTGTCTTGCTCTTTCAGACTGAGGAGTCATATTTAGACACATAGCACCAATATGTCTGGAGAAAAGAATGTTGTACACTGTAATCGCTTTTTCCTCAACCCCGGTTGGTGAAATGATGAGGCCATGACTTGCTCCTTTGCCCTCATACTTTGATATTTAATGGTTTCACCACTTGAGGGTCAATTTGTAGTGAACGTAAATGCACGTCAGAAAGTTGAGGGTTAAAATAGGGACTATCATGGCCAGTTACCTAGGAGGCCATACCAAGGTCGAGAAAACCAGGCTTGGCAATCCATCAGACCCAGTGACTGACTGACAACCACAGGTTGGCTTGGAGCAGGGCGGCTTCACGCCAAAGATGTGATGAAAAGTGCAAGGGGCTGTGGAAAATGGCAAGTTGGTCTCAAAGAAACAGGCCTCGACATAGCTTTTGCAGGCAGCTGGTCGGCAACTTGAGAAATTGCTGGAATCTGTAGTGCATATTGTTCTGACTCAACGGGAGATATGCTATAGCTGATATAGTCCTTGTCAATCCGGTGATATTGATCTGGTAAAAACGCCATTATGGAGATACATAGTATTGATCAGCTGGAGGAAAGGGGGAGACAATAACAGGGTGGAAGGAGAGGATGTAAGCTTTAATGGATTGACTAAGGCCTGAAACACAATGTGCTGTTACCCAAGGCGGGTCTTCAATGGGTCCATCAATATGGCCCTTGATTGAGATTTCAGCTTCCATTTCACTGTTGTAAAGCACAAGAAAAGTTGATTCCCTTCAATTGACAGCTGCCACATCACGAGTTCTTGTAGACCAGGCTTGTGTAGAAATGCTGACCTCTCCGCACATTGTCTGTCACTAGCAGATTGGCCAACCATATTTTTGTGGCTTAAGTAGGCACTTGAGCTGCCTACTTGCCTGAAAAATGTTGAGCTTAATGTTATTGGACAGAAACATGGTGCAGGTACAAAACATGCAGGAGTCTGCACTTTTTCATGACAAAAATCTTGACGTTGACCCACACTGGAGCACTATTGCTGTCTTGGTGTTTATATATTTCATATGTCTGCCACTTGTGTGTGAGATTAACACCATGCGTTGTCACTACCAATAGAGTTGACATACGAACACAAATACAGGTTGTAATATCGATGAGCGAGATACAGTTTAAAGCGTGAATTTGTGTGCAATGTGCACACATTTTTTTCGCTCATTGAATAATTCATAAGTGTACAGTGTCAACATTATTGGTCAATAAAAGGGGGAATTATTACATTTTGCACCTGACATTCAATCAGTCAAGTCCCATGCTCCATGGGGTATGCTGGTAATCACTGTCAATGCAGAAAGAGAGAAAAGTGTGGAGCAGCCGCATAACCACAGTGCCCTCCGAGTTTCTTACACAAACATGAACTGGCAAAGCAGAAAGGGTTATGTGGCGAGAAGTAGAAATGACTTTTGCTGTCAGCAGTTAGTTGTCTTTTATTCCACACACTTGCTTCTTGTCATCAAAATATGGTGTCTGGTGTCTTTCCCTTTGTAGTTGATCGCAACTTTTCTCTTTTCGTTCAGTTCATGTGTTCATCAAAGTCACACATGTTGTGAGGATGATATCCACCACAAAACTTTCCGATTTCATTTCCACGGGTTGCACAGCTATTTCAGTGGGGATTGAGTAATCTTTTCACCAATCTTTTGGCCTCTATATTCTGAGGGGTTGTGCTGATAGTGAGGCTTTTGTTGAACTCTCCTCATACATAAATCATGAAGTATATTGACATTTTTGGGGGGCTGCAGTTATGTTCATGAACCGGTGAATTGTTAATTCTAAAGGTAAAATAAAAAAATTGACAGCTGATCATTCCACGGTTTTACCAACACCAAAGATATTGTTTGTGAGCTTAATGGATGTCATGTTTGATAATGGATTGTACGAGCATGTACAGGTCTCTATAAGTTAGGATGAGCAGTTGGCTGGGCATGATACGAAGTCTGATAAGCCAGACAACAGGCCAGGTACAACATTCTACATGTATGTGTTAGGAGCCACTCAGTCATAGGTGACTGCCTGCATGGTCACCTCTCTGCCCTCTATTTCACGCCTCGCTGGCCTGCAAGCCAACTGTAAAGTATAATATCTACTGATATCAAATGAAAAATAGTTTTGCAAGAAATTAATAAAGGTGTTTTTTTGCAGGTACTTGAATAACAACAAAATACTTCACATTGAGAAAGGAGCGTTGGACAACCTGACTTCACTTGAATGGCTCAAACTGAACAAAAACAAGTTACAAGTGCTTCCCAAAGGCCTTTTCAGCAAGCTGCAAATGCTCAAATACCTGTAAGTATTTTTTCCTCTTTACAACAAAGAATATTGGATTCAGGATCCGTGCAATCTTGCTGGACAAAGGGGCACCTTCATATTTTTTGTTACATCTTTTTAATTTTTAAAGTACAGATATAACAGTATTCAATACAAAAAGAAGTTCAACAAAGACTTTCATGAGAAAAAAGAAACTTATGTAAACTTCATCAATGTCTAGTACACATATTCATCATCTAAAAGTCCATGCATGTTTCCCCTACTTTAAAATGGAAGGTTATATATTATCATGAGTAAAGAGCGCTGATGGATTGGAATTAAAATATTGTTGCGTGAGTCAGGAGATGAAGTTGAGCTACACATAAAAGGCAAAAAAGAGAGTAATAAAACTGTTCGGAGAGCACAATGGGTAAAGTCATCTGGGAGCTTGTATTTATCACAACACCAGTAGAGGGAATTAACTCACAACTCCAAAGCCATCTGTTTCATATTTTGTTCAATCTGGAAGTAGATTGACCCATCTTAGTAATACAAAAAAGTTAAAAATAGGTGAGATTATGAATATTAGTTCCTCTTATAGCTGGATAATTCTAGATTAATTCTGGAAATGAAGTAAAGGGGTGTTGAAGTATTAGGGTGTTTTATGAAGAACATCATAGGCTGCAGGAACCTTCACATGAAATTCACATCAGTGAATCTTCTGACTAGAATCTGTGCCATTCCCTCGCTTGTACCGGGTGCTGGGGCCCCATCGCTCAGGGCCGAGATGATGGCAAACGCAGGACTGTATTTCTGCAACTGGCGTAAAAGCAGAAATGCCAGGCTGTAAGATGGGAAATTGACACAGCAT
The DNA here is from genome assembly GCA_964020975.1 of Hermodice carunculata. Lineage (NCBI taxonomy): Eukaryota > Metazoa > Annelida > Polychaeta > Eunicida > Amphinomidae > Hermodice > Hermodice carunculata. The sequence continues at coordinate 56,117,892 of OZ026622.1, read as the reverse complement.
GGGATCAGATGGGGCAGTGCACAGGAAAATGATTGTATGACCTGCTCTGACAGAGGGTCATGAATGATGAACGGTGACAAAAACGAACACCATGGATGTATCATCTCAGTTCAAGCTGTGTAAATCCTGGCCAATAATGGCTGCATCTACATCTCTAAAGATTCCTCTGTGGCTGCCAACTTTGAAATGAAATTCACACATTATCTTCTGACTAGCAGGGCTTGTGTCACCTAAACTAATATATTTCCTTTTGTTGAGTTCAAACGGATGGTTGTCTGAAGTAGAATCCCAATGGACTGATGTAGAACGACCCACATACAACCCACATTTAGGAAGGAAAAGACTAAAGTGAAGCTACATTTTTGTCATCATGGGTTGTAAATTTGCATAAGACAATTTTGGATTGCATGTGCTAAGTAAAGTTCTGTGCAAGCCATTTCAGCAGAGAGCTTAAAATGACATTTTATCAACACCTTTTATAACAGGCACACAATACATTTTGTCAATGTTCATATCAGAAATTGGCCATGGTACAAAATTGGAATAGCGGGGATGGGTAACCGCGGAGAAGCACACAAAGACCTGATTGGTCTGATTTTGCTTTACATGTCTGTGTTTGGTTTTCATGTCAATATTCCCATGGTTGGACACACAACAAAAGAAAACTAGACACAGATTTGGTTGAATTTGGACAAATGGTGCTGTGCAATTGTGCTCAGTGATGACAGAAGGGTGTCCGGTTTCTCCCCTGCACTCGCCACAAAGATGAAAATATTTGCATATGTTCGTCCTGTTTTTAGTCCAAATTGTGGCGGCTTTCGTACAAAGCTTGGTGGTGATAGAGAAATTGTTTACACAGTTCAAGGTGGCATTCAGAATGCACATACAGATTGTGTTCTTATTCAAACAATACAATTTCTATGTAGGGAGTTTTCAACAAGATCAGTTCATGTGGTCCAGTCGGGTGGAATCTGGCTGCATGTGGCTCTGACGATGCGTAACATGACAAAAGTCTGCTCAATAATTCCTCTTGGGCCAAAAGCCTACAGGGTAATTTATATGAATCCTTTTAATAACAGTATCAACCAAATGCACCTCTCTCATTTTCATGTCTCAATGGCTGCCAATTCGTCACCACAATTAGTTCTGATGAGGTCAGTTCAGTCACTACGGGTGTGAAAGTGTGCTGCATGATATCACGGGAGACCCATTATCTTCAGAGTATGAGCCAAACCTCAGCTGGATAAAGGCGACAGTGCCCTTTGTCTTTTTAACAGGCATCGTTAAAACAGATTACCACATCAATAAGCATCAATTTATGCATGTCATCTGCCCCTCTACCCATTAAAATTGCCATAAATTTAGAAATAGATGTGTAATTTTACGAGATGACTGTTTCCTCTTTTTGCCTTGTTTAAATATTGGGAATGTGAACAAAGGCATTGGTTTGATATTTGTCAGCCAATAAACATATAATCACATTCGAAGGTTGTGGAAAAATATCAGATCTAATGGGTAAACAATTACCCCTTATTTTATTTCAGTCATTGTCGTACTTTTTTTTTTATTGAACATAATTCTTCAGGATTACATTTATTACCATTGTATGAAGATCAGTTAAGCTGATATATCTTCATAACAGCATGTGAATTATGAATTATTGAGTACCCAAATTAGTGCAAAGAATATCTCCAAGCGGTAATTCTTACACTGAACACAGGGGATGACTCAGCCTTGGACAGTCAGTGGGATGAACCTGGAATACTGAACTAGAAGCAACCTCCCCAGAAAAACATAAATGCAGCTAAAGTCACCAGAATAATCCACAAAATCAGCATGTTACAAGGCATGAAAATCCTGTTAAAATCAACAGAATAACCCTGCAATAAGCATGTTATAGGGCAGATAATAATGCCGATTCTCAATGACAGACCCTCTGGCCTTTGTCTGCAGCGAAATGGTATAATGGCTGGGGTAATGAGCATCTCAATGTAGATGAAGCACAGTTAGAATGGAAGTAATCCTGCTGGGCTGGCCTTGTCATTTCCTATAAATTGAACGTGGATTATTGGTGGCCTTGTTACTGCCTTTGTTGTGAACAGTCACCAATCCACTGCAAAGAACCCAGAACTGCCAGCAGTTAAAGTACACTTGTACAGGCATCATTTGAAAAGGTTTCCTATTATTCAACATGCTTGGCCTCCTATTATCTGCAATGGATTTATTATTGGCTGCCAGCAATTGATTTTTAAAAAATCACCCAGCAGCTCATCTCCCCCCCCCCCCCCCCCCTTTTTATTTAGTATTCTTTGATCATTTTTGTGGTTTAATTGTGGGGTGAAATGTTAATTTTAAGTGAAGCTGGAATTGACTCAGTTTCTTGGGACATTTTATTTTATTGATTTTTTTTTTCTTTTTTATCGATCTTATTGGACTAAAAACACCAAGGGATCATTTGTTGATTGGAGTGTAAGCATGGGTGGGTGGGGGGGAGGGTAATTATTGACCTGGAGTGAGAATGCATGAATGTCTGACAGTGTACCCCTAATACATGCCAAAACCCTGACTACCATGGTTGCGACAGTTTAAGTTGTAAGCAGAAGACCCCGTGTACAAGGGGGAAGTTCGGTCATAGCCACAAGAGGGTTAGGCTGTGTTTAGTGGGTGCATCCAAAAAATTTTGTGGCATGGATCTAGTCAGCAGATCTCCAGTATTACCATGAGGTCTTAAGAATCATCATGCTGACAGGACTTATTTGATAAGACATCAGTTTGTTTATTCATTCTTGAAGGAAAAAAATCCAATTTCCCTTGATTTGAAAACATCTTCATGCTGTGTTATCAGTATAAGTAGGAGTACACTACGGTAATGTTGAAAATCCTTGTGATCTCTCTAAGTAAGCCCAGAACTTCATTATGTTGTATACAAGAGGATCACAGAATAAAAGGGTGGAGGCCATTTAATGAATTCCCCCTCCCATTAAGAAAACTCCAATGGATGGTTTTTTCGTGTCTAGTCATGTGCTGAACTGTAATTTGTGTGCTTTTTTCCCAGGGAGCTGAATCGCAACAAGTTCCGTGTGATCGAAGGGCTCGTCTTCCATGGCCTTGGCAATCTTCTGGTCCTGAAGCTGAGAAGGAACCGCATTTCTGAGCTGATGGATGGCGCGTTCTGGGGTCTTGAGAAAATCCAGAATCTGTAAGCACAATCAGTTTCTACATTCTTTAGTTTTAATCAGTTGACTCTGACCGAGTTGTCAAGTGTGTGTCTTCATGTCTGAAGAAAAGATTTCATGTGTGCACAAAGTTCCAGGTGATTCTATGAATAAAGTAGGTTTGATGTCAAACAGTGAGACAGAAGCAACGAGTACAAAAAGCAGCAACTGTTTTGTGCCTTATGTTTGACCTGGTATAAATGCAGGAAAAGAGTCAATCATAATTAAGGAAGCGGAAGTGAACAAAGTTTGTGTCGGGTACAAATTAATCATCTGTGTTGAAATCTACAGCACAATAGAAACATGTAAAGAGCACTTGCAACATTGCACAGCACTGATGAAGCCAGCCAAAAGAAAGGGTTTCATTTGCAACTGTGCTGGTGAGATTAAAGCAGATACCAATCCATGCTGAACGAAAGTAATGTTAGGTTGATAAGCTACTTCTCAAGGCATTAATACTTAGCGTTCAAGGCAAAAGACACTGGGCTGGCACTAGCCAGTAGCCAATTAGTCATAGGTTAATGATTGTGGAACTTGGCTAAAATAATTTACATCCTTTTAGCCAAAGTGGCTAAAGAAGTTTTTGTTACTCAGTAGCTTCATAATCAGTTTTACTGTTTTATCATCTAATTACCTCCAAAAAGATGTAAAATATTTGAAGATATGACCTGACTTTGGCTAAAAGATTTAAGTTATTTTAGCCAAGTTGGCTAACAAAGTAAAATCCCTAGCACAAGCCCAGAGGCATGGCAGACTTACAGGAACTAGTGAGATTTATGTTTGATTATTTGTAGAACATCATTTAATCCACTCCCTTGCACGAAGACCAGTCCATTGCTTTCAATGGGGCGCGACTGGTACTTAGTGTCCATCCCACCCCAAAGAAAGCTGTTGACCAGAGACATGCGATTCTTACAGAACTTGTCTATGGTTCTTATTAAAATGTTGTCTCAGTAATAATGAAATGAATTTTTTAAAGTGTTTAGAAAAAAAAACATTGAAGAAGGCAATGTTTCAGTTTGTTCAAAGGAGGAAGGGTATGTTAGGTAAAATAAAAATGTGATGCTGAGCTGTTTAGAAACAGTCAATGCAGCATTTTCAGACTTCAGTAACTGTGTGCAATTTACAGATTATTATTTACACAAGACAACTCTTGAATGAGCCATACAACAAGGCTAGGGAAATGTATGTAGGTGTTTATGTATGCAAAAATTTCTGAGGCGGGTGTGCCATACAGGCAAGGAAGTTGAATATTAAATCAATGTGAAAAAGGAATCAGTCTCAGTGCCATGGATATTACATTCATGCGAAAGTAGGAGATTTACATTGTCTGGGTGTACCAGTATGACACTGTCATATCTATTTTTTTTCCAGGCAACTGGACTTCAACAACTTGACCTCCATCAGCAAAGGGTGGCTTTATGGGTTGAAGTCTCTACAACAGCTGTGAGTATATTCGTTCTTTTATAATTGGACACGAGGCAAGACCTGATTTAAACACATCCTGTACTCTGACCGCCTGTGTAGAGCAGCCATAGTTGGTAGTCTGAGATGGTAAAGTTCGTGAGACTGAACTGTTGCTGATGAACCAGACCACAAAATTTGAGCTGATCAACAATTATATGGAAGAGGGGAGAAAATTATTCTTGCATGAGACATTAACAGCTTGTGACTTTGACAACAAAAAGAGACAGAAAAAAAAGGAGAGGTTAAAAAAAGTGGGTGAATTTTTGTGGAGTTGGTGAATGGCAGTGCAGTGCCACAGGGGCAATCTTGACAAAATCATTGACAGTACTTGGACTGCTATCAAAGCCTGTTAGCAGGCTGCTTAAGGAAGAAGAGGCCCGCTCCTGAGGAGAGCAAAGATCAGAGATTTATTGATAGTCCCAGGGCCAGATTATTGTACAGGGATGCTGCTCTACCTAATCCATGTTGATGTGCAGGCAGCTCTCCTTGCACATTAGGTGTGGGTAACTTGTTTACACAGGTGGCCTGGTTACAGGGAGGTTCAGGTCTTATAAATGTGGCCATAGTTACAAAATATTCACATTCACAGCAACATATTGTAAAATCATACAGATGACCTGCAGTAAGTGGAATATTTACCTTTCACACCACACTGAGCACAAGGGGTGATTGATTACAAATAACAAGTATAACTAAGTTACTAATTGATGAACCCTTTTACCCCCTGCACTTTTACCCCATCAATATTAACCAAGATTGATATTGTAGCCGGTTAACCCAGTGTCAGCTGTGTTCTTTAATAGCCTTTGCTTGGTGTTCAGTATGAAGGAAAGCTGTATACAGAACCTTGCGAGACCACAAGAGAGCTGGCTCAAAGAGAGCAGAATAAATACATGTCAAATCTAAGAAGGCTGGCAGCTGGCTGGGTGGATGTCTTGATTGTTATTGAACCACTCGGCTTCCATCAAACGCACTTTGCCGCAACACCATGTAGGCCTAGTTTAGAACCAGTATATCGCCAAGGCTTCCTGCATATTGGCGATCTAACCTTTGGACAAAATATCCTCTTGCTAAAATAGATGTCTATACCATTTGTAAATGGTATCAATTAAAGATTGTGCTGAACGGAATATGTGTAATGGACCTGGTGTTGTTTTTAATCGGGTTTTAATTTGGATCCATCTGTTTGGGCAGCTAAAAAAGGCAAGGGTGTAGATGGAAACGTACCCAGCAAATGATAAGACAAATACCAGCAGTTCGCTTCTTGCAAACACCTGTAGGAGCAATCAGCAAAAGTAGATTTGTCTCCATCCAAAACACATTCAAAGGCTGTTTATTTTTCCTGGCTTTTTAGATCCACACATAAATGCATTTTGAAGTGGTTTAATTTAGATGGTATGCAAAGCTATGAATTTGTAACTGGCCGTAAGTGAGAAAAATAATTTATGCGGTTGTTTTGTGTGAGTTTTTTTTATTTGTTCTTAAGAAAAGAAAAAGTTCCTTGTGATAAAATAGGAAAGTGTCTTGTGACTGATATATGGCTGGAGTAGGTCTTTGGTAAAACCAGGTGCAGCTGGCCTGAAAAGCATACCAACATCACAGGCAAGGATGTCAGAACACAATTAAAAGTAGGAAAGACAAATTATTTATTTCCGATCTTTTTATCATTAAAAAAATGGCCTATGGAAAATTCTGGCTGACCTGGTACACAAAGAGCGGGTGTGTGGAACCAGAAGGGGGGGGGGGGGTGGATAGACATTCCAATGCCAGGCCCATGATGGGAATGAGGATAGGTTTTTGGTGTACAACAAACAAGTTTGATGGTTTAGACATCTGGACGTGGTGTCCATGCGGGGCCCATGTGTTTGTTTAACTGGATGTGATGTCAGGCTTCCCAAGTCTCCTGCTGGACCAGGCATTCATTAGGACCACTGGCAGACTGAAAAAGTGGCCAGCCAATCCCAGACACAGCCAATGTTTTCTTTTCCATTCTGTATGCTTTTCCCATCAGTTGCACATGTGTTTCTGGCATTGGCACATTACTGATCATGTTGTGTGGGAAACCTTACCACTGACTTAGCAGCAACATGGAAAGGGCTGGTTTGGAGGGTCGAAAAGCTCCACCTGGTGGTAGACTGAAGATACTGTTAAGCTCCGCCCCCTTTTTAACTTCATGACCAGTTGTGGTGGTGTTACTTGACAAGTACAAATTGTCTGGAATAAGCAACTGACGGGATTAATTTGTCGAGGACAGAATTTGAATACAATACCAGGTCCATTAAAAAAAAGTGATGACTGGTATTTTGCAGTCTCACATTACAGTTGTTTAGGTCTAGCAGCAGTGATCAGTTTAGGAGAAAAAAATTTATTTTTACTACCCCCTGTGATTTGAAAATAACTTCATTGCCATATTTGCAGGCAAGAGTTGAATTTGCTTGACATCAAACATGAGTATTTGGGGGGGGGGGCAGGTAGCAGGTTTGAAGGAGAAATTTCTTTGTGAATGTTAGGCAATGAAAGTTATCATGTTGGTTTTATGAAGTAGAATTTAAATGATATGAAAGAATTTTCCCGCCATATTATGGGGTGTTGACAGTTTTGTTTGACAGTATTTCCCATGACCAAAAAGTGCCCATTATGGTCCTAAAATAATGTGATAGGAGTAGAATTTGTGGTTTTGGCCTGTCATCTTGTGGACACAATGACATTGTCGCACACAAAGTATCCTTTGCCAGTGTCTATTACAGCTGTTGTGCTGAGATGTATTCATCCCATAACTGGCCAGTAGGTGGCTGTTAAGGACATGTACTTTGTAGTTGATATCTGAGAAGGGTAAAAGAACAACCACATGCTTGATATGTTTACTTAAGCATCGATTTACGTTGGGATGGTCACAAAGACCCATGTGGATTGGGACCCCCCCCCCTGTATAAATGATGTTTTGGGAGTGGACAAAACTAAGTAACATAACATGAAAGTTTGTGTACTCAGGTTTTAGGGTGTCCCGTTAATCCAATCAGGAAATGGGAATATTCAAATAAAGGAAAAAGAGCTTGCCCAATAATATTACAGTGGACAGACTGGAAAATAATGCTTAAAAAAGAGGGTTTTGATTGGTCATGCAAGATGCAAATTGACTCTGGTCTTAAGTACACAGGAGCATTTATTTGATGACTAAAAAGAGGTCTTAGACAGAAATATGATACTTGATGTGTGATGGTATTGGAAAACTGATATGACTGAACACCATCAATCTGTTGCTTCTTGCTGTCAAATACCGGCTACAGTGTTCAGTTAACCCTTACATAGCTAATTTGGGGGCAGAGTCAGTATCTTTGCTCAGGGTGCTTCGAGCACAATGAAAAAAAAAAAAAAAAAAAAAAAAGCATCCCAAGGAAATCTCTTGATCTGGATCCTTCTTGTGTGTCTGGAGATATGGGCTTGCTGGTAGTTGAATGGAAAGTCGTTCTATGATAAAGTGGATTCTGGTAAGATGCTGGTATGTCAGATAGCTTTTGTTGCGTTCATTGCAGACAGTTAACAGGGAAACAATAGACACAGATTTTTTTTCTTTTCCCCCTGAGCTCTGCGTTAATTTCAGCATGTCTACATGAATTCAATAAACCTGACTGAGTGAAGCTGTTCTCTGACAGAAACAAGAAAGCTTTATATCAAGTTTCTGTGTTATGAAGCAGTCAGCTGGGCACACCAAAGACAAATTTCTATATATTCCATCTCAAATTGATGTTCCGTCTCTCCCACATTGTATTTATACACATAGTTGACATGTAATGTTCATTTGTGATTGGATGTGTTTCCAAGACTTATTTCATACTGTGATTTTTTTTCTTGTCAATTCCTTCATACAAATCCATATTTTCAGGTCACTGGCTCATAATCATGTGCAAAGGATTGACGAGGAAGGCTGGCGCTTCTGCAGTAAACTGTGGGAACTGTAAGTGCTTGTCTTTTTTGTCTTTGCCTTGCCCGGGAGTTAAAATGAAGAGCATTATGTGATTGATGAAGAGGAAGTTTCCATTTGAGTGATTGAAACAGAAAGATGTTTAGGGCATTAAATGCAAGTAAACCAGCTTTACTTAAGGTAAACAATGTATAACAAATTATTTTTCACAAATTGAGTGTTTACACCACTGTCTAAGAAGGTGTTGATGTTTCCATAAATCAAAAGTAGGGATACAGTAATGGTAGTGACATTGTTTAAATGTAAATGAGGTTACTTTTAACTTACTGTAAGAGTGAAGTAGTGGCAGGTCAAGTCCACAGTTGACCAAGACAGAGAACCCTGCGGGTGGTCTCATTGTCAGAGACCTGCAGGTGTTCCATGCGCAGTGTGGCTGTCGCTGAGGGACCACCAGGCAGGAATCTTTAGCTGTTGTTTTGTACCTCGAGACAAGGTCATTTTTGAGGTGCCAGTTGGGCGGGTAGGTTGGGACAGGGCTTTAAGATTCAGACAGAGTGTGGTGTTATCTCTCTTGAAGACAAACACCGTGACAATTACAACCTGACCTTCTCTGACCCATGCTTATATTGTCCAGATAGGCTAACAACTCCAAATCAAACACAGCTTCTTTGTAAACTTGAAAGTAGGTATGTTTTCAGTGAATTTTCAAAGTTGATAGTGGTTAACAGCAAGTTGGAAGAACAGAAAATTGTGGAGAGTTGCAACAGATAGCGCACTTGTAATGGTAACATAAGTAGTGTATTTAAACACATCGATCAGTGAGTAAGCAAGTGCAAGATAAACTTGTACTTTTATTGATAGCACAAGGTCAATAGGTGAGCAATTCTAGCAGTAGGTTATCATAGCAGGTAATCAGTATAGGGGTGATACACGCTTGTTCGACAGGAACCTGTGCTCATTCACAAGTGCCGCTGTTTCCTTGTGGATGACGTGTGCATGGAAACTGCTTAGTGGGGGAGACAAACAGACTGCACACGGCCAAGATTTGTGTCGTATCTCTAGTCAGCTGTACAGGTAGAGACAATAATACCACGATTTCACTAACAAACACAAGATATGATTACAGATTGGAACTATTTTTCTTTGTCTTCTTCCAGGGACTTGACTCACAACCAGGTGTCAATTGTGACAAAGAACACTTTCAGTGAATTGAATTCACTGCAGTACCTCTACTTGGACCACAATCGTGTCTCCTTCATTGCTGACGGGGCCTTCAAGCACATGTCACAGCTGAAAATCTTGTACGTGTTTAAAGTAGTGAAGAAAATGTCACCACAAACATAGTCACGCACTACAAATGCATGCAGGGGTAGTACATATTTGATGCAAAACAGAATATTGTGAAGATACCGTAATTTCTTGTACGTAAATTTAGTATTTTAATCTGTTATTTCTATTTAAACCGGGATAAAGTTTATGAGAAAAGCTTTGATGTATTTTATGGAAATTATATTAATTAATATACAAGACAAAAGGCACATACTATCACCTCCATATTGCATTGGTGTGAATCTATTGAGAGAGAGAGAGAGAGAGAGAGAGAGAGAGAGAGAGAGAGAGAGAGAGAGAGAGAGAGAGATATTTTGGTGTGTGTGAAGACGGCTTATTATATTTTTGTTACATTCTGTTTGACAGAGAGATGAACTTCAATGAAATCTCTTGGACCATTCAGGATATGAATGGTGCCTTCTCGGGGCTTCACACCCTGACTAACCTGGGCCTCGACAGTAACCGCATCAAGTCCATTGCCAAGCGAGCATTCCAGGGTCTGGAACAGCTGCGACAGCTCCACATGACAGACAACGCCATCAGCTCGATCCAGAGCAATGCCTTTGGCAACTTGGAAAGACTACAGGAGCTGTGAGTGGTTCTAACTACTACTTTAGGAGCATAAGCGTCCTTGACCAGAGATGTGAAAATATGATTTTGATGCTGTTGTGTTCAAAGTACCTGAGACTGCTCAGGGGTAATTATTGTCTGCCCACAATGCTTCTGCTAGTAGTGTCATAATCAGATAACTTTGTGAATGGAAATTGTCATGATTCCTATCAAGATGAGATGTCCCAAGTCAGTAGCTTTCTTTTTGTGGGATGGCACTATAATTGTGCCCAGCCAGTGCTGAGGAAGTCTCAGCTTTATTCTAGCCTGTCAAGGATTAAGGTAAGAGGTGTACATTTAAAATGGAACAAAATTGAAGAACAATGTTTCAAATTGAAAAAGTAATAAAAATACATTGCAATGGGTCACTAGGCTAAAATGCTTCAAAGTCCCTGTACTTAACATGTATCTGCCACAATTTTTTGAGTGGTCCAGAGAGGTTTTTTATGGATTAAAAACTACTGACCTATGATTTTTTGAAAAACTAATGATACGACATAAGATTTACCAACATTGCAACTCATTCGTTTGTTGATTCCTTTCCCAGGAGGATGAACTCCTCGAATTTGCTGTGTGACTGTCAGCTGGCATGGTTGCCCAAGTGGCTGACTAGTGCAGGCTTCCAGAACTCGATCAATGCACGTTGCTCACATCCCGAGTGGCTCAAGGGGAAAAGCATTTTTGACATTCAAGCAAATGACTTCAAATGTGGTAAGTTACAATTTACTCCTTTTTTACCCTGTTGGCCTTGTCAGCCAATGGGATATTGTCGTCGTCATGTCTGCGTGCTTGTGTCGGTGCATCCATCATCCTTGCAGATGCAAAAACTGTGAACAGTTTGAGCTACTTCCATGAAGCCTGTACTGTAAAAGCATCTCATTTGAAGCTTGGCTGAGTTTGACATTCAGGGACCTTGACCTATTTTCAAAGTCACCAGGGATCTGTATATTTTTACATTGGCCAAGAGGGTCTTTGCGATAGTAACATTTTCGTGTGACACACACAAAAGGTTGATGTGATCCGTGGCAGTTTTCATTCTAGACTGTATGTAAAACATGAAAATATATGGTAAAAGATATAAAGAGGGGTGTCCAAAATTTCTAGTCATGAGAAAAATATATTGTGTTGGGGGAGTTTTCATATTTAAAAAAAGAAGTTTTTTTATTTTTGGCAAAGTAAAACACATCATGAGTGGAAGCTATACACAAAGATATTTTCAATAAGTTAAAAGGTAAGGAGGATATCAGAAGAGAAGAAACTTTCTTTCAAAGCATAAGAACATAGATCGAAAAAGTATTGAAGACAAAGACCACAAGAGCTGTAAATGACATTGAAATGGACTGCTGTCATTGTTCACTAGGTATTGAATACATGTATAGATCATGACCAAACTTACCAAGTCAGTGTGGGTTTTTTTTTCTGTCTTCCAGATGACTTCCCCAAGCCCATCATTTTGACAGAACCTGATTCTCAGGTGGTCTTGAAAGATTCCAACGTGACATTGCAGTGCACAGCAGCCAGCAGCAGTAAAACACCCATGACCTTCCAGTGGAAGAAGGACAATGTGGTAAGTACACTGGTTCTGTGGCCTCCTTTTGCCTGCTAAGCAGACCAGTAGGCCCCACTCCTTAGGGCATCCATTACCTCTCAGGTGTGGTAATCAGCAACAAAAACAAAAAGTGCCCAACTTTTGTCCTAGATCAGTGGGAACATGCTTCCATTGTGAGTGCTGCTTGTAGCACAGACACAGTTGGTAATTGAAGACAGGTGGTGTCAGTTTGTTATATGTTAAGCACAGAATATGTGTATTGCACTGAAATATTTCCAGGGGAAAAGGGTGCACCCTCATCACTTGTGATGGTAAAATACTGGTATAATAGAACGCAGTTCATGAATGTTTCGATGTTAAAGTGATCTTATTTGGCAGCCTGCTTCCTAAGATACCATCAAGAATGACTGTGTAAAGTGTGTATATCTATGCATACGAAGACCTTGAGAACAAACCAAAGAGCATGGCAGTCATATTTATATGAACTCCTACTGGAAAAGACAGAATACATACAACAGAGGCCAACATGTTCAGCCATATTGGCATGCAATCTTAGCTGTGTGTCAAAACAAGGCTACTAAAAAAGAAATAAAATAAAAAAACTGAAATGTGTGAAATGAGTTTCTAGCCAAAAAAGTGAAGGTGTGGGAAGGGTGCAGTAGGAGTTGTTTCTGTTTAACATGTGTACAGGTGTGTGCTTTAACACTTGGATGACCATGTTGTAAGGTTTACAGCTTGTCATGGCACATTCAGACCACAAAGGCTCAGGATGTGTGAGTGTGAGCTGTTGATGAGCAAATTATTAAGTTGGGTCTCCTCTAAAACTTTCAGTCAAAATCTGAAATAAAATGGCTACGTCACGGAGCAAAGGTCAGGTAGACTGTTTAAAATTACCCTTTGCTGGTAAGCAGTTTTAACCAGGGGAGTGTTAATGCTGGGTGTTTGGATTTGTTGTATCAGGTGCTGACCAGGTTGAACATTGAGAACTTGGCCACCACCAGCGACGGGCAGATAACCAAGTACACCACGAGACTGCACATACCCAAGATCCAGGACGCTGACGAGGGCGAGTACCAATGTATGATTGCCAACCATCTCGGTGCTACATTCTCACAAAAAGCTGCCATTACTGTTCATGGTAAGTACAGGGTTGTGGGCTACCAGACTCAGTGGAGGAGGGCAAGTTAAAGTAACCTTGCCAAAGTGATTCTGAGGCTCATTTCACTACCCAAAAATAATGATGGGGCAAAAAGTAGGCAGATAAGGAATAAGCTGCTCTCCAGATGTTTGCTAGAATATCAATTCATGGACGATTAACTATGACTGGACCAATCCTTTGCTGAGTAAGGGCCTCCAGACTATACTCCCTAACATGTGTCTTTGGCTTGTCAAAATCTGTCAGTTGGTTGCATCACTAAGTAGAATCTGTGGAGAAAGCAGTGAGGCATGACACACAGCCCTCAGTAAAGCAGCACCAGCAGTACTTTCTGACATGTTTTGCCTGTAGTAAAACAAAATCAAGGTGTAACCTGGTAATCTTGATTTAAAGGTGTGGCAATATCCACCTATCCATAGCATTCCAAATTTTAAATGCAGTTTTGTGCAGTTTCAATCAAAATGATGAGTACAAAAAAATGTTCTGTTGCTTCACAGTGTTCCCTACATTTACCAAAACTCCGGAGGATGTAACTGTCAGAGCAGGAACAACAGCAAGGCTCGAATGTGCGGCTCGTGGCCAGCCAGACCCTGAAATTGCTTGGCAGAAAGATGGAGGTGATGATTTCCCTGCAGCGCGAGAAAGACGTATGCATGTGATGCCAACAGATGATGTGTTCTTCATCGTTGATGTACGAAGTAGTGACCAGGGAACCTACAGCTGTACAGCAACCAATGCTGCTGGCACCATTGTCGCCAATGCCACCTTGAATGTCCTGGGTAAGTTTAAATTTTTTTTTTCTGACTGCATGTTAGACTAAGATCTGTGGTCAACAAATTCAGACAGTGGGGGGCTTGTTAAGTCATAACACTGTAATTTTAAGGGGAAAAAAGTGATTTTATGAGGACTTGCATGACTCTGAATAAATACAGTAGTTTACAACTGTCGCCGAGCAGGTGTAAGTTTTTTTTGTTATATATTTACACAGCTGGAAACTGTCTGGGCTGTTCTTTATTGAAATTGAAAATATTGTAGCATAGAATACAAACAGGTCCATAAATAAATATGTATATGTGTTTTACAGAAACGCCATCCTTTGTGAAGCCTATGGAGAACAAAAAGACAAAGGAAGGCGAGACCACTGTCCTGGAGTGTATGGCAGCAGGGAGCCCCAAGCCAAAGTTGACTTGGTTCAAAGATGACATTCTCCTTGATGTCACATCACGTCACTTTTTTACAGCAGACAGGCAGCTCCTGATCATCACAGACACCAAAGCCAGTGATAGTGGAATCTACACTTGTGAAATGTCCAATACATTGGGTATGGAGCGAGATTCATCCCATGTGCGTGTGATCTCCCCAAAGACTCCACAGGCCGAGTATGCAGGATCGCTGGACAACGAATCAACAACGACTGGTATCATTATTATAGCTGTGGTGTGCTGTGTTGTGGGCACATCGTTGGTGTGGGTCATCATCATATACCAAACACGAAAAAAGAGTGATGAATACAGCTCCACACCAACTGATGAAACGACATTGCCAGGCGAGATGCCCGGCACTCCCTACCACTCTTCAGACAAGGATCGTAGTTCCTCACCTGGTCCCCTTCCTCCTCATTCTACCTCACTTTCAAGTAAGTTCATTTGCATATTGTCCAGACTGCAGAGTCCACCAGGATTCTGTTCATATACTACTAAATTTGCTTGATTGCTAGTTTGAGATACGATCTAAACTAGGTAGATGGAGCTTATTTTCTCACTGGCACTATTACTGCAAGTAAGCACCCTTGCACATAATGCATGAAGGATATGAAGACAAAGTCGAAAGGTGTTTTAACTTTCTAGATAAGGCATACAGGTTTAACCCTTTCAGCGCTAAGCGGGAGACTGAATCAGCTGCTTTCTGCTGTGTGCTTTGGGCATATGTGCCCAAATTGCACCCGGGGAAGCTGTTGACCTAGACTGTTCATATCTTGTGGAAGTAGGGGCATGCTGGTAGGCATATGAAAGGTCTCGTGTGATATTTGAAAGTGGAGTCACGATAATTCAGAAGGGCATGACTTTTTTTATGAGTGGTACTGAAAGAGTTAACTGAAGTGGGTATATCCAACTTAAAATTGACAAACACAGTAGTGGTGGTGTACAGGGGAATTTAAGCTGCTTTGATATATATCTTTGGAGTAACCTTGACCAATTCCTGTGTGGCTTCCTTGGAGGTGATTTGTATGTGGGGTAACTTGGTACTCTTACCTATATTACTGCCTTTATGATAGTTTGTATATGTAACTTCTTCCCCTTACCTACCTCTGTTGCTGCCTTCAAGGTAATGTGGCATACATATGGGGTAACCTGATCCCTGTACCTGTGTTGCTGCCTTCAAGGTAGTGTCGGTACAAATGTGGGGCAACCTGGTCTGTTGCGTATCAGGTTGGACAGACCCACTGCCTCACTGTTAGTTTGTGTCAGTTTTTGAGTGATGTCGTTCAGTTATTTAGTTAGTTAATGCTGGCTGCTTCCTCCTCTCACACTATTTTGAAATTCCTGTCAAAGTCACTCTCCATGTCCACTATGTCCAGACCAAAATGTAATTAAGGTAATTTTTCTGTTGGTAAATGATTCAAAATTTTGTTTGTATTGTACTTTGGAAAACAGTATGCAAATCAAGGATGGCTGTCTTTAAATGGGCAAAAATTGTTTGAAGCATACATGCATGTGACTCATTTAATGTAAAAATTACATGTTTGCATTCTTTATATACCCTATCATCTGTATTTAGACCCCTGATGAAACAAGTCTCAAATGTGAACCCATGAATACTTCATTCGAGTCAAAATAGAAGAAATTGGGAAAGGGAAGTGATTAAGGGACAGGGATAACATTGAAAATACAAAAAAAAAAAAAAAAAAGCTTCCTCTGAAATACAAACTTCAAGAACATATTTTTTATCAGTAACATTTCTGATTGCTCATCAACAGATTACTGTGGAAGGGGTCACGGGTGGGACTCGGCACTTGCAAGGGGTTTCAGTTTACCCCCAAGCAAGGTGCGAACAGCAGCCATATTCCCCAGTGATGTGGAGGACGATGATCATAGACAATCTATCCCACTAACATCAGATGAACAGCAACCTGCTGAGGCTTCAGGTAGGAGTTTCCATGGTAACACATTTCCCAGCATCCCTTGGTGTAGTATGCAAATGTTAGTCTTGGTAATGGGTGTATTTTCACTTTTCTGTGTAGTTGTATCCATAGAAACACCTTTCCTCAATTAACCAATTCTAATAGGGAGAGATTCTCCTGTGTACATAACTGCATTTTACTTTGTGATTTAACTACTCGTGTAGATGGTTCAACACTCAACACAGCATGCACCATGAAGGACTTGCGGCAAGATAGATTCATTGCCCTTCTTTGGGTGTAGACTCCTTGCACTGAATTTTTGGAAACGTTAAAATAAGGCTGTCCCACCAGTTAGTGCTCTTGGTGGGATGTGGGCCATTCCAATGCAGTCATGACATGACAGTATGGGACATCGTGATTCTCATTGTTAATGGGAAGCAAGAACATTGTAAGAAGTATACCTGCTGGAAAAGATACAATCAAAAATGAAGAAAAGGAACATTTGATTGCTGTATGAAGGCTGAGTTGCATATTTAAGATTAACAGGAAGGACTTTACAGTGGCATAACTGACTGAAATGGAATACAAATACCTCGGATGTTCTGTTGAAGATTCAATTCCACTTGCAGCCAACCCAGTGTAAAGTTGACAGGTTAAACATTTGCTGGCAAGTTCTGCTCCAGCTGTCTCTCGCAGTTGGAGCATGACATGTATCATTTTAGTATGCAGCAAGTTAACTGTTTCATTGCCAATTCCAACAAAAATTAGCATGATTTGAATTGACGTATCAGTGTATCAACAGTAGATGCAGATCCTTTGTAAATTGAGCTTTTGTTAAATACCAGTTTGCCAACAGTTGCAGAGACCAGTATTTTTCCTCAGCATGCTTTGACCCAAATCATGCAGAGGAAAACTGGTGATTTAGTCAAAACTTGGCACTGAAAGAGTTCAGACAGTCACACAAATAACAATACATCAATCAGTTAATCTGCCAAGGCCTGAATTTTGACAAACTCTGTTGGTATATACAGGGCTTTTCACAAACTTTCACAGTGATAATCAGTGTGAAACTGATACCAAACAAAGTGATCATTTTTGAGGTATATATAGGCTTGCATGGAGAACTATTGAAATGTGCGGTACATTGGAAAATCCCAGTAGAAATGTAAAATGAAAACTTATTACATATTGAAATGAAAGATGGTTCATATGTGTTTCCAACTGTGCAGAGCAAATGCCAGGGCATAAGTAACATAACAGTTGATTATAGATGTATGATAAATGAAGTACGATGTGTCTTTATGTTACAGATAACAGTATTACAGCCCTCCATCGGTTGCCGCACAGTGACAGCGACACCCTCAATAGCTCCTCCCCAAGTACGCGTAGTATCCACAGCTCACATAATGGCAGTGGCTTACTGCAGACATTCCATCCTCTGCCAACCAATCACAACACGCCAGCTCAGCAGCCAGTAACCAATGAGCATAGTCCCAATTTAGTTGCCATAGTGCATAATAATGTGCCCAATAGGCATTCAGCTAGTTTTACAAATCATGGGGAGGACTGTCGGATACCAGACGGACATCATGGGTCGCAGCCACCAGGGGATAATCCAGGTATGTTTGACATTCATAGGGATATATTTTTTACCAAAGGGAGGACATCTGGTTGTTGGAATAACAGTGGAAGTCCAGACGATTGCAAAAATGAAATACAAATGCCTAACTAGAAACATGTATCATGTTGCAGGCAACTTTCATTCTTTCCAGAACACCGTTAAAATTTTCACCACCAAACTGCTTGCAGATTGTGCCGATTTGGTCTCAAAATGTGACGAAATTTGTGGAATGGCCATTTTAGGACTATATTGCAAACCTACTATGTTTTGTATGAGAGAGATACCTAAAGATTTGGGTGGAGGGGAGCTGCAAGGTTCCGGGGTATTACTGTAGAGTATGATGTTCCACTGTTGGTCCATTTTTCAGGTGAATTCCTGTGTATAAAGGTGTTCGGTTTCCTTTACTAATGGTGCCTAATCTGTATGCTGTCTTGTTCAGTGCTATATGGTTCCAAGCCCTGGTACCAACACTTAAAGGTTCTGTTTAGTGGTTCTTTTCAACTCCAGTCTTTGGTTTGTAGTGGGAAGCAGTAGGTGTAATCCTGGACTTGTAAAGGCAGGAGTTTGTACTTCGTCTTTTTCATCCAGATGCTGGTACATCCTGTATTTTTGCACCAGGCCTGTTCTGCTTCACTTTGTCCCTTGTACCTTAACTGTGGCTAAGATTTAACAGCATACTGCCCAGAAAAGCTAACCTGTGATTGCCAATTGTGGCAATAGTCGCCCTTACCTTAATTATAGTGAATTGACCTTCAAATTGCTCGCACAAAGGTCTAGCCTTCAAGTACCAGTGTGGCTTCTCAAAATTTTGCAGGTCAAGAGATGAAGAGAATCTTGTATGGCAAAGCATCTGGAACCATGTCGGGACAAAAGTTTATACGCATTTTTCGGTTTTTATGAGGTTAGACTGAGCCAAAACTGAAAAATGCCCTGAGTGTGCCAATATAGTCCAATATGTGAGGCATACTGGAACTTTTTTCTCACATACTTATTTTTGCATCCTTAATCACCAAAATATGTTCTGAAGTGACAGAAGATGCTCCAATGACACTGCTTTGGCAGGCCAACTTTCATAAACATGAATCATGTGCCAAAACTGCAAACAGGCTTATCACTCTGTGCTGTTATGAATGGCATTCCATAGTTATCACATGACTACTTCTATTTTACTACAAAAAGTAGTCCCTGGCAAATGATTGGCCACCTCCATCACACAAGGCACACCTTTTAAAACTGTCTTGTATAAGCAGGAAGCAATTTTATTGGCTGTGCAACAATACCGGGGGTGTGAGACTGAAATCTGTATTGTGTGGGTAATGTACTTCCAAGTATGTGAGACACTGTGGATGCATAGTATCCAGAGTGTCCTGAAAAGCTCTGCAGTTCATCTAGAGATGAACACTTTAAGGACTGAGTGTTGAACTTGAAGGTGGAATGTGAGGATATTTGTTGCCAATAGAACAAGCAGTGGGGCCGGGGTATACAAGGCAACTGAATAGTGATCCTGAGCAAAGATGTTCATGATTGATGTTCAGCTGTCATAAATACACTGGGTCTGTCTGTCCCTGTTGTTCCAAATCTGATTGTGGGACTCCAGTTGTTCAGGACAATTTTAGATCCTTGGAAATTTAGATCAAGGGTGAAAATTTTGCTTTATATATGCACCTTTGATCGTTCAGCTTGGAGCCAGTGACCACATAGCCTGTGTGTTTTGTCTAACTGTGTGTACTCTATGCTTCACTCACCAGGGTTCGGGGAAGAAGGAGTTTATGATAACTTAGGAAGGTCTACCCTGCCTCGTAGGTACTGGCCGGCTCACAGCATATCCACCCACTCACTTAGGTTACCACCACCACCACTTAGAGGTGAGATGACGGGCTGCACCATGTAGTTAGTTGCTTGCACCAAAAACCTTGTAGAGCCATGCAGTGAGAGTTCATTATATAGACACCCAATGCCTGTTGGCGTGGGAGATACGGAAGGAGAAAGCTTGTTACTCCACACCTGGCTCCATCTGTGTGTCGCTGAGTGCTATATAGTGGACTATCATTGGAGGGTCTATACTGCCAAAATATCTTTTCTTGTCTCTCACCTTGTCATTACATGTGCACCAGTCTTTTTTTTTTTATCACTTCATGATGCAGTAGAAGATGTACATGTATATTTTTGGTGTGTAAGTATCGAGGATATTTATGCCCCCTTCTGAAGGAGGAGGGGGCATATAGCGATTACTTTGTCCGTGTGTGCGTGTGTTTGTGTGTCCGGACTGACAATTTTCACATAACTTGAAAAGTATTTTGCTTAGGGCTTTCATATTGCACATGCTTATAGTCCTAAGTTTGGCAGTTTCAAAGATAGGTGACCTGGACCCAATTCCCAAGGTCACAGAGCCATTTTAGTGGCCTTGGTTTTCATGCGATAACTTGAACAGTTTTTTGATATAGGCCTGCCAAATTGCAGGTAATTACAGTCCTACACAAGGTCTCAGATGAGTTCAGAGATGGATGACTGACCCAATTCCCAAGGTCACAGAACCATTTTAGTGAATTTGGTTTTCACACTAACTTGAAAAGTTTTTTGCATAGGGCTTTCATGTTGAACCTGCTTATAGTCCTGAATAAGGTCTCGGACGAGTGTGAAGATGGGTGACCTTGACCCAATTTCCAAGGTCACAGAGCCATTTTTGTGAACTTGGTTTTCATGCAATAACTTGAAAAAGTTGTGTGCAAAGGGGTTTCATATTGCACATGCTTATAGTCCCACATAAGGTCTTGGATGAATTTGGTTTTCAAACGATAAGTTGAAAAGTTTTTAACATAGACCTCTCTTATTGCACATGGTTTTAGTCTTACATAAGGCGAAAGACAAGTTAAAAGATGGATCATCTTGACCCAAATCCCAAGGTCACAGAGCCGGGGGCATAGATCTAGCAATCTCTGATTGTGTTTTAATTTTTTCAGATCTGTGATTTATATGTGTATGTCACTAAAAGAGTGTTGGCTTCTGATATAATTTACAATAAATGAAGGTAATGTAAAAAGATAACAGTGTAGGATGAAACTGATATAAAATTTGACAGTTAATGTTCAAAAGAAATGTCTGTGTGACAGAACATGTAAATTTGAAAGGAATGTAGTACTGATGAAAATATGTTTTAATTTTTTTTCTTTTTTGTTGCAGAGTCTCACACAAATAGTATTAGTCATGGTACTTCATCAAGTCCTCAAGAAGATTATCACCAGACAAATGTAGCGAACTCTCAGTTGTCAAACCATTGTCATCCATGTGTATATACAAATTGTCATCCACATCATTACCCATATAATACAGACATATCATTGGCTAACCAAAGTGAGACTGACGACGATTTACCGCCAACCATTCCAAACGGATTCTCAGAGACATGTTGTAATTCAACGGCACACCCGTCTTTACCCAATCGGACATTTCAAGTATAACCCAAGGCCTGAGATGGACAAATATGTATTTAATTGAGAGGTCAGGGTGCCATGTGTGTGGGCTGAAGGGCCGTCAAACGGGTAGAAATTTTAACTTATGGGCAGTGCACATTTTATTACTGATGTGTCAAACATGAAAAGATATTACAGTGATCATGCAGTGGAATGACAATTCACATATTTGATCTGCATACCATTTTCATATCTCTGAACTGGTACCATTTTCACCTGAGCCTGTCTTGCTGAGGAAAATGTTGTCTATGGAATTCCTTGTAATTACTGTCATTTGTAATCTCGTGTCATTTCGCCAAAGATGAAGAAAGCAGTGGATTGTGAATGTGCGTTTTTCTTTGGAGAACACTACAAACAAAAGAGAAGATGAAATTGTGTCCGGTCTTCAGTTTATGTCACAGTTAATAGTTGCATATTCCTGTAACAGTGTTCATTGTGCATAAATTACGGTCATTCAATGTGACTGTGGAGTGATGATGGGTTTTGATCAAATTGTGGACAAGTTGGATCTGTATATACATATACCTCATATACCCTACCTTTCCACAGCCAAAAATTCAATGGAAATGCTGCCTTAAGATTGCTTTAGTATCATCATTGCACTCTTTGGCTATCATCATAACTTAAAAAAAGTATAATTCATTTATTTTTCTGTTATGAAAAATAAGGACAAACAGAGGACTGTATAGAGTATATATATAAATATATATATATATATATAGTTGTAGATAGATGTACAAAAGAAAAAGCTTTAATTATGATATGTACTTTGTGGTAGTCTGTTATGCCAGGATTCCTGGTATACATTCTCTCAATGAAAATTGTAAAGATGTGATTGGTCAAGTTGGTATACGTACAACGTTATTGTCTTTCAGAGTCGGGGTTACTTCCTTCCATAGTACTGGATGCTTTTTAAGTTTCATAGAATCGTCTTCCTCATTTTTTGTGTATATACTGTAATGATATTGTGCATATATATATATATATTTTTTTTTTTTTTTGGTCTCGTCTATTCAGGGACAAGAGAATCAATGCCCGCCACAACAGATACGCTTTTTACTGCCACACATGCATAAAAAGTATTTTCAAATAATCCAATCAAAAAGGCTTGGCATTGAACTGAATGCCAAGCTTGCCACAGTGAAACTGAAAAATCCAGAAAAAAACATTTCAGAAGATCATGAATGAGGGAGTGAAAGTGAGTGTAATTGTGTAATACTGAGCATAAGGCATGTGGGCTCATGAAGATAGCTAAATTACAAAATTGGTGTGATTAACCCTTAAAGTGCTAATCACAGCTGTAGTTGTTTTCTCATTACTGTTAAACATATAATGGTTAAAGATTCAAATTCCTCATGAAGATACATATTTTCAAATACCAGCAAACATAGTCTAAAGCAAAAAGTAGTCTAAGTCAACAGCTTTCCTCCGGACACTTTGTGCACATTGTACGCAAAGTGCCCCCAGGAAAGCTGGTGACTGGGTCTTAAATCAGCACTTTAAGGGTTAACTGGTGTATAAAACAAGAGGATCATCATTTATCTCTTATGTCTCTTCAACTACAAATACATTGACGACTACTGTTGTGGTTTTATCAGGGGCAGTAAAAAGTGAAGGAGGCATAAGATGTGACCTCTGTATATTTCAGTGGAGGCATTGTTCAGAGGTGTAAGGGCATTTGGGGAAGGGAGTGATGCTGGGCGGTTGTGTATTGGACCAGACACGAAGACCAGTATGTGCAGATTTTACACATGGTGCTACAAATATATATGAATGGTTTTTGGGGACCTTCATGCGGGGTTGGGAAGGGGCCACAGGGCAAAAACTGACCGCGCTGGGCGCTTAAGTGGGGGCTGTTTCACAAGCAACGACAGGATCAGAAATGCAGTTAATTTATATGCCAGGGTATAACCAAGTGAAATAATAATTCAGGTTTGTTTGATGTGAAATTTACTCTATACCAAAAAGAAAAAAAAAAAAAAAATGCAAATTAATGGCAAGGATATGAAGAAAACCATATTTAGGTTTAACTAAGCAGGATAATTCCAGGGACTGGATCTTAATGCATAATACCAAACCAATATTTAAAAGTGTACAGGGCATACCCAGGAATTCACAGACTTTGTGCGAACATATTGGGGATGTAGGTAAAATGGGGATTCTATTCTGTATTTGGAGGGGTTCAAGGACAATGCAGGTTTAGAGCATTTCCTGTAGAAATGAAACATTGTTCAGTGGAGAAGTAAGGAAATGTTCTGGGGAGTTTTATGCAAAATAACAAATGCTTCATTTGATAGATTAATTTACAGAAGTAAAAAAGTGCAGTATTATTGTAGGTTGTGTGCACATGACAAAATTCTGGAGCAAAATGGACAATGTTCATGCACAAAAAAATGGTAACGTGTTGCATAATAAGCTATAATGTAAAACAGTTGGAATAAGGTTTATCCCACGCAAAGTGCACGATAAAGTTGTATCCCTGTCCACAATGTGGGATAAGGTTTATCCCTGTCAACATGTGGGATAGGGAATGCCACTTACACCTTGGTATGGTCCCAATATTTACTTACATGCCAATATTGATGGAGTGGTGCTTTATATATTATCAACAGGCCTGTCTTACCCAGGCAGAAATCTCATCACCATGCCCCTTGACTTTGAAATTACTTTTGTAATAGGTGGCACTGTGAAAGGCTTGTCCCCACAGATATAATGTTGCTTTCGTTTTTCCCCCTTGTCCTTTTTTTCTAATTTTACTTTTTAAATGGGTGGGAGTGCACGTATGGTGCATGTTTTTATGTAGGCCCTAGCATCTTTGAACTGGTAATCAGGACAGTTCTTCTGACATCTCCGATGATAATTGCAGATTGTATAGCATGTTTGTACAGGTAATGACCAAGCTTTTTCATATGTAAAAAGACGTGTTATCCTTTCCTTGCTTATCAATACCATCAGGGACAAAATTTGATTTTCTTTTCCCTTTGAAAGCAAAGGTAACTATAATTTAAGATTTTTTAAACAAAATCTAGCATCAATCTTAAGCAAGTGAAAAGAACATTTACAACTGGTCTTTTGATTCTATGTTTTTTGTAAGAAACTTGATGGCTTGTCCCATCATCCTTTCTGTCCACAGGGACAGCCTTTAACATGTTGAGCATGTCAGGGGTCACGATATGGAGCTTGGATTACAACAAATCCACTTTACAATATTTTCAACTGTCTACACTTTTTACTTGTATTATTTTCGTAGCTCGTTTAGTTGCAGTTCAAGCTAGTGTTTTGTCGCAACAATTTTCACTGATCTGTACATTCTTCAACCTGTTCACTTGTTGACAAGTCACTTTTTATACTTTTTCACATCTGTACTTTATCTCTGTAATTTGTGTTTATTATGTTACGAACTTAAGACAGTTTGCTTTTTATTTCAACGAACACATTTTTTCGGACGAATTGGGAAGGATGAGTGAAAACAAGTACATGTACTCTAGGGATTGTTGTGGTCCATATTACAGGCATGGTTCTGGTAGTGCAAGTAAGCTTGGGCATCAGGTTTGTTTCAATTTGAAGGTTTTTTGAGGTTACAAAATTGGAAACATGCAGACTGTAAAACAGACAATTCCCACCAACTTTAGTAAAATTTACCTGCCAAATTTAAAGCGTTGGTGTAAAATATTTTGAGCAGTTAGAGAATTTTGCACGCAAGATGATGCAAGTATCAACAGGCTAAAGGGATGTCTCCCAGAGAAAGGCTAAAAATTCATAAGGGGTACAAAGTGTGCAGATGCTAGGGCACCATGAGATTAGGGAAGGGAATAACTGGACTTACATTTGGCCAAAAAAAAATGTCAAGTTTCTCAGGCTCTCCCACATCTCGTATACCCTGTGTTGGACTTCTGTTTTTGGGATGGAGGTGGGCGGGTGGGGGTTATGACCTGACCAAAGTTACTACTTTTCTTACCAATGCTTCAAAATTTTCCAGTAAAGATTCTATATGGAAAAAACAGTAAATACTGAAAAGAGATGATGTAAATGGTAAAAAGGCTCTCCTCCCCCCTCCCCAAAAGAGAGAGAGAGAAAAAGAAAAATATATCAAAGTGCCTGAGGAACTAAACATGTTTGTGTGGCCGTACTGCTAGTTTATTTGAAATCTGTTTGTGTGGGAACGAATCATTTACAGCTGAACACCTCCTTGTAAATACTGATTTGTTTGCTAATATAAATATTTTGTTACAAAAGAGTCACTGCATTACAGTATCAATGCAGGGGCGTATTTATTGTACACATGTATCTAAATATGTGTGGTGTCCACTCGAGCCATGTTTTATTGTACAGCGTATTTCCAACCAGAAAATAAAATCTGAATTGTATGTACTGTCATTTGTTGTTTGTTGAGTATTATAGAAGAAAATAGTTTTGCAGCTGCCATCTTGCATATCTCCAAATTTATAGCTTTACTTGTGGGGCCAACATCACCTGTAGTGATCCCAACCCCACTGGTACTGGCACGCAGCTTTTTCCTCTTGAATATTACAAGCAAAAATCTGATGCATCAAATGTTATCCTTCTTGTTGATTGGGCATTTTAAAAAAATGCAACAAATGTCCTGCTTGTTGATTGGCTATTAAGAATGGTAAGCCATTATTCCAGTGCCTTTCCTCTGTGCACACGGGGATTGAGTTTGCTCTGAAAAGCTGTTGATCATCTTCAGAGGGTTAACTTGTTGACCAGTCAACAGATGACAGGAACATGGTATATCCTTCCTGATTGCACATCAATTTGTAGTCCGCAGGCTGCCTGACAAGATTGGGGAAGTCCACATTTTTCATGACCTGCCTGGGATAAGTGCCCTGAGCATGAACCTGTAAACAACCAAAAACACATTGACATGACTTGATGTGTGCATCACTTCTAAAGGGAGTTCTCATTAAAATTGCAAGAGGTGTCTTCAGAAGGCACTGGTAATGGGGCGAGAGTGAGAATCTCGTTAAATTCTTGGCATGCATAGGCAGCCATGAAATATAGAGAGGTTTAGTGGTGTGTCAGGGATTTTTAGGATGGTTTGGTTTAAAAGTTTGTCCACTTTTTTGTAAAGGCTGAGAAATTTCTTTGAAATCTTTATACACCTAGAACCTTGTTCAAAAGTTGGTGCTGTTAGTTGCTGGACTGACCTATAATATGGGTGATGGTCTGACCATTCAAAATTCAGTTTTGTGGCATCTTCAATATTCATGGTGTTCCATAAGCCTAAGATATTAGCACATAGATAACCTTGACCTAGTTCACCAAAGGTCAATGGTTCTGTAGTTTCAGTGTTCACTAACTTAGAACTGGACAGGTAACTTGGACGTGATTCCCAATGTCCTGGGTTATAAATGCGTCGTTGCAATATTCTACAATTCCAGGAGCAATACATGCCCTGGGTAAAGTCGACCCGTGGGACCCACCAAAGACAACCGACTTTGGTGGTTCAGAGAAACGTTCAAGCAAAAGAAACATTTCACTGAGCTATCCCTTTCCTAAAGCAAAAGGCAAAGGGGACATGACTTGGTTCATCTACAAACAGATGCCAAATGGGTTTCATGTGACATGAGATGAAACAGTGACACAAAGACTCCCAATGTTTGGTCCATATCACCGACATGCGACCTGTGGATTGTGTCTGAATTTAGGTATTATGGAATACACTCAAAGTTTGATGCAGTGCTCATACTGGCTTGATGGATTTTTGTAAGTTTGATACATGAAGGCCTGTCCAGTGATGTCCTATATAACTAATGAAGAGCAATTGTTTGATATGTATGAGTTATAAACCTAGTGATTGTATAAAACAAAAACAAAAAACAAAAACACTTAACTAGTTTGACCATTAAGTACCAAGTCAGACAAAATACATATGCAGTGTGGTTTTTCCGAATGGGAAATGAGGTCTGCCAAACTTTGGGAAAAAGCTCTGTTTCGAGCAATACACTGGATTATACAAAATACCACTTGTGGTAAGTGAAGAATGCCCCCAGACATATCCATGGTGCTGGTAATTAATCACATTTGATGGGTCATTTACAGGGATGCCATCAATAAGCTGATACTGCCTAATTACAGTGTAATTACAGTGTAACCTGCTTTGAAAAAGCAACCCACTAAAACCCACAGAGTTGGGAGTCCCAAGCAGTATTTTTACCTCATTTTCAAGTGTTTCTTATAGTGTAAATTCCTTCTCTGTACTTTTTCTTCGCCTGAAAATGCCTCATTCCACAGAAATGCCCCGCAGTATGCAGATAGCTTATTCTAGCCAGTAGCATTAGTTGGTCCCACCAGTACTTGTGTTAGACTCATTAAGCTGTATTTATGCCCCTATACATGTGTTTACAAAGAGTCAATCTTACTTGATGTCCCACTGTTGGAATGTCCCAAGTTTT
The DNA here is from genome assembly GCA_964020975.1 of Hermodice carunculata. Taxonomy (NCBI): domain Eukaryota; kingdom Metazoa; phylum Annelida; class Polychaeta; order Eunicida; family Amphinomidae; genus Hermodice; species Hermodice carunculata. The sequence continues at coordinate 56,090,017 of OZ026622.1, read as the reverse complement.
TTAGTGTACACCAAAAATTTTGGTCAGTAGAAAGGACCAAAACTAAATTACACTGACCCTATCATGTAACCACCCATTCATGTCAGAAATGATTGTCCCTGCTGGTTGTACATGGATTTGTTAGCAATCAATGTGAAATAGGTCAAATGAGCACTCAATCCAACTGTAAGCAAAACAAAAAACAAAAAAAAAAAAACATTCCAGCTTGTCAAAGCAACTTTAATATGATGAGAATTGGAGCGTGATATGTAAATTTAAAATATTTTGTGAACATTTCATGTCAAATACTTAAAAGTAAGTGGCATCTCCGAGATCAACAAATTTGATTCTCCACCTTGTCTTTAGCTTCTGAGATGCCTGGCTCTAATTTGCTAGATCTATACCTGTGCCAAGACCAGAATGAGGAGCCAGGTCCTTTGGGGACAACTTGCCTGCATATTGCCCTGCAGGACCATAAGGCAATTGCCCATCAAAGAGCCCATCTTTACTTAATGGGGGCAATCTTAGACCAAAAGTAGGTCACACAGCTATCATTCCCTTAAAGCCAATAGCAGTGGCATGGCTCAGTTCTACAAGCCAAATGGATTTTGTGGGACATTAGATTTGACGGCACGTCTTCCAATGGCATCTTGTTCAGTCCATATCACACAGATGCCAATTTTCATGATTGTACCTGAGGTTGAGTATTTTGTTGTGCACTTGAGCAACCTAATATCATTTCCATTTGGTTAAGACAGCTAAAATCTGACGAGAAATAGAGGGCGTACATAAATGGTGGGTTTTTAATATTTCAGATAAAATATTGTGAAGAAAGAGAAAAAAAAAGACAAAGTGACCTGTCTTTATGTTCTACCTTGTTTATGTATGGTCATTCAGTGGTGGAGTAGACTTATTGTCATGCCTCATATTTGTATGATTTGATTTAATTCAGTTGCTTTCCACCTCAAAGGAAAATCTCTTCCATTTATAACTCTTTTCCCCACTACAATAACATGGTGTTGGGGGCTAGTAATGAGCAACTGGGACAGCTCCTCATCTCTTTGTGGTAAATGGCCATTGGGCTCCATGGACAGAGGTCCACATATAGATATTTTGATTCCAGCAACAGGTGCAAACTAACTAGTTTCCTATCAGTGTCTGGGATTCAAGTGTTTCTTCCCTCTGGGAAGGGGTGAACAGTCTCCTTCCTTCCTCCAGAAATAGAGAGAAGGAAAGGGAAGGTGGAAGGGTTGAACAGTCGCCTTCCTTCTTCTAGACACAGAGACAAGAAAAGGGAAGATGGAAATGTTGAACAGCCTCCTTCCTTCGTCCAGACACAGAAACAAGGAAGGGGAAGATGGAAGGGTTGAACAATCTCCTCCCTTCTTCCAGTCAATGGCTCATCTTGGCGAACTACACCACAGTGGACTAGCTGGGAAGGCTCCTTCCTGTTCAGATCCTGTAAATCACATGGCCTCTATACTACAAGTGTGCTTTCTTGGGTCTTTACAACCAATAGTTATCAACTTGAAATGGCCTCCTCCCTGGCTTAGGGTTGGCATGTCTGGAATTAGCTTGAATAGGAATACCCATTGTGTTTTTTCTTTGGCTTAAATTGGCAGTTTATATTTGCCATCTGTACCTGCATCCCTTACATACCTGCTTCTTGTATATGGCTTTAGGCTGCAGAATGGTGCGTCTAAACATATTAGCATGGACAAAAGGAAAGTAGCCTCACACAACGGGCTCTCCCATCAGCATGTAGCATTTGTATGAAGAGGACTATTTAGTTGTGAGAAGTATCTTAGTTGGGGTCCATAAGGAAAGTATATTGACCTGTCCTTTTACATAAACCAAAATTGTGTGATTCTATTGTTTAGCCTCTGACAACCTTCAGACTAACCACATGAATTGAAAATAATCACCAAGCTTTGTACAGTTTAGAACATGCTACAACTGCAGGGTTAACCTATCAATTCATATCAGGCACAGTGTTTGGGGGGGATACAGAGCAGCTCATCCAGGTGGCTCCACAGGGACCCTTCTTGCCCTGCATCTCCTCTCTTCCATTGCAATTAGGATCTCTATATTTTCTTGTTGCAGAAATACATTTAGCAATATGGCTAAATGATTTTAGCAATATCACTTAATATGTAATTTACCATATCGCCAAATGATTAAAGCATATCACTAAATCATTTGGCGATATATCTAAATCATTTAGCAATATTGCTAAATCATTTGGCCATTTCACTAAATCATACACAATCAGGTGTATCACTAAATGGTTTGGTGATACTTTTAAATGATTGGGCAATATTGCTGAATACTAAGCAACATCTCTAAATATTTAGCGATATCTGTTTTTGTGATATCACTAATTGTTTAATGATATTGCAAAATGATTAACCAATATTGCCAAATATTTAGCGATATCCCTAAATATTTAGCAATATCGCTAGAGAATTGGCGATATTGCTAAATGATTTAGCGATATTGCCAAATATGATTAAATGTCAAAACAGCTTGCCATAATGACAGAGTGCAGGTCAGGCCATGGCAGAGAGAGTTTGATCCCTTCCCTATGTATCAAATAAGTGTCTCGAACATCCAGGTGGTCATGTTTTTTCACTTAGTGGATAGTGTGCTGACTTGTAATTCTCTTTTGCTCCATAACTAGGCTTTATCCTTTTTCTAGGTACACTGTATATCGGTTAATATAATGTGAAAGGGAATTCATGCTGGCATGTGTTATAAAGAATTTCTATTTCATTACATTACTTATCAAGGATACTTACCCACCACACAGGAGCCCTCCCAACTTACCCTGCCTTCTTACTAATAATAATATTCTGTGGCCTGCCTCTTGTTCGCCCGCAGTCCTGTGAACAGTTAGCCATTAAAACACACACACACACACACACACACACACACACACACACACACACACACCAAAAAAAAAAGAAAAAAGAAAAACTTCTAACTGTTGCATCTTGCACTCGGCATACCTAAAGCCCATGTCTGTGTTGCCACAGCCAGAGTCATGGGAGCCCTCAGAAGGGCTGCCTTCTCCCTTCCATTCCTTCAGTTGCCTAGCTTCCATCTCCCTAAAACCCAGCACACTACATCTCCTTTCCCAACACTCCACCAGGAAGCCCTTCACAAAGTCTGCCCCTACACTTCCCATCACTCCCCTTGTGTCCACTTTTGCTTCAACTACTCAAGATTAATTAAAGTGTGTGTGTCAACACACACTTTTTTGTTTTTCCTGGAATTCTTTCTTTCTTTCTTTGTTTCTTTCTTTCTTTCTTTCTTTCTTTCTTTCTTTCTTTCTTTCTTTCTTTCTTTCTTTCTTCTTTCTTCTTTACCAGCAAATTTGTCCGACACTTTTCTCGAACACAATTATACATAGAAACTCCAAACTTGACATGATTGTACCTCCATGCAAGAAGTTTGACCGTTTTATACAAAGGAATGAAGATGTTTAAAATTATGGAAATTAGGGGCATTTGAAATTTTAAATCTTGA
>OZ026622.1:55864010-56081510 GCA_964020975.1 Hermodice carunculata | reverse complement strand
CTAACGCTGTCCTTTTGTTTACATAGCATCATATTTCACAGCAAAATATTGGACAGTAATTCCATATTTTACAATTATAGCTAATTATACAACACAGGAAGACACGCCAAATTAAGGTCACGCAGACACATCAAGTTTTGTGGTATCGACTTTCAAATTAGATTTCCTATCCAGATAATGGGATCCGAGCAACAAAAGTACCTTCACAAGGGACTACAAATGACTGCATGAATAATTGGCACAAAATGGCTCTTAAATTCACTGTTTATCTGTGACAAAACTAATGCATTGTTTTAAGATTATGACTTTTTTTCTAGATTATAAGAGAGACTGTTACTCTATTTTGATACGCCTTAAAATGTATTAACTTGTACATCAAATCACGGAAGAGGATTTGGTAAGCCCTTGCGGAAGAAAACTGTCGTGTTAGCTGTTGAGTGATAGGTACATTGCATGTTTCCTACCTATCGGTATGCCTAATCTTCCTTTCATTTTTCTTCATCCATGATCAATCGACGTCCTGGAAACCAGGTTTACCACTGGATGACAGAAATTAAAAGTGAACCATTTTCTTCTTGATCAAATATACAACATGTTTTAACATTTATTTTGATTTTTTAAGAATCATTTAAATCTCCCAGACGGGATTGTACATGCAATATATGTTTAACGCAAACAGCCGTAGGCATAATTAGTGATATTTTAGCGGGGAAACCAAGCTACTTCACGGTGTTGTGATTTAAATTGAGTGAATGAATACTCATAATCCCCAGAGTCGAATAAAGAGGCCCTGGATATCAAGAATGGCGGGTAATATATAACTCATAACATTTTAGTTGATATGGGAATAAGAGAGCTTCTCCTCTCGATGAAATATAATCACAACAAAAAGAGGGGAATGTTTTGATTAACCCTTTGCGCTAAACCATTTAAAACTGGTCTGACGTCACACGTCGCTTGCTTCGACGCTGTGAAAAGAAACCAATATGAACGTGAATTGTACATGGGCCATATTCGGACGGCTGAACATGCCCCAGGTAAACGTCATTTCTCAGCGCGTGTTAGATGTTAACCCCACCAAGTTATTCTTCAGTCCAGTGGGGACGTACAGGGCTTAACCATTTCATTACCAGAATACGAAACAACGGTCTTCTGACACATGTAACGACACCACAGTAGGTGCAAAAATGAAACATTTGGCAGTATTTTCGGGTCGGAAAAATTGCGCCATCATAATGTCATGCCGATAAAAATTGTTGAATCACACACATAATGCGGCCTATTAAGGGTTGAATTATAATGATTTTTAAAACATAAAATTGCAAAATAATTGGCAAATAGCTAAAGATCAACTACTTCAGGTGGGTTATCAATATGGGATTCTGTACGAAGGACGGCTGCACACAGTGCGACTTTTCTTAATTTCTGCTTTCTTTATTGGCTTACATTGAAAATATTTGGAAGTCTAGGTCATTATTATATCAAGGATGGTAGACTAAAAAAAATGACAAGGTGAAAATTGTAAAAAAATTGAAGCTTTTCTCAGCGATCGATTGCGACCGGATACATCTAGTTGGGTGACATCTTCGCCTTGGTAAGAGTTGTTCTACGCAGATTACTTCTTGCTGTCGCTGTCTCACTCCGTCATTTGTACATTGTATATTCGGCTCCTGTGTCATGCAATAATAGCCCCAGGAAGGTGACTGGCGAAGAGTATGTGTTATTCTGTTTTGCTGCTTAACATCTTTTCCCCCTGCCCATAAGTGGCAAATTTGATTTTAGTGAGTACTGGACACCATGACAGTTAAAACAACAGTCAACCTAACAGACCAAGGCAATTCTCACGCAAAATATAACACGAGAATCACATAGAGAAAAAATAAGAGCATGAAGCTGCGATTTGGCATGTCTCCACTTTTGTGTAGGACATGCAGGACACGTTTTTCAAAACTAGATATTTCCAGGCGCATTATGCTACTAAAGCAAACTACTGCTACAGCAAGTCTTTATTTCACATATGTACCTAGGTTTCGAGTAGTTTTAAATAATTCAGGTGAAAAGTGAACACAATCCAAGAAGTGAAAATGATAAAATTCTCTCTCTTTCTGCTTGTCTGTCTGTCTGTCTGTCTGTCTGTCTGTCTCTCTCTCTCTCTCTCTCTCTCTCTCTCTCTCTCTCTCTCTCTCTCTCTCTCTCTCTCTCTCTGCTGTTGCGAAGTCTCGTTAATGCAAATTTTAAAAACTGTGATCTTGATTAGTATGCAAAACATTTCACGAAAGCTAAAAGTATGAAATCCAATGGTAACAAATCGCCGTATCGGATGGGGGTGGAAGGAGGGTTATTACCCTCCCCCTTCCCCATCAATCAATGAGGATTTTGTATATAAGTCTACAGGAACATAGAAATAATCGGATCATGTGAGGATATTTACGACTGTCATTTGAGATTCCATGTTAAGATGAAAACAGAGTAAGTGATGTTTGGTTTGTTTTGTTTTGATATTTCGCTTTTGGACTGCCACATATGCGATGGGCAACTTTAAACTCCATGAGTGTTACGCCGATTTAAACAAAGCGTCCCTATCGACGACGCATTTATAAGGCCCCGAAAGACCACCCTTCATTTTCCTACGTGCTCTCACATACCCCCTCCCTTTACATTTTCTTGCTTGTCATTGTGAACGCCTTAAAATGTTATGCCATTTATACATAGGCACATACGTCTTCTGAAAAAAAAAAAAAAAAAAAAGCTGCCTTCACAGCTTTTTCCCGACCTGTCGCTCAGGACATTTGTCTATTTCTAGAACCATACATTTCGCTGGGTGGTACAGAGAACGAGAAAGTGAGAGATTCAGCAAACTCCATTAAAGCCTGATACAAACAACAACAACAACAACAACAACTAGGAAAGATGATTTGCTGCATAGCAAATCAGTGTGTGTGTCTTCAAAGCATATTGGTATAGCAATGTACAACTATTCCATAACGCAGGAGTAGAAGTTGGAATGGCATCTCTATCTATTATAGTTTTGAAGTTATTCAAGATTTAAAATTTCTAATGGTGCTATTTAGCATAATTGAAATTGCTACAACTTTTGTTTTTAATTCATTAGGTGCGCAATGGTCAACAACCCTCTAGTAGAAGTTGAAATGACATCTCTATCTATTATACTTTTGAAGATATTCAAGATTTAAAATTTCAAATGCCCATAATTTGCATAATTTTAAACATCATCATTCCTTTGTATAAGACGGTCAAACTTCTTGTATGGAGGTACAATCATGCCAAGTTTGGAGTTTCTATGTATAATAGTGTCCGGGAAAAGTGTCGGACAAATTTGCTGGTAAAGAAGAAAGAAAGAAAGAAAGAAAGAAAGAAAGAAAGAAAGAAAGAAAGAAAGAAAGAAAGAAAGAAAGAAAGAAAGAAAGAAAGAAAGAAAGAAAGAAAGAAAGAAAGAAAGAAAGAAAAATGTGTGTTAACACACACCCTTTAATAAAATAATCTGTCTGTTGAGAAGGAAAGAAGAGAAAAAGAGAGCATCGTGGCAGCAACACTGCCACCCGTGGTGAAAGGGTGAACTAGCCGTGAGTGTGTATCACGGGTGAATGCAATGGTGTGTCGCCCAGATAGCAATTGTGTTTAATGCACAAATATAAAATTAGAGTGGCGGTTTTCAAGTTTTTAACACTATTTTGCAAAATTTTAGTGAATAATGGTGTTTATAGGAAGCCCCAACAGCATTTTCAAGTTTTTGATATTGAAATTGTTGTTTATTCTTGTCCCAAAATGATTATCCTCACTAAACTTTGCGGTTAGAAAACATGTCAAAATTTATATAAGCTGTCAAACAGGTACAATCTAGTCACAATTCCCTTATTTATGGTATGCCAGTTCCATTTTATTCCTGATTTAGATATGTATCGTTAATCGGTGTTCAATGTCCAGATCGTCTTACATATGGGTACATGACCGCAATTTTAAAAGAGCTGGAATCAAACAGGTGGAAACATGTTTTTAACAGATTTTAGATAGTTTAGACCAATTATATATCTGTATGTCATTCTTAGAGACTTTCCAGAAATCATTTCTGATTAATGACGATTATGCTGAGATGTTGGCTCATGACAGTTTAGCAAAGGAAAGCATGCAAACAGGTTAGCTGACACAAACATGTACAAACTTTTGCCTGACTAAGTGTCTTCACAGATGAGCGTGGCATTGAAAGCAGAGCAATTCTTTTATCAACTGAAGAAAACTGAAAAATTCATTTTTTTAAAAATTTCAATCTGGCATATAAATAGAACAATATGACTTCAAATGTAGCTTAACAACGAAAAATATGACACACAGGTTTCCTAATGTCCTGAAATGAAGTTAACACTGAAAAATACGGCATGATTGAAGTAGGGCAATTTCCTGAGAAATTGAACAAAGCAAAGCGAGGCCAAGAGTTGAATTTAAGTTTGAAATAGTAATTGAACATAACTTCGCATGGGACGCAAAAAACGTATGTGTACAGTACTAAATGACAAAGAAAGATAACATATCAGGGTACAATTCCATTAAATCTACGGCTGTAGAAGGCCGGGAAAACCAAGACGATCAAAACAATATCCGGAATGATTTATTAAATCACATGTAGGCGAGTTTGGCTAAATACTGAAATAAATTTTTTTTTTTATATTTATTCGTTTAAGAACATGTTAATCATAATGCTGAGGTCCACAGAAGTAATTGTCCATTAAGTTATAATATCAGTACACAATTCCATATAGAGGGTTACAACTCATTTATCCATGGGGCCCAAGAACGACAAACATGTATATACTATACTGTTTAGTGATTATGTTTGGTTTCATAGGTATTCTACATTCATACTGTAGCTCTGCATTTATAAGCAAAACTTCACTTATTTAGCTAATACATCATTTGCTACGTTCATATTTATTCATTATTATGTGGGTTGTCTTAGCTGAATATTTAGTTTAGACAAGGAGCCGCTACTGTACGGGTATAGGCTCTGAAACATGTTCTGAGTAGCTACCTGGTGAAGACACTTTAATTTATTTGGCCTAACACAGCCTATGTCAAAATTCCACAGAGGAACGTGTACAATATAAACAATGATACTTCCATATGTATATAGGTTAGACAGGGACAGATTAGATTATGGAGAGTGAAGAGTTCGGACTGCGGAATAGCGTGATGACTACTAGGAAGTGGTTCTGGACAAAAAGACACAAACAAAAACATGAAGATTTGACCTATGAACTCCAAGTAGTTTCGTCTCATATGCACAAAGTAGGTGCATTAAAGTGATACGAGAAATTTCTAGCATTTTCCTTATTTATAAGAAATGCATACTTAATTACAATACGTTGATTCCTACTAAGATCGTCAAGCCCATGAAAAACAGAGCTAGGCAAGTGAAATTTGATTTGCTTGTCAGCAAATCAGTCTGTGTGCCCAGAAAACGTTAAAAGATTGCCTGTTCAGCTGCTAGTTCACTCACGCAACAATAATTTTTATCCAACAGTTCAAAAGAAACAAAAAAAATTGAGCTCTGTCACAAACCTATAAATTGAAGTTGGAATGGTACCTCTATCTTAAATGGTTCCGAAGTTATTCAAGATTAAAATTTCGTATATTTGCATTTATCAAACTGCTATAACTTTAATTCATGGTTGAATTCTTGGTTGTTGGATGCAGCTATCTCACAAACCTATCAATCGAAGTCAGAATGGCACCTCTATATATAACAATTTTGAAGTTCAGTATCCAAGATTTAAATTTTGTGAATTTGCCTAATTTGTATAAATTTGAAGGCTAAAACTTCGGTTCACATTTCATTGGATCCAGCTATGTCACCAATCTATGAATTGAAGTTGGAATGACACCTTCATTTGCAATAGCTATGAAGTTGTTCAAGATTTAAATTTTGCATATTCTCCTAATTTGCAGACATTAAAATTCTACAACTTTTTCTTGTGGTTCATTGCTGTGGTCAGTTGGATGTGCTTATAGCAGAAATCTGTGAAGATTATCGAAGTGTTAATGGTACCTTTCCCTTTAATCGTTTTGCAGATATTCAACATTTAACTGGTAAAGTGCCCCTAATTAGCATAAATTATAATTCTACAACTTTTTCTTGTGGTTCATAGGATGCGACTACAACACAAACCTATGAATTAAAATTGGAATGGCACTTTTACCTATAATGGTTTTGAAGATATTAAATATTTAAACTTTTCAAGTGTCCCTAATTAGCATAAATTATAATTCTTAAACTTTTGGTTCTGGTTCATTGGATGCGCATAGAACACAAACCTATAAATTAAGTTAGGAATGGCAACTCTACCTACAATAGTTTCCAAAACATTCAACATTAAAACTTTTCAAGTGCCCCTAATTTACATACATTAAAATTATATAACTTTTGCATGTGGATGCACCTATTGTCCAAAGCTATGAATTAAAGTTGGAATAGTACCTCTACCTTTAACAATTTTGAAGGTATTCAACATTTAAAATTTCAAATGCCCCAATTTGCATAATTCTCAATATGGTGACTATTCCATAGCCAGTGCTTTAATTTCACTTCAAAGTAAGTTTCTTTATTTCTTTCTTCTTCCGATTCTCCTTCTTCACCAGCAATTTTGTCTGACAATTTTCAGACACTATTACACTTATTAACTCCAAACTTGGTATAATGAGAGATCCACCCAAGAAGTCGTGCCTTTTTACAAAGATGGTTCAGTGCATTTAAGATTATGCAACTGCTTTTTAAAATCTTGATTATCTTCATAAGCTTCATACGGAAAGATTGGTTTGTGATGTAGGCGCATTCGATGGACCACAAACAAAAGTTGTAGAATTTTAATTTTAAGTTTATGCCAACTGGGGGCACTTGAAAAGTTTTAAATGTTGAATATCGTCAAAACCATTATAGGTAAAACTGCCATTCCAACGTCAATTTATAGGTTTGTGCTGAAGTGAATGGTCCAATGAATCACAAGCAAAAGTTTTATACATTTTTATTTATGAAAGTTTAAATGTTGAATGGTGGTGTGAAAATTAACATTGAGAAAAAGCATTTTGGGAGAAAGGAGGCGGTGCCTCCCATATCAGCCTGATGAGCTGCGTCACATCACCTGCAGCCGTTCTCATTGGTTGGTGGGGCCCGCCAGACCAGAATCTTGTGGAAAACTGGAGAAGTAGGCCTACGTCAAAGCCCACAGCTGAAGCTTGAGGATAGATTACGGTCTCATACCTGGGAACATTTCTCAGTTCGTTTCTGTAAAGCAGCAGATGCAGGAACTTGAACCCAAAAAGTGTTTTGGACACCGCAATCGTCGGTGACACGGAGCGCCGATCAACTTTCGTCTGCTTTTGGGCAAGGGAAGCCATGCCCATGGCATTGGCATTGCGTGCATGGGCACTTGTAGACGGGATCGGCCACACGGTCACCCAGGGTGAATTCTAGGTGGTAGACCTCTATCTGTGAACTTGTTGCAGGTGTTTGTTCTCTGAGAGGATACAAGTATGTTCCGTGCTGGGATTTCCACAGGCAGGACATATGAGTGGCTGAACAGGTTTCTTGATCAAGTCTGCCGTGCGCAGAACATGTGCTGTTGCGCATGTACGCCATGTTGCAGAATATGAAATCGCACACTTCTTAAACGAGAGAAACCTTTGTTGGTGACACTTTTAATCTGCGTCACTGGGCTCTGAACACGTAAAAAACGTGTTCGGAAAAGTGAAGGAAACGCACATGAAGTTCGTGTGAGCATTCCTTACGTGGAGTTTGCGTGGGGACAGAGTGCATGGGCGAGGTGTGTGCTGATCTCTCGTCATTAACTTGGCTAAGTCTCACTCTCAGTCGTGTTCATGCCTAAATTACGCAACAGTTGTTTAGGCCACGTGTGTGACTGTAAAAATTTACTATAGGCCTGAAGCGGTAATAAATTATATTGTAGTGAGCATTGAAAGTGAAAACGTTCACTTAAGAATTAAACTTCCTCTCTAGTGTAATTACGGGCGCATGGTTGCAGTTTGTGCGACAGGCATTTCTGCGCGGTAGCGCGTCATCAAAGAAATGCCTGTCACACAAACTGCAACCATGCGCCCGTAATTACACTAGAGAGGAAGTTTAATTCTTATATTTACATTTAACATCAATTTCTATTGACATAAGAGTAAGTATTATCATTGATAGTTGATTTAAAATCGTTTTTAGCTTGTTAATTTACAAAAAGTCGCCTTTTTGTTTACTAGTGGGAGGAGCCAAGTAGGCGGGGCTACTACATCAGCCATCAGTTGTCAAGGCAACTCCTGGAACACAAAACTAGGAAAAAAATAGTTCCGAAAAACACAACAACTTTATTTCAATAAAGCTTGCAAAACCGGTAAAAGAAAACATTTAGGCAAGTTTTGACGAGTAGATATGCAATTCTTGATCATCTGATACCGTCTTCCCATTATGCTTAGGCCTATGAATCAAACGCTTGGGAGGCGCTAACAATTGGGAAGTGAAAATAATCCCAGGCCAAGCATGAGGATATTATTGCGCAGCACGTTGGTTGCAGGAGATGCTCTAGTGTAACCATTGCCTCATGAACTACACTACTGTTCCTATTCTTTCAATGCTAACAAAAATAACAAATGTTTTAAATATTTAATAAATAAACTTCATTGTTATTGTTTTCATGAGCGTGTGAGGAAAACTTTATGGCTGGTATTTTGGATGAAGCGCGATAGTGCTTCATCCCAAAAATACCAGCCATAAAGTTTTCCTCACACGCTCATGAAAACAATGGCAATGAAGTTTATTTATTATATTTACATTTTTTCCTATTTTTTCGATTTTTGATAATAATTACAAATGATGCACGATCGCCAAAGAACGTTTTTTCCACATAAATTGCCTTGGTTTAAGGGGGGTGTGATCAATAGAAAGATAAGCGCTAACCACGCCCCCGTTACCTGGCAACCAGTCTATCCCAAAAGCAACAAACAGGAAAGAAAAATAGTCCCTTTGTAAATGTTTATTTATTTGAACAGATAGCTTTACAAAATACAAGATTCGTTCACATTAGGGAAAAAGTATACAAGTAAGTTATTTTTTGGGATAAAATACCGCGAGAGGGCGCACAGGATTTATGAATGAAAAGAAAAGTAGTGCCCAATGTACTGGCGTATAAAATTGTGAAGGGGCTGCATAGCTGGCGCGTGCAGACTCGCGTGTAGACGATATCTTCATGAGATGGTGAGGAAAACAACAGCTCCTATTCTTTCAATGTTAAACAATAAACGGAATGTAAATATTTATTGGTGAAAGCTCCATGCTTAAACTGATTATTAATACAATGCTGTTTATTGATTTGCGTCAATTACTGTAGTTCAGAGAACAGGTCGATTGCCTTGGCATGTGAACTGTGACAGAGACCTGTTGAAGTTGTTGCCAAAAAAAGAGTAGGCCTATAGTCACATTTAGGCCTATACATTGAGAATACATGTGGTGTATTCACAAGTAACATTTAGGCCTCTATATTCGGAACACTTGTGCCAGTGTGGTATATTCACAAATAACATTTAGGCCCATACCTTAAGAACACTTGCAGTGTATTCACAAATCACATTTAGGCCTATGTATTGTAGACAACGTGAAATCACAGGTGACATTTAGGCATAGACATTGTAAATTGCGGTCTCTGTTTATGTGTACACATACATGCAAATTGGTTTCTTGTTCAATAGGCTTACACATTGTAAATAATTGCGGCCTCTGTTGATGTGTTCTTACATGAGTCATTCTCAGAATTTGCAGAGATTCTTGTCCGCCACCCATATTTCTTATTCAACTATGTTGAAAAAATCCAAAGGCACCCTATTCATTGACAAATTATATGAGCTTCAAAATAATTCAGTGATTATATGTTGGTTGTTTTTTACCTGCGCTCTAAGCATGCTGCAATGGAAAAATTGTCCGTCCTGTAACGTGTCCAAATGCACAAGTTGACCCAGTCAGCATAACATGTATTAAAATATAAAACAAAAAAATACAATGTAAAATACGACAAGAAGTACAATGCCTTAGCTTGATGTTGTATGGTGTTTCATTCGCAGAAATAGCTTGAAAATACATTTTTCATATGGATATTGTCTGTCACACACTTTCATTTTTAAATGTCTGTGCTGTAACAGTGTGCTACTTGCATCAAAATAATGAAGGATCCCTGCATTAGCTCATATGTCATAGTACTCCCGCCTCATTGTGAGTTTGCAAGGAACACTAAGGCACAGGCAAATGAGAGAGAGGATGAATGTAAATGGTGATTTTCATCCAGTTCTACATGGAACCATATCACGTAAATTTTATACATGTCAGTGCTGTTATGAAACTAACTAGAAAAACATATGAGATCTATGTATTGCAATGATTAGAAGTAAACAAGCATGGAAATTACTTTGAACTTTGGGGTGCATGCTGTTTGAATTGGAAACCACCAATATACAAATTACAAAAAGTCTCAAATAATTCTGTGCTGTAACAGTCTGTGCTGTAACGCTTCCAATCATTGAAAATATGTTACAGCACAGACAGATTTTATTACAGGACAGAATTTTACTCTGAAAAATGTGCTTTATGTATCTGACCTTGTTTTTAAATAATTACAAAAACTTATAGGTTTACCATTACAGAATAGCAGAACACAGGTCCATTTATTATGTGGAGACACTTATAGTATAATTTGCCATTTGTCCCATATTAAGCACTTTTTGTTACAGCATAGGCAATGTTGTTATAGGGCAGACGTTGGTTAATAAATGTTTCTGATTATGTATGAAAATAATAAGTTTACAAAAAGGGGCTAATTTGCAGCTAATGCAGATCAAAATTGCATGTTATGGGGTACATGTGGTAACACAGAATGATACAATTTATGCATTAATTGATCATTCTGGTAAGGTTTGTACCAGGACAGACACGTAGATTTTGTTTATAATTCAGGTTTTTTAAAATATCTGATTAACTGAGTCAAGTTGTTAAATAATCTGCAAGCAGAGGTAAAATAGCATAGTTTCTTGTGGCACATTATGAATTACAGAAAGTGCTTACACAAATTAGAAAGCAAATTATCTTTGTATCCTGCACATGTACTTGTTACAGGGCAGACAATTATTAATAAAAATGTTGTATTTTGTTTTAGCCCATATGAAAAAGAGATATAGAGCCAACACTGCAAAACATATACTAGTAGCTGCATGTTTAACACTAGTGGTAATAAAAATCCTAAACTTTATCAATTGACTGGTGATTCTGGTACAATTGGTTACAAGACAGACAAACAAATGAAAAGAAAGTAAATGTTATCAAGTAAGAAGCATTTACTTCAACTATGGGAATGACAAATGCTGAAGGGCAAAAAAAATATTGGATGATCTGAGATGCCGATCCAATCAGAAGGGAAAAGTACCTAAAGGAACAAAAGGAAATTTACAAGAAAAGGGTAGAGTGTAGAAAAAGAAAACTAGTAGAACATATGATTGAAAGGGAACATAGACATGCAAAGAAAAGATGGCGTAAGGAGAAGAGAAAACTCAGGGAGCGCCGTGCCAAGGAACAAATGTTGAACCTTACACCACCCATCTCCCCTGCGTCCCCTCCACCAGAACCCTCAGTCTCCAGACAAAAAGTGCAAAGTAACAAAAAGATAAAAGGGAGTTGGCTAAGTGCTCAGGGACAATAAAGAGTTAGAAAGGCAGTTAAAAGCACATTGTTATGGGTTTTTTTTAGGGGTTACTTGTTCAGCATTGGGATAATAAAATGTTGACGCTTACCACGTGGTTTGTTGTGGTTTTGTTCACAGTCCAATGATGAGCATTGTTTTAAACATACTGAACAGCAAAAGTCTGGAATAGATGAATACTGATATTAATTTTATCCAAACAAAAAGCCACTGACATCAAGCAGAGAATATTGATACTGGAATCAATAGCAATGCAAAAAAATGGAGTTGACGATCATTCCTAAAGTAAAAAATCCAAGACCCAATCAGATTTGTGTGATAAAGATGTGATGCAATGATCACTGCATCCTCTCTTTATGGTTAAACTCCGAATAGGTCTTGGGTTTTTTTTTCTTTGAGGATTGGTTGCCCACTCCACCTGTTTTTATTGCTGATGATTTTGGTATCAATATTATCTGCCTTTTGTCATTCTTAATATGTTTGAATCCTGTCTCATTTGGCACATTCACAAGGCTGGCTGACTTCCACTCTAGGTACGATTGCCTTATCAAAACAAAGGGTGAACTGATCATGCATTTTTGACTGGAACAGCAACTGATGGGGTCCTGCGTCAGTGAAACAATGATATAAAATTAATATCAAGATTTAGATATTCCGGACTTTTGCTGTTCAGTATATTTCATTCACAATTGAGGAACAGGGTTACCCTTATATGAACACCTCTTGTAAAAAAGATATGTATATTCAGCTGTACAGCAGCATGGAAAATTTGTACTTCAACCAAGCCCAAATACATGTAAATGTATGGCTTTGGAATGACACAACAAATAATAAGTCTGCCTTCAAGCACTTAATCCGAGTATGGCTTAAAGGTTGTATTCCCTTTGATAAACATGATGTGTCCATGCTGTAACGGATCCTGTCTGTCCTGTAACAGTTATGTCTGTGCTGAAACATTATTTTTTTTTTTTAAATATAGATCCTACCAATAAATTCAATGAGATATCATTGAATTATTTTTCTTTTCAGTATTGGCTACCCAATATACTAGATAGACTAGCATTTGTATTGCTGTTGCATATGTATAATGATGTGAAGTTTATTCATCCACATAACTGCATTTCATTTCTCAGCCAGGTTAATTGTCGATCTGCCGGTGTGCGATAAAGTGTAAATGAACTAAAACTCAAATAGCCTTGATATGCCTTCTAGTAGGTCATGAAATTGGGTGAGAAAAGGCAACTTTTGTCTTGCAACTATACCTGTCCAGCATAGTGTGTCCTGTTACAGCATGGACAGTCTTAACTGTCTTAACGACCCTTTTATCGCCAAAATATAACAAGATTAAGCTGGCATTTTACTTTTCCCGTGTTTACTAGAATCAGACCAGTAATCATAAATGTAAGGGTAGTAAATTATCTGTGTTCAGAAACTCCCCATGACAGTGACAAAATCACAGAAAAAGCCAGATTCACAGAGAAAATTATAATCTAACCTTTACTACTTTCTTGACGGTATTAAAAAGAAAGATGGATGTGTTGAAAACAATCATGAACATTAACAGAATGCATGTGTTTTATACAAACTGGATAGACATTGAAAACGGCCTGAGGAATCTGTAATTCTTTGTATTATACTATTTATGGGGATGTATGGACAACCAATTACTCTAAAATTTATAAGTAAAGATTATTTAAGAAAAAAAAACATGTTTCAAGAGGGACACAACCCAGCAAGGTAAAGATTTTATGGTGAAAACATGTGAGCCTCAGGATTTAAGGGAAAACGAGAGGATAGGCGAGGACCATTAAGGTGGTTTAGTGCCTCCTTCGCCTGCTGAACATGAGCCAACAATAGACCCCTTGCAGTTAAATAAGTATGTTTCCCAAGAAGTTGAAAAGTTTATTGCCACAGGTAAACTTGGTTCACATTATGGGAGACCATCGTCAGGTGGCCCCCCCCCCCCCCCCCCCAAGTATTGCTTAAGGGAGCCTGGGGTGAACGGGTTCAAGGGCCAAACCATACTAAGCGGTACAAGCCCTAATAAGAAAATGGAAGACCATAGAGTGAGATTTCTAGTGGGTGACCAAGGTGTGCTAGGGATGGCAGGGGGACTGCCCCTTGGCCCTCTTTGGGTCAAAAGGGGTAGGGACTGCCTCCACCTCAAGGGTCACTGAATGTGTCTGCATGGGATAGCAAAGACTCCTTGCTTCTGCTTCTGGAAAGCAATACTTTAAGTTTCGAGAATGGGGTACCCACTCAAGCTGTGGAGTCTGAGACATCAAGGAGAGACTTAGGTACCTCTGGGGAGAATCCCAGCTGGACCATGGGACAAAAATGCCCCCCCCCACCCCCCACTAATGTGGGTGGTGCCCCACCATAGCTCAGAATGTATAGATTTAGAGAGGGCAGCTGCAGGCGAGAGAGTCCAGGGACAGAGGACGCTCCTCAAGCACCACCATCCAAACCACTAAGATATGATGAATTAACGTGTTGGATGATGTTTTAAGTTGTGTTTTGCGGTATGCCTGGAGAATGGTTGGACAGAAAGGGAAAAATTAGATTATATAAGTAACTGCATAGGGCAGCCATGGTGACTGTGGCGACATAATACTATTAAGCATAAGTTGGCCAATCGTTTTGGTATCCAACATGCACTAATCATCCTGCGTAAGACATTTCAAGAACTCTGGCAGGGCAAACAAACAATTGAAGAGTGTGTGTGAGATATAGAAGTTGGCACCTTTGGCATATCCTGTTGTTGATGGATTGGTGCAGGAGGAATATGCTGTTGATATTTTCCTCAAAGGCTATAAGGACAAGGATGTAGCCCGCTTGGTCATGGCGCAGGGGCCAAAAACCCTTGCGGAGGCAAAAGATATGGTTCAGGCACGGAAGCGCAAGTATGCCTTCATCCATGGGAACCCCAGGAATACCTCAGTGTAAAAACCCAGGTACCAGCGGATGTTGGGAGTCCAACTAATCCTGATGGTGCCTTGGTGGATGCCATCAGACAGATGACCCAACAAGCAACCCAACAGCTGGCACACCTCACCAATAAAATAGGACAATTCCTTAATCTTAACACAAGAAGTATGAAGCAGGGTAATGCAGTTGTTGAGAACATGGCACCTCAGAGTGAATCTAAGTAGCGCCACACTTCTCCGAGTATGCAGGTGGCATAAATTCGTTCTCCTGTTTGGTGAGGACCATGGCCTGCTGAGGCAAGGTAGAAGCATTGTGGACTGATGAGTGGGATCCCTGGGAATCCCATGTCAAAGCTTGTGATCTTGCCAGAGTGCAACCAGTAGAGGCAGTCCAGATGGATGAGTGGAGGGTTTTATGATGAGATCTTTAGTGTCAAAGGAGTGTATAAGGTTGTATCACTCCTGACACAGCAGTGGAACCATGGTGCCTAGAGATGGCTCTTCCCGATGAGGTTCAAATCAGGGCCATTTGCAGACCCTACACCACCTTATATATTCACATTCATGTAGGTAGGTGCCCACAATTGGCAGTGATTGACATGGGAGCTCAGGCCACCCTCTTATCGGAGTGGATGGCAAGGCGTATAGGAGTTCCATCTACGGGTCTTGTAGGCCTAAAGCGAGTCAACCTCTGTGGCTTTGGAGGAGATTAATGTGTTCAAGGCAGGAAAGGACTCCTTGTTACCTTCAGGATAGGGAGCAAGGAGATAAACTTGCCTGTGTTGGTGGCACCTATCAAGGAGGAAGTACTTCCAGGCTAGACTTTTTGATCACCATTGATGTGGCAATTAAGGCCAGAGGTGGTCTATGGGTAGGTGGAGAGTCAATTCCCATGCAAACAAAGTCAGGCCTGACACTGGAGGAAACTATTAGTCGGGTGGTTGTTAAGCAAACAGTGGCCATAGAGCCTGATGCAGAGAATGTGATATGGGGAAAGCTTCAGCACTTGTCAGGGATGCTCCTGTGGTTCTAGAGCCTATTGAAGAAAGAGAGGATGTCCTGGTGGGAAGTATTCCCACCCATGGACACGTGGAGAGTTGCCCCCTGAGACCGGCACCGACTCACTATGCCATGTCCCTCTGAGAATGAACCACCATCTTGCATGCACATTTTATATGCTGAGAGTAGTAAAGGGCTCTCGGTGCCAGAGGCTCTGGCCCTTGAGGAATTGCTCATGGAATTTCCCGACGTCTTTTCAAAAGATGATACTGACCTTGGATTCTATGGTGGGTAGGTTGGTGCCTTCAGCTGAGGAAAGCACAGCAACATTTGCTGGCAGGGTTTACCTCGACGACCCAGCAATCACCTCCAGATGATGAACTTGAGGGAGATGGCAGACACCGGAGTAGTGAGGTTTTAGTAACAGATGGAGCTGACCTGTTGCATCTGATCCCCCTCAAATGACAAGGGAGCAAACAGGGTGGGTAAGAGCGCCAGCTGCAAAGCTACCAAGACATGGATTGGAGAGGGATGAGAATAAAGATGAGGGACTCTCGCTGACACCTGCCCATGTGTCCAGGAAGGGATGGGCATTGAACGAGGTCACCCCTTCCCCCTCGCATTACCTTGGAAAAAGCCACCTCCATTTCCTCAGATTGATTCCAAGATGGCTGCCTTTGAACACATGCTTACCTGTACTTCAGATGCAAACACATATTTCTGTTGAATCGGTATGTTTTTGCAGCAATAAAGTTTCAATTAAACAGTCACAACACATTGCATGGCGTTTGTTAAAAAAAGACACAAAAATACATACATTTCCATAGGAAGCTGTGCAGACAGGGTTAGTGCAGGTAAGTAAACATGTAAAAGTTTTCATGCAGCAGAAACATCAGTGTCAGTTCATACAAGACAGTTCAAGAATGGTGCTTAGTGTGCAATGTAAAGAAGGTAGGTTGTACATAACAGTAGCATATATACATTCTGTGTCAGTTCAGTTCACACTTTCTTTGTGTGTACTGCTTGGCACCCTTGTGGAAATCGTGAGGACCATCTTGTCTGCACAGGGAACCTTTGTAGAGATGGCACAAGAAGCTGGTCTGATGGGAGGTTATTTCTAACCAACCTTTGAACACTGATGACAAGCTTGCTTCCCTGAACACATTACATTCATCCACAGAAGGGCCTACATCAACACGTGGGGTACACCCTGTCCTGTGTTAGTGGCTACTATACCCACCCCTTGAACTGTGCTTGTTTTGTTTTAAACATCTCTATTTTACCTGGATTGCCTAATAGTTGCAAAAGACTAATCTGGAGGCTCTCCAGACACATAAACACAAACAATAGTATATTCAAGACACACATGACAAACAAGAGGCTAGCATGAACATGTAACGTACAATAGCAAAGATATAAACTGTACAATGTCAAAATACGAATCTCCTACTTCTAACAATGAAGGTGTACATGGCTGTGAATATTTCCTGTTTTTTTTCAACGTCCAAATCAGTACTACCCCTCAACATTACTTGGATTACATAATTTTGGTCAAAATGCAGGATGAGAGATGGGTTGACTTTCTGGGCTAAAATTGAAACACATTTGAGGAGTGTGGATCTGATGGTTCAAAAAAGTGGACAAAACAGGAAAAAGTGTTCAGTGTTTTTGTTTTTGATTCTGCAGAGACAAATCGAATCTGCTACAATATTCACCTGGTGCAGGTGACTTAAAAGAGTAAAATATCCTAATCTAAGTTGTGTTTGGCAAATATTAGGGAAACTCCATCTGTGGGCAAAATAAGTAGGGGTGTTGTTTTCCAATAGTAATTGTTTTAACTTCGTTTCAAATATTGAGAGAGAAGTGCACAAACAGATATCTAAGGGCAGATTGTTCCACGAGTGTATTACAGAGGGAAGAAAAGAGTAGATTAATCTTTCCATTTAAAGATGAAATAGTCTAATGTTTTGGGCATTATGTGTCTCACGGTAAGCAACTCTTGCATTTGTGGGTGGGACTAGTTCCAAAAGATATGGTGGTACGAGTTTGCTGAGCAGTTTATAGAAGTGTACGAGCTTAGAGTATTTACATCTACTGGCCAGTGTCTCCCACCCAAGGTCTGCAAGCATACAATCACGTTTAGTATGGTGTAAGGTGTCCATGCATATTCTCGCTGCCCGATATTGAACAGATTCTGTTACATCAGATTAAGTACAAAAACAGTACACATCCATACTCAAGGATTGATCTAACCATCAATTTATACAGCTTTCAGAAGGCATTACAGGACAATATATATTTCAATCTTTGCATTGGAGCTATTCTCTTTTCAGCTTTGTTAGTGAAACATGTAACCTGTGCTTTCCAACCGCAATTTGAGCTTAATGTTATGCCCAAGTATGTATGACTGTCACCTTCTGGAATTACATTACCATTTAAAAATAGAGGGTCATGGTTTGGTTTGTTTCGTTTGGTGCAAAATATCAACGGAAGAGACTTGAGTGCATTAAATGTAACTTTCCAAATCTTTCTCCAAATTTGAATTCAGCCTTACACCAGATTAGGTTAGGTCTTTGACTGCTTCGATAATGCTAGTATCATCTGCAAATAATCTTGTATCCGAAGTAAGATCCTCCACCATGTCATTAACATATATTAAAAACAAGAGTGGACTAAAGATGGATCTTGGGGTACACTTGCCTCAACTAGTAGCCAGTTAGATGATTGTCCATGAATGGCTACTCTCCGAAGTCTATCGGACAGGTAATCTTCCATCCAGCTGATCAGACTTCCGCAAAAGCCAAGAGAACGTAATTTAAAAAGAATACCTTTGTGCCAAACATTATCAAAGGCTTTTGACACGTCCAAGAATACCATCGGAATTTCGTTACCACACTCAACTCCACTGTAAATTTTGTGGACCACCCTTATGAGCTGATTTATGGCAGAGTCCTTTTTCTTAAACCCAGATTTTTTATAAGTAGATAACTTATTTGTAACGTATTATAAAATTTATTATTAACTAATCTTTCCATTACTTTAGACACATTGCTAAGGAGCAATATCGTCGTTAATTGGACTTTGTTGGTCTTATTTTATAAAAAGGGCACATGTTGGATTTTTTCCATTGAACCGGATATTAACTTTTTTCCAAAGATAAATTGAATAGTTTACAGAGGGATCAAGCTATGCCAGTTCTTTTGTTTGTTTTTTTGTGTTTTTTTTTTTTTTTCATCAGCGTATTGCCATTCCATCTGGACAGGTAGCGCTTGAAGATTTAAAGGACAATAACACATTTCTCACGTCATTGCCATTTATGTAGAAAGATTCAAGACTTGCGTCAGTGACAAGTTGAAAGTCCAGTATGGGTGTGCGGAATTCATCCACTGGCAGTTTGCACTGAAATGCCACCCTTTTCCGCATTGTTTGAGATAACTTTACAAAAAGTGGAGGAATGGTCTGATGAACTTTGTTACGCAAGACCGATTTGGTGAGTGACCACCACTTTTTCGTATTTGCATCTTCCAGTTCCTTCAATTTGGAGAAATAGTTATTGATAGGTCTCTGGAGAGCCGATCAACAGTAGTTTCTGAAATGTTTGTAAATATTAAACAGAATTGGAGACCCATGCAGTTCTTTTAAAGCGTTTCCTTGCTTTGTTGCATCATCTTAAATGCTTAATGAGAGTATTCATCCTGGGTTTCTTCCCTGGTTAGACAGTAATATCTCATAAAGGTATAAACTGTGTAAGTATGGAGGTAAACAGTTCAGAGCATTATGCCGCAGTGTCTCTAATATTGTCAAAATTTTTAACACCTGTGTCCCAAGGAGCACTTTCCAGAAACTCATTGAGTTCATCAAAGTTTACATTCTACATGTCCCATATTTGGTGCTTAAAAGATTTTGCAGATGGAAAAGACAGGGTAATGTTACAAAAGAAGGCACAGCGTTCAGAAGTTGCTACCAGGGGGTAGGACACCGCATTCTGAAACTAAGCCTGTCAAATCAGTAATCATTAAGTCAAGCAGTGAGCTAGTGAGATCAAAAGTGTGAGTCGGTTCGTCGATAGGTTGATATAAAGTTATTATTGGAGATAATATTAAATACCTGAGTTCCTAGCTCACCGTCACCATGATAGGAATTCCAGTCAGTACATCGGTCGTTGAAGTCGCCAGTTATTATTAAAATATAGGTGGGTTGCTTCTCAAAGCTAAAGGGACAGAATTGGAAAAATCATCAAGAAAATTTGTACTGACTTTGGTTGATTGGCCGGGGGTGGGGGTGGGGGTGGGGGTGGTAATAAACAGAAATGATGACATTGCCCTGTGAGGTTTTGATTTCTATCCACAGACATTCACTGCTAGGGCTTTCAATGTCAGGGCGGTGCATGAATGGCAAAGAATTTTTAACACAAACAATGACCCAGCCTCCCAAACCATGTGCCCTGTCTTTGTGTAGTGGTGCTTGGAAGTTATCAATGGCAAGTAGCTCATTTGGATAAGAATGGTCCATCCATGTTTCAAACAAATTCATGTCTATGCTCTCGGAGTCTATATGGTCAGACAGTGTAATATGTGATGACCTTTGAAGCCTCAAACGTTAGCATGGCCAATTGTAATTCATTTGATTAACTCTTGGGGTTAGGATGAATGTCAAGAGCAGAAGTAAGCAAGTAGTAAATAAAGCTAAGAACATGTATGGCACACGGGTAAAGGTTGAGCGTACAGCATAATATAAAAATTAATGCATATATTAAAGAAATCAAGATGTGATCATTACCAAGGTGCATGGTATCTCCGTCTCGAACATCTCCTGGCAGATATGTTGAGAATCCACAGTGTATAGTCAGCCTCCAAGCCCAGCCTAATCTGGTAGACAAGGGAAAGCTTTGGTAGAAGCATGGATATTTTGGACCCCCAACAAAAAAACGCAACAGTGTGAAGTTTCTGTGATTGTGAAAAAAGTCAAAATTAAAAACGTTCAAATTTGGTATGTAATGATGGGCCATTACTGTTGTTTACATTCAGCGCTAAATTGCACTTGTACTTTTGTGATGCAGGTAAGGTCGACAAGTTTTACACAATGACTGGCATTTGAGTCACCTAAAATCATTCTTTACAGTTGATGATAAATAAAATGTAAATTGTATGTCCATTTCCTGCTGGACGTTTCAGAGACACTGAGAAAAAATAATTAGATTTGGTCTCTGAATGTGGCGTGTATGATTGTGTGCAGGACAAGAATGATTGAAACTATCAAGTGTACAGGGAAAATGAGCATAAGAAATGCAGAGGATAAAGTGCATGTCATTTAATTCAAATTCACTGTCACTCTCTCAATACATGTTTGTACATAAAAATAAACAATAAGTTAAATGGAAGTAAAAAAGCTTAATAGTAACAAGCTTTCATCCTCTAATAATACTTAAAAGAGACGAATAACAAATGCTATCCATTTCATATGAGAGAAATGAATATGGAAGTTGAGGAAATAGCCTCTATCAAACATTATTTTCAACCATGAATGGTCACTGTCACTGTCACTGTCTTTGTGACTGAAATAATATGTTCACCATTGCACATTTGAGTTGCCTTTCATCAACAGGGAAAAGTTAAAGTCAGGCTATGTTTGGGTAATTGGTTGTTAAAATACTAAGTGTATTAACAACCAATTACCTGAGTACTTTAATTCATTTAATATAAAACTAGCATCTGAAGTTCATAATTATAACACAAGAAACATAAGTGTTATTTTTACAGAAAGAACTTATCTTGTTGGCACTGAAAAGTGTTTGAGACATACTTTTATAAAAACTTTAAATGATATACCTGTCAACATAATCAACAAGGTTGATGCTCATAGTAAACTAGGGGTCGCATTTTTGGCCAAGAAATACTACATAAGTAAATATACTGCTACCTGTTCTATGCCTAACTGTTATATCTGTAATGATCCTGTTTTGTAAGGCCTTTTAAAGAAATCCTCCAAATGAAACGAATATTACCTGATCAACATATATGAAATAATTATGGTCAGATATTTTCTTACTACTTACAGAGTAACACAAACCACAAACCTTCCTTTCTTATAGTAAAAACTTGCATTGCAAATAAATCTGGATCTAAGGTGGCTAGGTTGTAATATATTAACTCTTCTGTATCACTCAAGTGCCATTTTGTGTACCCTGATTAAAATAATGATTCTGCAGCCATCCGGAACGTAAGTAACACAGCTTGTGACTTAAAATAAAGCCCGGATCATTGGCAATCATAGCATATAAAATTTAGACATCTTTCATATCGATTTTCCGCATATAAATGATTTGCTGTTGCATGTTTTCTGAAACACTCTGTACTACTTCGTCGACACCCCATACTGTTTCTGGGGCACCCTGTACTGCTTCTGGGACACCCTATACTTCTTCTGGGGCATCCTGTATTACTTGTGGGACACCATATACTGCTTCTGCTCCCTTCTCAATGAGCTTTGAAATGTTATTTTGACACAATGTAGTTCCTTTTCAACGTTAGAGATGCTCCTCATAAGGACAGAATAGATGAATAAAAAAACATAACCAGAATGATACATACTGACTTACCTTTGTATGGACTGAACATCTGGACCAGTAAAAGTTGTTGGACAAGAATGTCAAAGGACATTAATTCCCCTATAAGTGTTTTTCATACATTAATCCTTTTTATCTGGTACAGTGCACATTTTTAATCTGTACTTCCATTGTACGAATAAAGATATATATATATATATATATATATATATATATATATAATATATATATATATATATATATATATATAAGTATGTATGTATATATATATATATGTATGTATATATATATATATATATATATATATATATATATATATATATATATATTATCCCACTTAACTCTTTCAGTGACAGATCTTCACTTTTCACATGGACCCTTTTCCTCATTGATCTTTGGGTGTAATTTTAGCACCAAGTGTTGACTGAGTTATCAACTTAATTGGCATGTTTTGGGTACGGTGACTAGAGCCCAAAGCTTGCCAAGATTAACCATTGACCTGGACTATTCTTATGATCTCTGACACGAAAGGTATTTTGGTACCTGAATGAAAGGTCGGTTTTAAATATAAAGAATAAGAATCTAGTTTTGGTAGTTTAGAACACATTGACTTTTGTTCCAAATGGCAATGAAAGAGTTAAGGGGATTCAATGTACATGTAGCATTGCTGGCACTCTGCAAGGTCTGCCAATGTTCTCCTACTTCTTGTGTTGAGGTGCCTTACTTGTGTCGAGGTCCATGATTTGCTCATCCCATTTGGCTTGTATATCTCTGTGGTCGCCCATAATCCAGCCAAGTAGAGATTTATCCATCAGACATGTTTCTCTTGTCAAAGATTGTTGAAAAAACCTCTTTCACAGTCTGTCTGAGAGGCATGTTTGATGCTGGATGGTGTGTATAATCATGCATTTAATTGCATCAAAAGATGGAAATAATATGTACCATTGTGGAAGCTTAACTGAGAAATGCTCAAGACCAAATTTGTAAAGCTAACATGGATTTGAAAAATTACGTTCAACAATAACTTACCTGCAGCTTTGGAATTTATTGATTATATCATTTTATAATGAATATTTCATTTATATATTTGGACTCTATGGCTTTTGATACTTTACATCACCAAATTCTCTTGCACCAACTTCTTAATAACGTAATACAGGTACCGTGTTAAATTGGTTCAAAGATTATCTTACAAATGGCAAACTATTTATTTATTGTGATCAACCTTGTTCTGATGTTCTACCCATTATAACAAGGGTCTCTCAAGGATCAATGCTAAGACCTCAATGGTTTATAATTTGCACAAATGATACGCACTGAGTCACATCTTTGATTATTTCCTTACAGTGTCTAGGCCTAATTACCCTAAAATAACACATAGTGCAAAATTGTTTACATGTGTCGACCACCTTAAAATGTTAGAGTGTGTTTCCATTAAATGAGGGATGGGAATCCATATAACTGGTTTAAGCCACAATTAACGTATTGTTGACCATCTGCCCCAAGTCAGGAGGGAGACATGATGTCTAATTTCAATGCGTGATTACTTTGCTATGTGATATTCTGGTGACGAACTTAAATTGTTTTTCCGATATGGGTAGCGAAAGAGAATTTGGTTGGATCAAAACAGTTTCTGGTGTGGTCTCATCAATATCATCGAAACCTTTTGTTTGCTTTTCTTTTCATGGAATGATGTGTTGGGGTCTATTGATACAGTTGGTGATAGGCTTTTGATCAATATGAATTGGTTCGTTTAATTTTTGTGTTTAAATGTCTTACTGCAGTTCAATTGTCGAATTTGAAATTTGAAATTCAATATGTTCAGGTCCAAAAAGGGATAACAATTTGCTGCCTTTGGATGGAATTGACAATGTTTTTGGCACATTGGATTCACGATTTGACATGACAATGGTGTTGACTATTTATGTATTTCTGACTTAGTATTTGATAACATTTTGGAATATCTAAATGAATTAACTAAGGTCTACAGTTGGTTGAGAGCAACTAAACGCTCACCAAACATCCAGGACTTTATATATGTAATTTCATTTTTCACAAAAGACATAAATTTACATTGGATTTGAAAATTAATGGCGCTTCAATTTCAAGAATGAATCAAAATAATTTTTCTTGGATTATGTATGCATGGAAATTTGAGCTGGAATGGTCTGGGTACGTTTTGATCGGCACTGTAACCTTAAATGCTCTTCTCCAATACTTGGATATAACATTGCCTTTGGAGCAACAGTCCACCCACATAATACTATGGCAAAGCACAGTGTACTCTCGCCAATCTAGTATCATTCTAATGAAGCAGCTCACCATGTGTACCATGTGTGAGACCAGCATTTGAAGCGGCACAATGTTTGCGTTCATTCTGTCAGAAAAAGCATTGCAAACTCAGATCAATAGCCAGGAAATGAACTTCTCATGTCCATGTAGCAATTATGTCCTTCTGCAAATTAAAGAGTGCTCCATGTACCATATACTACCATAAATATGCACAATACCAAGGTCACTGACAGGCAAATGGCTTCCTTATAGGCCACACTCCATGCCTCCCTGGGATGTCCCTCTGCCTGTCTGCTAAATTATCTTGTTCTTCTGCAGGACACTAACCAAGACATCTTTGGGCATGTGGCTACATGTAACAAGAAAACGTAAATTGTAGACATGGGGGGGGGGGGGGGGGGGAGCTATTAGTACAAGACGTCATGTGATCAAGGGATTACCAGTGGGGACATTATCCTCCGAGATGGCACATAGGTGGTTTTGGTGCATTATGTGACTGACATCACTGCTACGAAGGTCAGCCTCAACAGGACTCCTGGATGCCCTGCCACCAGGTGGCAGAAGCATATGACAGAATGGTGCACACACGTGTAGACTACAAAACCCTACAGTTCTCGGTGAGACTGAGTGAGAAAACCATTGTCACTACACCTTAATCTTACTTGAAGGTATAATGGTGACCATGTAGATGCATGTGTCACTTTTGACCCCGTATAACTCCGGGCTCTTTTTAAAAAATCATCCCAGTTGTTCTAAGTTGCTGGCAGCAACTGTTGAACACCCTGTGATTCAGTTTGATTGCGTCCAAGGCTTAGCACAACCACCATTTGGTGACCGAAAGTGGCTAAAAAAGCAATATGTATTAGGCACCATTGCCGTGAGAGAATAGACCCCTCGGACTTTGTTCAAGTTAACATGGATAGATGCGAATGTGCCTCTCTCCTGGCCCAAAGAGAAAGCCACGATTGCACATGGTACGGTTCCAATGTGGCTTATTTCCTGCAGCAAAACAACATGTGTGACCAACAGAAATAGCGACACAAATTGCAAAAACCCCATGTTTTTCACAAGATTCCTACCCATAACTTTCGTCACAATGCATGAATATGTAGTTCCATGGGTCCAGTAGGTTTCTGTTCCCATACTTAAGGAAACACATTTACGTCTCACCTCTAACTATATTTTGTGTGCATCAATAACTGCTTTTAACTCGACACTGGGTCTAATAAAGTAGAATAAGAGTGCACTATACTATAATGGAAAATGTTCTCTACTTTTTACTTGTGATGTATTATGGATTTTTTTTCAAAAAATGTTGGTATTGGCATTGTTGATTTCGAATATTAAATACCAGCATTGCAACATGTTTGAAAAACAAGAGTATCAAGAAGGGATTTAAAATACTATTCTGAAGATCAACTAGAATTTATGGATCTTGACCTAAATTATTAATAATAATAATAATAATAATAATAATAATAATAATAATAATAATAATAATAATAATAATAATAATAATAATAATAATAATAATAATAATAATATTGCTGTGGCTCTCCGCTTATGCGCCAATTGATAAATTGGTCGCATTTCATACTTCTAAAACCTATACCTGATAAATTAAAATTGAACACTTGAGCTGCATTGTATCTATACCTATAGATGTAGATAATTCTGTAATTCTGTGACTGTACTTATTTTCATGAGCATGACTTCGTGGTTTTTGTATTTCTGGAATTTCAATTAAAGTTTTAATTTCCCTATTTTGAACATAGTTCCTATGAATCGTAACTTAATGTGTTATTTCATTGTACTTCCTCATCCATTTTGTTCCATCATAAAAATGTATGGACATAAAAATGTGGCAAAATTCATTTAATTTATAATAAAGGGTTATACAGAGGTCTGGATACATGTGAAAGAGCTTTTATTGTTGTGTAACCTATAACAATGGCCCCCAGATCTCTTACCAATGCATCATGGGAGCTGGCACAGACACGTCAAATAATCTTTAATTTTCCTAGCATGCTATATAACCACACATACGTGCAGTAATCTTCGTCTATACCATGTTTACCATCCTGCATGTGTGGTATGCACAGCACAGATGAAGATTATTGCACCCACAATCCATAGCCCGTGTCGGTGTACCACGTTGTATGGTATGCATAGAACAGATGAAGATTATTGCTCTTACAAACCCTGGCCCATGTTGTTTTACCATTCTGTTTAGTTAAGCAAAGTACTACAAGCCATAGCTTGTGCCATGTTTACTGTTCAAATTTTTGGACAGTACAGATGAAGATTACTGCATCTGTAGGGTGCAGCAACTGAGAAGACAGCCTAAACCATTACATCAAAGGATCTCATCAGCATCTATTTGTTTGTTGCAAAGACCTCTCTGAATGGGGTTTATGTGCAAAGCAGAAACTTTAGGCCCATAGCTGGGGGTGGAGGCTGGGAAGGGAGGTTGGTCCAACCCCTTTCCAGCGAACCCTTTAGTTATTGCATGCAAGCATTGATGGACACCACTGTTAACATTACCAAAATGCAGGAATACCGTATTTGCACAAGAATTTTGAAAGGGGGGGGGGGGGCAGGGCACGACTCACCCAACCCCCTCCCCTGGTTTCATGCCTATGACACTACCTTGCATTTTCTTTCCAACAAATGAACCTGCATTTGAAAAAGCTGACTACTAGCATAAAACACCTGGGTCATCGTCTCATCTTTTGTTTGGGATGGGGGGGAGGTGATGGGGAAATACTGCATCTTTTTTTTCAAAGATTCACACAATAAGTGAAGTCATTTCTCCCATAGAAAGTCCCGATACACTTTTTTTTCTACATGACCAAAGTTCGCCATTTACTATTATTTCTTTCCCTGGATCTCACTATCCCTTAAGTTTTATTCCACTGGCAAGGCTGCCAACTCTTCGGCAATGGACATAGTACCAATAATTCTTGCGTTTTGGGGCTATAATGCAATTTTGGGGTTGTGTCATTACATTTATTGCCTTTTCCGGAGTATATTTGGACAAATATCCTGATATTTGTTATGTTCTAAAGTAAAAGAGAGCAGCCTACGCAAGGCTCTCCATTTACATCTTTTCCCAAACTCCCCTTATGATCTTTTATTACACAGGGGTGCTCACCTGTTCATCTCTGTCACTTCTCCATCTCAATATAAGAAGTATTCCATCTCATATGACAACTTGGAATCCTATTTACAAACACTTAATTATACTTTCAAGATAATACTTATTACTGAAACATGGTTGAAGGAAACTAATGCAGAATTATATAATTTGGATTCTTTTAATCATATCAAGATGAGGTGACAGAGATGGGGGGGGGGGGTATCACTATTTGTGAAAGACAGCATTCGTTTCACAGTACGAGAAACATCTAAATATTTTAATGGAGATTTTCCCAGATCAAATTCAAAGGCTTTGTACTACATGTATACCTACTAAGTAATCACATCAATGTATAAAGCCAGAAAAACTTGGTTAACTGAAGGATTACTTGTCTCAAAAAATAAAGTAAAATAAAATAAAATAAAAGTAAAATAAACGGAAACCTTTTCCAATGGAATACAATATCACTGGGTTCACAGAATATCGAAATATTTGAATTTTCAATGTGTATTGCAGAGAAAAATCATTATAGTGAAATGATTGATCAAAATAAGTATAACATATAAAAGATGTGGACTTTTATAAAGGGTATTATTGGGAAACAAAAGGAAATTATGATAAACAGTAGGGTCCGAATTAATGATAATTATATTACATATAACAAAGTAATAACCCATGTTTAACAGATTCTTTACTAATATTGGGCCTGATTAAGCGAAACAAATACTTGACACTGGTATTAACACTGTTGAAAACATAAGAGGTCAATATTTACAACCATTCTTTTTTTCACCAGCAACAGAAGATGACATAAGAATTATAACTAGTTCCCTTAAAACCTCTCACCCAGGATAGGATACAATAAGTGCCCGTGTTGTATCCTCTGAAATAGTCTTTCCCATTACCAAAATGAAAATTGTTATCTTGAAATGGGTATTTTTCCAGATGCTTTAAAAGTAGCAAAGGTTTTGCTGCTTTTTAAGAAGGGAGATCCAGAAATATTCAACTATAGGCCAGTCTCTATTTGAAATTTAATTTAATGAACGAGTTGCCTATAATCCATTACTTAGTCACTTGGACAAATATCACATAATTTGTGATCTCCGGTTCGGGTTAAGATAAAAATATTCTGCAGTTTTAACAGTTAGTTATTTGGCAAATAAAATTTCAGAAGCAATAGAGAAAAAAGGTTATGTTCTAGTATATTTCTGGATCTGTCAAATGCATTTGACGCGGTGAGTCATCAAATATTATAAAAAAAATAAAATCATTTTATGGAATGGGGGGTAGATTTGAATGTTTCCAAAATGAAATATCAACAACTTTATATACATCTTGTAGCATACCACAAGGTTCAATATTAGGTCCACTTTTGTTTTGATATATGTAAATGACCTAGATTATGTTAGTCATGAATGCTTGTCATTATCGTTTGCTGATGATACTAGTTTATTTTTTTACTAGATCAAGTTCTAACATTTCCATATTTTACATAATGCAATATTAAATGGGCATCCAATTACTATACAAATTTGGATTCTTTGGTTAACTTCCAAAAAAAGGCTATTCGGATTTGAACTTTTACACAATACTATGTTCATACCAATGGATTATTGAGAGAGTTAAAATAAGGTAATTTGAAAATATCTATCAATATTTAACTAATATTTTATGTACAGGGTCAATCATAACGTATATCCCAATATATTTGGCAATATTTTCATTTCAAATTCAGATATCTAAACTCATGATACCAGGCTAAATAGTGCTGTGGCCAATGTAATTCTGTGGGATTTTTCTGTTAGAGAAAAAGTACCATTATATATCTTTATGCATCATAACATTCTGACTTTAAAAACTGATGTTGCCACTTTGTTTTAAGTGACCTTGACCCCTGTAGGGCAAGGTTAAATCTGGAGGTCTTACTATTATCATATTATATTTAGGTGTTGCAAAGAGAAAAATATAATAGGCAGAATCATTTTTAATATGTGAAAAATATATGACATACAAGTAGAAAATATTATACATTTCCAAGAAAGGTCAAAGGTCAAGGTCAAATGAAATATAGACAGATAAATGGCTTCTGACAATGTTGAACTGTTCTCATTTCATTTTCAATTAGAGTTGGGATTTTGTTTAAAACATTTTTGATGATGACATGATATTCCCTTAATTTCCCTACAACTATACGTGGTGTCACTAGTATCACCCTTGAACCTGATTTTCCCTTCCCCACCATCCGACCAAATTTCACCAAGATCCATAAAAAATTAAAGATGTTAGAACATTCCGAAGATTTTTACATTTTGACCCGTATATTACATAATATTGTAGGTGGTGCCACCAATATCATACTTGACTTAGTTTTTTTATTTTATCTGCTTTTAGTTCTGAAAGTTATATGTGTCCATATTGAAAATTGTAGTTGTTGCATTTACAACTTATTTTCATGTATGTGTTGCCCTGTGATCTTGAAAAATAGGCCAAGGTCATTAATGTTAGAACAAATTATGAGCCCAAGGTATCTTTCCTGTAAATTTTTTTAATGTAAAAATAGGGCATTGTGAAAATCATGAATTGAATGTGTTTACCATCTATTTGGCAAATTCTCCATGAAATACAACAGGTGGTGCTACCAGTACCTCATGCACGATAGGGATTTGTCTCTGTAATAAACATGTAATGTCTTATTCACATCATAACTGCAATTAAATGTCCAAGGGCCACCACTAGCTACTCACCTCTATCAATTTTGTATTCCTGGTGACTTTGAACAAGTGGGTCAAGGTCATCCATAATGTGTAACCCTCTGGTTCTCGCCATGATACATATATCCTACAAATTTGGTAAGACTGGCTGCATTCTTTACTGAAATAGTGAATTTACAGAAGTTTGGTCACATTTTGACTAATAATTGCCGTATAACTACAGGTGGCACCACTAGTATCAACTTTGATAGAGATTTTGACCTGCTGCATAATCCCACCAAATTTCATGAAGATCCACCAAAAATTAAAGATGCTAGAGCGTTCACAAGATTTTCATATTTCGACCCATATATTACATAATACTGTAGGTGGCATCACCAATATCGAGCTCAACCTAGATTTTCATACACCCTACAAGTCCTGAAAGCTGTGGACGGCATTGCACTAGCGAGCAAAAGTTTATGGACGGACAGACAGACAGACAGACATGAGCGGCCGCAGAAGCTCTGCAACCTTAGGTCAGCAAAACTTAACATTGTATTGGCTCAGCTATACTATAGTTTGACATATCCTTAATTGTTTTAATTTCGCGGTTTTCTTATTTTCGCTGACGGCACAAAACAGAAAAAACAAAACAAAACAAGGCTTAAAGCCTGGAGGTGGGGCTTTTTGTTGTTTTTCCTTTGTTTTCATTAGGGCATGATCATATGTTTACATGTATAATATACATATACATGTATATGAAATTTGGGTACATTTGCGAGTTAATATTCATGGCTATGATAGTAATATCTGTAAGACCTTAATTTACCGGGCTTAATATGAATATTTTGTTAACATTTCAATACATGTAGGTTTGTGTATGATCAAACAAAAATTTATTTCTAGGGTGGGAGTGAGCGTATTTTGGAGATCGTTTATGCGCACGCATAATGTGTTATGACATATGTAAAGCAGCCACAGTGACGTATGAAAAGACCTGTTGCTGAAGCCACTGCGAAGAGGTGGAACTAGAAGAATACCTGAGGATTACTCAGTAGTTTCACAAGTAAGTGCGTGTTTTTCATATTTCGTTGTTTTACCTTGTACATATTACACGAGCGAAGATGTGTTTGTATAAAATTTGACAGGTTCCCTGCCACTTGCGGTGTCATCGCATCAATGTGGTATCTACGCGGTCATTGCCATGTTGACCATCACATGAACATTATGGCGATGTCATTCACCATCAGCACATGCTTTTGAATATCGGCGCATTGCTCACAAATTAAACTTGATGTGTGTTTTGAAGTCTTATACTGAGTTGTTATTGTATGTCACTAAGTCTGCTTTATTGATTGCTACATTTTTAATGTTTGTCAGGGTCAACACATAGCAGGCACAATGAAAACTTGTAAGAATGACACTATTTTTTTCCAAGAAAATGAGTCAGATATCTGAATATTTCAGATTAATGAGTCAGAAAAAAAGGAACAACAACTTCAGTCCCTTCAAATTTGTGTCATTATAATGAATATGTCAGATAACTGAGTGTCACTTTGAGTTTTCACTGTATTATTTCATTTGAGCTCCAGTACACTTTAATCAGGTGGTGCAAAATAGAAACAGAATTGTTAGCCCCCTCATCACTGGAAGTGCTTCTCCTCTGGTTTAGTTTCTACCCTTGATCTGTAAAAGGCCACCCTGTACATTTAATACATACAGGTTGTCATTTTCCATTCCAAGGGTATGCAGGAAGATGGACCTTAAACAAGAGGGCTGTGTGAACAGCCCGTGCCTCAGCTGATCTTGACATTCATCACACTTGCAGCTCTATGAACTTGGGAAAGGATCAAGGACACCATGTTCTGAGTAAGTCTGACCTTTATAGAAGAACACCCACACGTGCAGCATCAAAGTTCAAGTAATTCTCAAGTTATAATGAAGAGTAAAATTCATGTATGTTGCACTGTGACCCCACAAACGAGGTCAAGGTCATTCATGTACTGTCTCAGCATGACCTTCATACACAATAATTAACATGTGTAGCTAACTCAAAACAGATCTCAAGTTATCAAGTAAACAGTAAATTTCGTGTCAGTTGTCCTGTGAATTAGCATTAGAATGCCCATTGACTTACATAGTAATCAATAGGAAAGCTGCATTGAACGATAAGTACCCCAATTGAAAATCCTTAAAAATCAGGAATCCAAAGCAGTGCCACCTAGTAAACAACTGTTTGACCCTTCCACAACAATATATCCATCACATTTCAGCTTAATCTGAGGGATGGTTCTGAGAACAAGTGAAAAATAGCAAATCCATACAAAAAATTAATTTAAAAAAATTGCAGCGCCACCAGGTGAACATATTGGGAACTAGGTGTTCCCGGGAGTGTCCATGAACGATATCAAAGCAATTGGGTGAGAGGTTTCAGAGAAGAATTTTGAAGGTTTGCCCCCCCCCAAAAAACAACAAAATTCATAAAAAATCCAAAAATCAATAGAGCTTGACCATTTGAACACACTTGGTAAAGATCCACCCAAGGCACATCCCCACCAAGTTTGAAGTAAATCTGGTCAATATTATTAAAGTTATGACCATTACAAGAAATTCCTATGTTAAGTTTTCCTATTAAAACTTTTGTAGTGATTTTTGAAAAAAAATCACAAAAAAATCCAAATTCATTGGAACATGACAATTGGAACAAACCTGGTAGACACCCACCCAAGGTACATTGCCACCAAGTTTGAAGTTAATCTGGATGATGGATTTGGAGAAGAAGTCGAAAATGTAAATTAGCATTAGAATGACCATTGACTTACATGATAATCAATAGGAAAGGTGCATTTACCCCAAAGGAGCCGACTTGAAAAAATCATTAAAAATCAGGAATCCGCAGCATTCCCACACAGTGAACAACTTTGTTTGGCCCTTCCATTAGGAACATATCCACCAAGTGTAAGCTTAATCTGAGCGACGGTTCTGGAGAAGAAGTCGAAAATAACTATAGCACACAAAAATTCACAAAAAAATTAGAAAAAAACTGCAGCGCCACCTGGTGAACAAATTAACAACAAGGAGTCCCTAGATGTCTTCCTGTGTGACGTCAAAGCATTCAGGTAAGCAGTTTCAGGGAAGAAGATTTTTTAAGATTTGTCCAAAAAAAAAAAAAAAAAAAAAATCATTAAAAATCAAAAAATCACTGGAGCATGACCACGTGAACATTATTGGTAGAAACCCACCCAAGGTACATTGCCACCAAGTTTGAAGTTAATCTGGATGACGGTTTTGGAGAAGAAGTCAAAAATGTGAATTAGCATTAGAATGCCCATTGACTTCCATAGTAATCAATAGGAAAGCTGCATTGACCGACAAGTACCAGAATTGAAAAAATCCTTAAAAATCAGGAATCCGCAGCATTCCCACATAGTGAACAACTTTGTTTGACCCTTCTACAAGGAACATATTCACCAAGTTTCAGCTTAATCTGAGTGATGGTTCTGGAGAAGAAGTCGAAAATAGCTATAACACACAAATATTCATAAAAAATTAGGAAAAAAATTGCAATGCCACCTGGTGAACAAATTAAGAACTAAGTGTCCCAGAGAGTGTTCCTGTGTGATATCAAAGCAACTGAGTGAGTGGTTTCGGAGAAGAAGATTTTTTAAGATGTACCCAAAAAAGGACAAAAAAAATTCATTAAAAATCCAAAAATCACTGGACCGTGACCATTTGAAGAAACTTGGTAGAGACCCACCCAAGGCACATCTCCACCAAGTTTGAAGTGAATCTGGCTGACGGTTTTTGAGAAGAAGTCGAAAATGTGAATTGTGGACGACGGACGGACGGACGACGGACGGACGATGGACCCTCACAAAACCTCAGCTGACTGACAAGTCAGCTGAGGTAAAAACACACACTTACTGGTGAAACTACCGAGTAATCCTCAAGTCTTCTTCTGGTTCCACCGATGGAACTTGAATATTCAAACAGAGTGCGGCAGGGAATTCCTGGACAACGTCATTTGGGTCATTTACATACAGATCTCGCGCATGCGTACATCTTATGTTTTCCGTCTGAGCCGGCTTTTCGTCTGCTTGTGCGACCAAGAAAATTTAAATTACGCTACTCACAGCGAAAAGAAACGTGCCCTAGCCGCGTGTGACAAAATAAGACAGACACACACAGTTTCCATCGGTGTTGAAAATATGGAGCGATAGCGGGTTGTAAAAGAAGGACAAGGTCAGCCTTGGGCGAGCAAGTGATGATGATGTCG
Organism: Hermodice carunculata; assembly: GCA_964020975.1. NCBI lineage: Eukaryota > Metazoa > Annelida > Polychaeta > Eunicida > Amphinomidae > Hermodice > Hermodice carunculata. The sequence goes on along the minus strand of OZ026622.1, from coordinate 56,046,869 downwards.
CTACATTCATTCTGAACAGGTCTGACGTTCAGAGCTGTGCCCAATTGTCGCACGTGCCGGAAAAAAAAAAATCAAAGATCACAAGAGCCGCCCATTTCTTTGAAGTCGTTATATTCAAGTCGTCATGGATACTTGATCAGTCGTGTTTGTAATCAATTGAGATTGAATCCGAATATCATTATCATATTATAACCGCTCCAGCTTGATGAAGTATTCTTTTCTTTTTCTTTTTTTTTTTTTTTGGGGGGGAGGGGGGGAAGAGTGGCTTGGTAATCAAATTCATGGGACAAAAGTGCCGTTAATTAAGATCAGTAAAGACGACGGCAACTTCATAGACAAAGAGAGAGAACAAGGCTTAAAGCCTGGAGGTGGGGCTTTTTGTTGTTTTTCCTTTGTTTTCATTAGGGCATGAACATATGTTTACATGTATAATATACATATACATGTATATGAAATTTGGGTACATTTGCGAGTTAATATTCATGGCTATGATAGTAATATCTGTAAGACCTTAATTTACCGGGCTTAATATGAATATTTTGTTAACATTTCAATACATGTAGGTTTGTGTATGATCAAACAAAAATTTATTTCTAGGGTGGGAGTGAGCGTATTTTGGAGATCGTTTATGCGCACGCATAATGTGTTATGACATATGTAAAGCAGCCACAGTGACGTATGAAAAGACCTGTTGCTGAAGCCACTGCGAAGAGGTGGAACTAGAAGAATACCTGAGGATTACTCAGTAGTTTCACAAGTAAGTGCGTGTTTTTCATATTTCGTTGTTTTACCTTGTACATATTACACGAGCGAAGATGTGTTTGTATAAAATTTGACAGGTTCCCTGCCACTTGCGGTGTCATCGCATCAATGTGGTATCTACGCGGTCATTGCCATGTTGACCATCACATGAACATTATGGCGATGTCATTCACCATCAGCACATGCTTTTGAATATCGGCGCATTGCTCACAAATTAAACTTGATGTGTGTTTTGAAGTCTTATACTGAGTTGTTATTGTATGTCACTAAGTCTGCTTTATTGATTGCTACATTTTTAATGTTTGTCAGGGTCAACACATAGCAGGCACAATGAAAACTTGTAAGAATGACACTATTTTTTTCCAAGAAAATGAGTCAGATATCTGAATATTTCAGATTAATGAGTCAAAAAACAAAGGAACAACAACTTCAGTCCCTTCAAATTTGTGTCATTATAATGAATATGTCAGATAACTGAGTGTCACTTTGAGTTTTCACTGTATTATTTCATTTGAGCTCCAGTACACTTTAATCAGGTGGTGCAAAAAAGAAACAGAATTGTTAGCCCCCTCATCACTGGAAGTGCTTCTCCTCTGGTTTAGTTTCTACCCTTGATCTGTAAAAGGCCACCCTGTACATTTAATACATACAGGTTGTCATTTTCCATTCCAAGGGTATGCAGGAAGATGGACCTTAAACAAGAGGGCTGTGTGAACAGCCCTTGCCTCAGCTGATCTTGACATTCATCACACTTGCAGCTCTATGAACTTGGGAAAGGATCAAGGACACCATGTTCTGAGTAAGTCTGACCTTTATAGAAGAACACCCACACGTGCAGCATCAAAGTTCAAGTAATTCTCAAGTTATAATGAGGAGTAAAATTCATGTATGTTGCACTGTGACCCCACAAACGAGGTCAAGGTCATTCATGTACCGTCTCAGCATGACCTTCATACACAATAATTAACATGTGTAGCTAACTCAAAACAGATCTCAAGACATCAAGTAAACAGTAAATTTCGTGTCAGTTGTCCTGTGAATTAGCATTAGAATGCCCATTGACTTACATAGTAATCAATAGGAAAGCTGCATTGAACGATAAGTACCCCAATTGAAAATCCTTAAAAATCAGGAATCCAAAGCAGTGCCACCTAGTAAACAACTGTTTGACCCTTCCACAACAATATATCCATCACATTTCAGCTTAATCTGAGGGATGGTTCTGAGAACAAGTGAAAAATAGCAAATCCATACAAAAAATTAATTTAAAAAAATTGCAGCGCCACCTGGTGAACATATTGGGAACTAGGTGTTCCCGGGAGTGTCCATGAACGATATCAAAGCAATTGGGTGAGCGGTTTCAGAGAAGAATTTTGAAGGTTTGCCCCCCCCCAAAAACAACGAAATTCATAAAAAATCCAAAAATCAATAGAGTTTGACCATTTGAACACACTTGGTAAAGATCCACCCAAGGCACATCCCCACCAAGTTTGAAGTAAATCTGGTCAATATTATTAAAGTTATGACCATTACAAGAAATTCCTATGTTAAGTTTTCCTTTTAAAACTTTTGTAGTGATTTTTGAAAAAAAATCACAAAAAAATCCAAATTCATTGGAACATGACCATTGGAACAAACCTGGTAGACACCCACCCAAGGTACATTGCCACCAAGTTTGAAGTTAATCTGGATGATGGATTTGGAGAAGAAGTCGAAAATGTAAATTAGCATTAGAATGACCATTGACTTACATGATAATCAATAGGAAAGGTGCATTTACCCCAAAGGAGCTGACTTGAAAAAATCATTAAAAATCAGGAATCCGCAGCATTCCCACACAGTGAACAACTTTGTTTGGCCCTTCCATTAGGAACATATCCACCAAGTGTAAGCTTAATCTGAGCGACGGTTCTGGAGAAGAAGTCGAAAATAACTATAGCACACAAAAATTCACAAAAAAATTAGAAAAAAACTGCAGCGCCACCTGGTGAACAAATTAACAACAAGGAGTCCCTAGATGTCTTCCTGTGTGACGTCAAAGCATTAAGGTAAGCAGTTTCAGGGAAGAAGATTTTTTAAGATTTGTCCAAAAAAAAAAAAAAAAAAAAATCATTAAAAATCCAAAAATCACTGGAGCATGACCACGTGAACATAATTGGTAGAAACCCACCCAAGGTACATTGCCATCAAGTTTGAAGTTAATCTGGATGACAGTTTTGGAGAAGAAGTCAAAAATGTGAATTAGCATTAGAATGCCCATTGACTTCCATAGTAATCAATAGGAAAGCTGCATTGACGGACAAGTACCAGAATTGAAAAAATCCTTAAAAATCAGGAATCCGCAGCATTCCCACATAGTGAACAACTTTGTTTGACCCTTCTACAAGGAACATATTCACCAAGTTTCAGCTTAATCTGAGTGATGGTTCTGGAGAAGAAGTCGAAAATAGCTATAACACACAAAAATTCATAAAAAATTAGGAAAAAAATTGCAGTGCCACCTGGTGAACAAATTAAGAACTAAGTGTCCCAGAGAGTGTTCCTGTGTGATATCAAAGCAATTGAGTGAGTGGTTTCGGAGAAGATTTTTTAAGATTTACCTAAAAAAGGACAAAAAAATTCATTAAAAATCCAAAAATCACTGGACCGTGACCATTCGAACAAACTTGGTAGAGACCCACCCAAGGCACATCTCCACCAAGTTTGAAGTGAATCTGGCTGACGGTTTTTGAGAAGAAGTCGAAAATGTGAATTGTGGACGACGGACGGACGATGGACCCTCAAAAAACCTCAGCTGACTGACAAGTCAGCTGAGGTAAAAATCACACCAAAATCCCAGCAGAAGATGGGGTTTTAATCACACTTAAAATATGCATATATATATATATAAATATATATATATATATATATATATATATATATATATATATATATATATATGTATATATATGTATATATATACATACATATATGTATATATATATATACATACATACATATATATACATACATACATACATTTCAACCTCTATTCAGATCGTTCAAAAATGGCAAGTTATATATGATTACGATGTGACAAATCTAAAGCTCAACATGTAAATGAATCAAACCAACTTTTAAATTATATAAGTTTTGCTTTGCTGTAATAATAGTTTTCACTGACGCCATTTTCCCTCCCATTAAAACACAACTTTTCCCATCTCTCCGTGACTGTTCTGGCGCACAGTTTCCCTATACAGTATATCAATCGAAGAAAAAAAAGTTTTAGCATCAAACAAAGTAGCCTTATCGAGCGCAAGGTTGAGTGAGTACAGCACTGAGTGATAGGTCATTCAAAACGTGAACTGAAAATGTCGACAGTCTCAGCATGGCAATGTTTACAAACATCCACTTCTTGCTCGGATCCATGACCTAAATCTTGATTCATCTCAGAATCCCACAATCAATTGAACGCAATCAATAAAGCAGACCAAGTGACATACAATAACAACTCAGTATAAGACTTCAAAACACACATCAAGTTTAATTTGTGAGCAATGCATTGATATTCATAAGCATGTGCTCGTGATGAGCGACATTGCCATAATGTTCACGTGATGGTCAACATGGCAATGACCACGTGGATACCACATTGATGCGATGACACCGCAAGTGGCAGGGAACCTGTCAAATTTTATACAAACACATCTTCGCTCGTGTAAAATACACAATATAAAACAACGAAATATGAACAAGAGGGCTGTGTGAACAGCCCGTGCCTCAGCTGATCTTGACATTCATCACACTTGCAGCTCTATGAACTTGGGAAAGGATCAAGGACACCATGCACTGAGTAAGTCTGAACTTTATAGAAGAACACTTACATGTGCAACATCGAAGTTCAAGTAGTTCTCAAGTTATAATGAAGAGTAAAATTGATGTACGTTGCACTGTGACCATACAAACGAGGTCAAGGTCATTTATGTACTGTCTCAGCATGACCTTCATACAGAATAATTAACATGTTTAGCTAACTCAAAACAGATCTCAAGTTATCAAGTAAACAGTAAATTTCGTGTCAGTTGTCCTGTGAATTAGCATTAGAATGCCCATTGACTTACAAGGTTTTTTAAGATTTGTCCAAAAAAAAAGAACAAAAAAATTCATTAAAAATAAAAAAATCACTGGAGCATGAACATTTGAACAAAATTGGTAGAAACCCACCCAACATATATTGCCACCAAGTTTGAAGTTAATCTGGATGACGGTTTTGGAGAAGAAGGCGAAAAAGTGAATTAGCATTAGAATGCCCATTGACTTCCATAGTAATCAATAGGAAAGCTGCATTGACCGACAAGTACCAGAATTGAAAAAATCCTTAAAAATCAGGAATCCACAGCATTCCCACATAGTGAACAATTTTGTTTGACCCTTCTACAAGGAACATATCCGCCATGTTTCATCTTAATCTGAGAGACAGCTCTGGAGAAGAAGTTGAAAATAGCTATATCACACAAAAATTCATAAAAAAATAGAAAAAAAACTGCAGCGCCACCTGGTGAACAAATTAAGAACAACAAGTCCCAGGGAGTGTTCCTGTGTGATATCAAAGCAATTGGGTGAGCGGTTTCAAAGAAGAAGATTTTTTAAGATTTCACCCAAAAATGAACAAAAAAATTCATAAAAAATCCAAAAATCACTAGACCGTGACCATTTGAACAAAATTGGTAGAGACCCACCCAAGGTACATTGCCACCAAGTTTGAAGTCAATCTGGATGACAGTTTTGGAGAAGAAGGCGAAAATGTGAATTAGGATTAGAATGCCCATTGACTTCCATAGTAATCAATAGGAAAGCTGCATTGACCGATAAGTACCCGAATTGAAAAAATCATATAAAATCAGGAATCTGCAGCATTCCCACATAGTGAACAACTTTGTTTGAGTCTTCTACAAGGAACATATCCACCATGTTTCAGCTTAATCTGAGTGATGGTTCTGGAGAAGAAGTCGTAAATAGCTATAACACACAAAAATTCATAAAAAAATAAGAAAAAAATTGCAGCGCCACCTAGTGAACAAATTAAGAACTACAGGTCCCAGGGAGTGTTCCTGTGTGATATCAAAGGAATTGGGTGAGCGGTTTCGGAGAAGAAGATTTTTTAAGATTAACCCAAAAAAGAACAAAAAAATTCATAAAAAATCCAAAAATCACTAGACCGTGACCATTTGAAGAAACTTGGTAGAGACCCACCCAAGGCACACCTGCACCAAGTTTGACGTGGATCTGGCAGACGGTTTTTGAGAAGAAGTCGAAAATGTGAATTGTGGACGACGGACGGACGGACGACGGACGGACGATGGACCCTCACAAAACCTCAGCTGACTGACAAGTCAGCTGAGGTAAAAACAATCACTTACTGGTGAAACTACCGAGTAATCCTCAAGTCTTCTTCTGGTTCCACCGATGGAACTTGAATATTCAAACAGAGTGCGGCAGGGAATTCCTGGACAACGTCATTTGGGTCATTTACATACAGATCTCGCGCATGCGTACATCTTATGTTTTCCGTCTGAGCCGGCTTTTCGTCTGCTTGTGCGACCAAGAAAATTTAAATTACGCTACTCACAGCGAAAAGAAACGTGCCCCAGCCGCGCGTGACAAAATAAGACAGACACACACAGTTTCCATCGGTGTTGAAAATATGGAGCGATAGCGGGTTGTAAAAGAAGGACAAGGTCAGCCTTGGGCGAGCAAGTGATGATGATGTCGCTACATTCATTCTGAACAGGTCTGACGTTCAGAGCTGTGCCCAATTGTCGCACGTGCCGGAAAAAAAAAAATCAAAGATCACAGGAACCGCCCATTTCTTTGAAAATAAAATCAAACATGTTTTGATTCATATGATCATTCATCAGAGTTTAGTTTGATCTTTTCAAAAAGTTTATTCAAGGAATAAACGGTTTCATCAAATGATAATTATATAATTATTAATAATTACAAAGATAAGTATTATTATGAAAAGATACAAAGTATGCATCTGCTTTCTATCTTGAATTTGGTCATCAAACTCAAAGGAATATATCAGAATGATTTTATGGAATAAATAATCCGTCGTAGATTATTTTTAGTATTATTATTTAAAATTATAATAATAACATTAATTATCATTATTGTTATTAATTATTGTTGTTGATAGTTTCAAGTAAAAATAGTTTTGCTCCTGTACTTAAAAAAAACTTGAAAAGCCTTCAAATTCCTTTCTCTGTTAGTAAGAAACAAGGGATGTAGAGTAACTTCCCTGTGTTCATTCAACCGGAACATATTTTACAAGGATTTGTGAAAATTATTCTGCTTAAAATTATTAATAAGCTCCCTATTTCAATTATTTACATTGTCATGTTATTTCATATTGGATAAATCATCATAACATAAGGGATTCTAGCCCAGCTCTCTAAAATAGGAGGTGTAAAAAGCAGTGTGGCTTGTGTGCAGTCAACTGGAACCAGTCTTCACACCTGGAGACCTGGGGTAGCAGTGGTCACACTTTTTACTGTGGCAGGGCCAGGACATTTCAGTAGAAATATAGCAAATCAATTTTTTTATAACTTCAAAAGTATTGATCATAGAATATTCATTTAAAAAGTGTTTTATTCCTTGATTGATGCTCTTTCCAGTGATATAAGTTTCATACATGAAAAATAATATTTTATTTTTTGTGGATCTACCTAGTAAAGACGACGGCAACTTCAGAGACAAAGAGAGAGAAAAAACAACAAACAAATGGGCATATTATCTACGTTTCCCGCTAACTTCGAGATAAAATTTTATCTGCATCGGCAGCTCTTGACTGCACATTTTGCGAGGAAGACGTGCCCGCGACCTCCGCTACTTATCAAGCTGTTATTGTCTACGATGTCAAAGATTTATGTTATTCTATTCGTCATCAATTTTCCTAGGGGCACCATAAAATTTTCTCATGAACTTGACTTTATCAGTTCTGTATTTCTATAAGATTGTGCAAGGTATAATGTGTGAGTTTCTTTCTTAAGACATTTGTCTGCATGCCACTTGTGTGGGAAGTTGCAATACGTTGTTCAGAGCCTCGTCCGACAGAGAATTGTACTTGTAATTTCACATTGCTGTGTACCACACTAGCCAAATGCATTTGCAATGGATTAGAACAAGCTTTGAACGTTGTCACCATTGACAGAACGGTATACTGCACAACGGTCTGAACGGGTCCTCGGGTGTCACACTGTGTTCGGTATAATGGCACATGCGACATGAAAATTTGATGAGGAACTGTACGTTTCGAAACATAAAATTTATTATACAAAGAAGCCTCATTCTCTCACTCTTTCGGTCACTGCTTCAGCCATATCTATCTGCTATTATCGGTCGCGACCGTATACATTCTCCGAAAACACGCACACACAAGTCCAACTAAATAACATCCCATTTTTCTGCACATGCTTCCAGCACAGAATTATCTATCGTTCTTTCTTGTAAGTCATATGCAGAACAAAAGTTGATGTACATAAACTTAAGGTATCAACAATTTTTTCCAAACAAAACATTTTAGTCAAGTAATTCAGAATTTCATCTGGTCCTTTCTAGATCTGCTGTGGGTTTTGTGTGTGTGTGTGTGTGTCTGTTTTGTTTGTTTGTTTGTTTTTTTGTTGTTGTTTGTTTTTTTTTTTTCTTTTTTTTTTTCTTGTTTTTTTTGTTTTTTGTTTGTTTTGTTTTTGTTTTGTTTTGTTTTGTTGTTTTTTTTGTTTTTCTTTTGTTTTGTTTGTTTGTTTTGTTTGTTTTTTATCTCGCATTTTTATTTTGGTAATTTGCGATGAAAAAAAAAATACTGAGGATTTCAAATGTATCATACCATGATGCAAACTCGAAATATATGATTGCTTAATTGCATTGGAACAATCTACTATAGTGTAGAGTTGGTAGGAACACCGCGAGGAAAATTATTCAGACGATAATATTGACAAGATCTAAGAAGAGAAAGAGAGAAAAAACGAAATACAGATTTTGATTTGTTACGAATGCAGTGCATCGTCAATAAAACAAACATCCTAAAACAAAATTTTTGGTAGGAAACACGAGGAATTCTCTCTCTCTCTCTCTCTCTCTCTCTCTCTCTCTCTCTCTCTCTCTCTCTCTCTCTCTCTCTCTCTCTCTCTCTCTCTCTCTCTCTCTCTCTCTCTCTCTCTCTCTCTCTCTCTCTCTCTCTCTCTCTCTGCAGATAAGCATGAAGATAGTGTTTTGCTCACTGTAACCAAGGAGAAGGGGGGGGGGGTTCGGTACGCTGGTACAGGTAATTATTCTTCTAGAGTACGCAGTACGGAAAATAAAAATCTTTCAAAATTTTGGATAGTACGAAGTACGTAAAACAAGACGGCTTCCAGTACGGTAAACAAATTTAAAAAAAAAAAAAAAACAGTACGCCAGTACGAGAAACCCCTTACCGACCCTCAAGGACGGCTTTTTCTACCATCTTTGCTGTAACATTAATAACCAATGGAACGGAGGTACCTGCATCCTAGAACTGCTGGTACCAAATTATAGACAAATCTTGAAATTGGAAACGACGTTTGTTTCACTGCATAAAAATTTAGTTTCCTGAGATTTGAGGTCAATATGTTCCAAGTTGAATCTGTATTTGCAGTGAACGGTGAAGATGACAATCATGTGTTATTGTTTGCGACCATGTGTGTTCTCATTTGCTCGTTTTCCACACTTATGTAATCTAACGCAAACAAATATGTCTATCAAAACATATACCAATTGAACACAAACACAATCCATAGCAAACGATCGCGACTTGAATTTATAAAAACATGCACAAGTTTAGCGTCAAAATGAACACCATACATAAAAGCTTTATTTGCTGTTTTTCGTCAATAAATGTGTCAAACATTGTCATTGACACCGGAACATTATGTAAGACTGCATGCCGTCGTCTTCAAGTTCGAACGATGCTAAGGCCGTAGGCTTGAACAAACAACATAGGCACCGATGAGCGTACAAACTCGTCCATTTATCATTGAGTCTTGCGATACGAACATGCATGATTAAAATATGATCAAGCACAGTTAATGACATGAAAAATTCTATTCTCGTTGACGACCAAAAAAATAGTGGTATTTCACAGTTTCACTCTGTCTCCGCAGACGGCTCTGCAAGCACGTGGAGATTGCATGCAATTGTGCTTTGCTCTCGCAATATAGCGCACGCCACGTGACCGGCGAGAGCCAACTGGTTCTAAATATATCTCTCATCAGCGAGGAATTGCCCTAGAACCGTTGTGCATGGCCGAATGCCGTTACAAACAACACTTGCATGGTCGAATGTAAAAAAACTCTTTCTTGCCGCCAAAATATCATGTTTATTGACCAAAACGAAGGCACAACGGTCCTTCGACGCATGATTAGTGATGAATTACGTGGATAGGTACGTGTATGAAATATCGCGGAATGCAACTTTAAAGCACTTACACTTACATATTGTTATTGCGTCAAAACAGCGTACTTGCACAAGACTTGTAAGGGGAAGTGATAACTTGATTACATTTTCTCGTGGACTTTTTAGATCACTGTAACAAATGCTCAATGGATTTTTTCCGTCTGATGCATCTTTGGACGTGTTCAGACTGGTAACTGTCTGGATATGCAAAAACCTACGGAGAGCCTCATTGAGCTGACAAAAGTTCGGTGTTCGCAGAATTGAGGTCACATTCACCCACGAATACAAGCAAGATACGGAACTTCTTTTAACAGAAAGGTCCTGATAATGTGCATAGGTCGATAAAGAATATCTACATTTTACATCAGCAATGAGCAGTAATACCAGTGTTACCATTAAGAGCACAAATGAAAGAAAATAACTTGCACCTTTTTAAAATCTGTTTCTTGTTTGCACCAGAATACATACGTTCGCCGGATGACATATTCTCACAGTTAGGCTTTTTCAGCTAACAGTTAGGCATTTTCAGCAATTGTGACCAGTGGTGACAGAGTATTTTCTCTTATTAAACCCTTCAGGTATCAGTCTTGTTTATTTTGCCGATATCAAATGTTAAGAATAAAGTCTTGTCACAAATCAGGACTATTAACACGACAGGAATAGTTCCTGGTTTTCAAATATTGAACTTTTTAGGTCTACTATGTACAATGTACATGAGAGGGGGTCTCCTTACGGAGCCCCACCTAAAAAAACACACAATGAAATAGTAATTTAGCACTGCCTAAATAGAAATAATGTCCAAAATAGTGAAATTATAACTAGGATGAAACATCAAAGGTACCAAAACCGTGAAAAATAAAGCAATTTAGAGTATTGTAATATTTCCTGGGCTTCTACTTATGCTTCAAATTGAAATAGCAGAAATTAGTGCAAATAAGTTAATTTCTCTTCGTATGGTGCCCACACTTATCAGTCTCAGTCTCAAAACATTAAGATTTGAGCAAATTTATATATACATGACTTGCAATTTTATTTATACAATTTTGTTTATAAGGCAGTTCATAACCTGATGCCAAATAGCTTTGTGGATTTTTTTTCCTTTCTTTTTTTCTTTTTTTTTTCCATTTTAATTCTGATGCTCATTGTTACTGAACCTGCAACAGGGAAGACTTATACATCCCTAGATGCAGAAATAATGTTTGTTCATTTGTTACCAAATATCATGGTCAAATAGGCTGGAACAGTATTCCTCTATATTTACAAAAAGTACTCAGTTTTCATTTCAAAAAAAGTGAAAATTCTTGCTTCTAACATAATTGATTTAGTGTGCCAATCTTATCTATGTATTTGTTGTATGTGGACTTCATTTAGTTGGAAAAGAAGACTAGGTGGTCTTATTTTGGCGGTTAACTAATAGGACATGGATGCTCAGGTAGAAAGGAGCATTAACTCCAACACCAACAAGTTTTGACCGAGTCAACAACCTTTCTCTGTGTGCTGAGGAAAGCTGTTGACCTGGACCATGCTTACAGTCTGTCCAACTATAGACACGCTGGTACTTTAATAAATGAAAGGTCAGTTTATTAATCTAGTATTATGCCAATTCGGAGCACCACTTTTGTTACAATTGGCAAATGAGAATTAACTGCAACATACTATACTAATGGCAACGATTGCTTTCTCCCAATGCTCAGGGTCTTGGCAACTCAATTTTGGTTGCTCCACCTCCCCACAACTGGTAACTGAGGGCACTTTTAGTAGAGCCAAATGATCTTAATTATTAGCTTTTCCAGCAAGCAGTCCCAGGAAGTTCCCCTGTACTTGAGCCATCAAGTGATAACCTTGACAAGTACACATATGAACTCCAACCTGCGAACAATTTCCCTTTGTGTGCTAACTAAACTGTCTTGCCATACATAATTATCAATCCTAGTTAACTGGGAGGAGAAAGAAAGCAGAAAACTGGGGAATAAATATGGGTGCACAACAGGATGTCATGTCCAGTCATAATTTTTATGCACCTGAAACTGTCCAGACTGTTTTCCTGATCTCTTTATGTGGAAAACACTCAATTTGTAATTGCTTTAAACTTTCTATCATTTTAGATAGAAATCGGTGGAAAATGTACATCTCGCTAAATCATTTTTTGTATACCGATAGCAATGTACTGTACTTTTTAAGCAGCATTGAAAAATTAATGAGATACTCGTATAATCTGTGCTTCTAAAATTTACAGAAACTATGGGGTTTACTGTGAAGTAACTCTGTAGGGTAACTACCATTTTGTGATTACCCTACGAGGGTGACCCAAGTCTCTCTCTCTCCCCCCCCCCCCCCCCGCCAATCAGGGTGACCTAAGGTTACTGTGGAACTCTTGATTAATTTTAGGCCATGGTTTTGATAAACATACACACAACCCACCCTGAATCAGGGTGACTGACTTAAGGTAACTTGGGAATTTTGTAATTTCAACTCCTGCTTTACATAACCAGCATCACCCACACCCACACCCTCCACCACCACACCCTCCACCACCACCATGCATTTTATCATGAATCACAACAGAACAAAAAGCCCTGTTACTTTCTTTTATTTTGTTACCACTTGCATGGAAAAAATTCCATATTTGGATGCATCTCACTATTAATAAAAAAACATTAACAGAAAAGTAAGATGAATTTTTTCGTACTCCACGTTTTAAAAATGATATTTGGTAGATTAGAGGGCTTGGAGCTCTGACGTCAGCTGTGAGGATGTAGAGGTCCAAACCAGGTGCAAAATACTAGAGACCTCATTGTGCTGTGGCTTAGAGGGTTACATAACAAGAGGCAGGCTTTGGTACACCAGTCCTGACAAGTTTGTCTATTTACTGCATGCAGGTGTCTGCCTCACGTGTTAAAGACAGTGCTTCATTATTGTACAACATTCCTTGTGCTCTTCCACTCAAAGTTCTTGAAATGTCCAGGCACATGAACCATACACTACTGACCTCTGGTGGTTATAATAGGAAACATGATTCTTTCATAAACACTTGGGAGCACAGACATTTGGCCTAACTTGGACATCACTTGAACAAAACAGTACACATTCATCAATGGAACAAGATAAATATTAACACAAAGATAAGATCAACAAGTAACAAAGAATGCACAGGGTGCCCCCTGCATTTATGTAATAGCACTCATGGGGTTAAACCTACATCTGACCTATTTGCAAGTCTAACATAACTGCAATAATTATGTTATATGGAGCATTATACATCTTTCTTGGTACTTCCTGAGTGGACTGCTAGGTGGTGCTGCAGTAGGAAGACATAGTACCCACCATCATCATCATCATCATCACACCCAGTGGTGATGGATGGACCATCGAACACAAATAGTGTGCTACAAGTTCACTCAAAGGGTTTATGTTTAAATGCATTAACCCACTTGTATTGTACAAAATAATATATAAACAAGCACTATTCATTTGTTGTATATAAAAACATTCAACAAAATCTGTCATTTTCATCTTTTTCGAGTCCTAGCTGGTCATTCCAGGTCCCGTTTCTAAATGCAGGATAGCAGATTAACAATGATGACACCTCATTTCATAAATCCTTCCCACCCCGGACAACTACCTATGCTGGCTCCCTCTACAGGTGGCAATCAGCAAGCATGTATGAACTAAACAAGGGCAGGAACTGAGTAGAGAACTTACTTCATCAGTGCATATTAATTACAGTGGAACAAAGCCATACATAAATCTGGCAGAATAAGATTAACGATGATCAAATGCACGCCTGGGTATTTATCTGTACAAACATGCATAGTATTATGACATTAAAAAATCAGCCTTTCAATTGGCCTTTGTGCACAACCCAGAGCACTTGTTGCTACCATAAAGCACAACATTACAAAGTGAACTCTGGAGCATCTACAAATTCTTGCATAGGTGTCAAGTGAAGAAGTCTTTTCTTTTTTTTTTCTTCAAGTTGTTATCAATCATGAGCTTTTTACAAAAAGCCCGAGGACTCCGTCAATATGTATGTAATGTTGACCCTCAGTTACAGGTCCATATACATCATACTGACTCACAAGGCTTATTCTCTTTAACATGGAAAACTGTTTTGATATTTTAAAATATACTGCAGTCCTCGTTTTAAAAATTTTGTTTAAACATAAAATTGAGAAATCTGCAAGTTCAAGCCCATTATGATAGAAATATTCAAAGCAATACAAATAACTGGGGCAAGCAAGCCCTGTGTCGTGATGCATCGTGTCCAGCCACATCCTGGGTTCTCATGGATACTCCACTGGAATCCTTTTCTTCCATTTGATCTTCATCACATTCAGCAATTTTCACCATCAATCAGGACCTTCTGTATATATATAATTCATATTCTTCTTTTGGAATCTTTACAAAAATGCGGCAAGGTAATTTTTGCACAGTCAAAGTGCACAATTCATGTCACCCTCTGATTTAACATTCTTTGACCAATTGAAAAATGTATGCAGGTTAACAGAGCAGGCTACACCTAGTCTAGAATACTAACAACTGCTACGTCATTCAGTTAGAATGCAATACTATATGATTCAATATCAATCTATCTCGCTCTGAAAGCTGCATCTCGTTTCTTGTCAACGTTTTTCAACTGGTTCAGGAATGGACTCAGCGACCTAGTTGCCATGGCAACTTTTAACAGATTCAGCGACATGAAAAATGTTACTTTGAGAGACAAGTAGTTTCAACATTACAGATATAAATCCTTCAAAAATATACACAAAACCCCATTTTCATCTGGACTGCTATTATTATTAGCCATCAGAACAGGTTTTGTTTGAGGTGCAAACTTTTATTTTTGCATGCAAGACCTCAGCATCTTGAAATATCCCTGCCTTCAGCGGCCCCTGGCACTCTCAGCCTTTGACTCCTAACAACTAGAATATTTTCTCTTTTCACACTTGGAACACTTTTTCCAACACAGTCTAGTCCCCGCTGCATTCTACAATCACAAAGCAGCTCAACTTGAAAAATGAAATAAGAGTGTGTTCACACATGCATCCATCTTGGATTCTCCTGTTCTAATCATTTTCTACCTTCTTTCCCAGAAAGCATCGCGATTTCTCCACTGGTACCCAACAAAGTGTCAGGAATGCTAAATATCACATAACAGACCCCGAGATGTGGCTGGTGCACGTTATTCAAGATGAAGTCATGGATTTGTTGACCTATTGGACCTCTACATGGTATGGACTTCCGGGGATGTGTTCGTCACCCCATTTCACAATGAGCAGGTATTGGCCACGTTCCTTGACAAAGTAGCCGACCTTGTAGCGATTCTGGCCAAGATGTTTGACATGGACTTCTTCGCACGGATGATGGGGGCCCATTACACCAACCATCAGAACGTTCATACCTGCAAACACACAAGTTGCATTTTATTTATGTGGATAGGATCATAAACTGTGTCACAGGCAGCCTGCTTTACAACTCCAATACCTGCACGTCACATGATTACAACGTAGGGGCTACATGTATACCATGTACTAATTACCAGTCAGCTAAATGCTAATATTTCTGTGGTACGGCAATGGCTAGAATATTTTACTAGGAAGAACTGCGCGCTGTGGCTCATCTTCAGTTATTTCATTTTTCTGTCTGTTTGGCTAGTTTTTTTAACATCCTTGAAGATAGGATTATAAATTGACATCGACCCATGATGTGCTTTCAAACCAAATCAAAGATGATAGACAATGCACACAATTTTTGAAGGCTTTTAAAGGTTCTTCAGATTCATCAACTTCTCACTGGTATTATCTTGACAAATGCAAACACCTGGTGAGATCATGGACAACCAGGTTCACGCTTTATGTTCAGCCTTGCTCAGTTTGAATTATCAACAGCAGCAGCTGGGACCATTATGTACGCTGCTTAACTAGATGGGGGTAATGTTACTGACCAACGTCATGTAGATGTCAAAATAGGGGCATGCCTGTAAGTGTTCCTACACCACCAGTACTTAATGTGATAGCTGGATCTTGATATAGTGGGGGGGGGGGGGGAGGGGAAGAGGGGCACGAAAGATAAAGAACTTTATTTTTAACAAATCTTACACTACATATAGTTTCAAAAATGTATTTTTGAGGGTTTTTTTGGTTTTTTTTGTTTGTTTGTTTTTTTTGGGGGGGGGGGGGGGCGTCATACAGCTCACTTGTCAAACTTGTTTTTGCTGGACCAGTAACTATATGGATTGAGTCTTCGTTGCAGCAAAAAAGGCAAGAACCCTCGATCTTTATAGTGAGACCACAGATCCCAATATGGCTGCTACATACCTGCACTACCAGCATCGACTTGGAAGGTTGCCTCCTTGTTGACGGTCGCATGTGCTAACCCTACACCCTGTGACGACACCTTGCTGGCATCACACTCAAACTTCTCGACACCGGCAAACTTCTGGGTGGTGCTGGTCTTGGTGACTGTCTCCACCACAACCTGAGAGTGGCCCTTCCATGTGCCTGGGGGCGCCTGGCCACCTGTAGTTCACAATATAGCAATTGTATTAACTCTTTAAGTGCCAATCACATCTTAAGTCGATCCACTAATCTCAAACTAGTCTGAATTATCTTTAGGATCTCAGATTCATATTCTTCGTAAACAGACCTTTCATTCAAGTACCAGCATGCCTCTAGTTCCAGAGAGAATACTCCAGGTCAACAGCTTTTCTCTGCATGCATTGGGCGCCCAATGCACACCGAGAAGAGCTCTTGACTAAGTCCAAAATTTGGCACTTAAAGAGTTAGTACATGGTACATGGCCATCACTAACAGACTGGATACCCTGTTACATGGGTCCTGTCAAAATGAGGTCAAGGTCATCAGAATATAATCAGATCAACTAAGAGTGTCAAGGTATAAATGAGGTAAACTTTAGTCTGATGTGGTCTGTGAATCATGAGATATTTTGCTTGTGAGGATTCTCCTCCAGGCTGACAGGAGCATGGACAGTTCAACAAGCTGGACACTCTTTAGCCTGAACACTTCATTTGCTGAAGGCATAATTACTCTACCCTACTATGTATTTACAATATCAAGTTTTGGCACCACTCACAAAGTAGCCTGGAAATACTGCTATCAAAAAGATGAGTACATTTTCAATAGCACCCAATGTGCTCAGAAAGTGCATCAACGTGACTATAACAGACATCGTAGCACTTATTCCCTCAGTAATCCTTGTACAGTGGAACCTCATTAATATGGACCTCATTAATCCGTATTTCTCATTAATCTGCACACTTCTCCTGGAAACAAAATTGTTCATTTCATGTAATAGTGATTCAATAATCCAGATGCTTCAATAATCTGAGCAGTTCGTGGGGAACAAAAGTGTTCAGATTAACGAGGTTCCACTGTATAGCTGTCTGTTTTACATTTTCAAAATCATCTTGAAAATGGTTATGCCCCTTAAGTAGAAATGTTAACCATTGCAAGCAAAAATGTTACAGTGATCCCCCTCTTATAAGGCCCCTCTCACAAGAGGCCACCCCTCTTAAAAGGCCACCATTCTTGTGCAAAAAGTATGGTATTTCCATTATATTCTCCCCCTCAAGAGAGGCCACCCCTCTTATAAGGCCACTTTTTGGCTGCATTTGGGGTTGCCTTATAAGAGGGGGACCACTGTGTAGACAACTGTGAAAATGTTGACAAACTGTTCAGTCCATACCTTCAATATGGGCCTTGAATGGACTGCCAGGTATGTGGACATTGCCGGCGTACTTGATAGTGATCAGATAGTCACCCGGGGCGCTGGGGGTGTATGTGAACTCATAGCCCTCATCCACCTCCTGGCAATTCAGCTGCACTTTAGATGGACCATCCACGGTGACAGCCAACGCACCTGAGCCAGCATTGACCGTATTGACGATGAACTTGCATGGCTGGCCTGCAAAACCAAGAAATACTCCATCAGCTTGTGTTGTAAACTTGAAGCTTGACACCCTAATCTCACTTGAATGATTATAATTTATTGTGGCATTTTATTGTGTGTCTGGCCATGCTACTTTTAACAATAGAATTAAATCTTCCTCCATGTAGTATATATATATATATATATATATATATATATATATATATATATATATATATATACATATATATATATACATATATATGTGCTACATACACTTATAACAATAAAATTAATTCCTCCTCCATGTAGCGCATATAGATATATATATGAATCATGTCACTATTGATATTACGTCAACATATCCTGTGAATATCCTGATATCCTGGAGCATGGTTTGCTGTAGGAGCATTAATTTGGGGATTGTAGGTCGCAATCCCACACACGCACACTTGAGAAATATCTTTTCTAATGTTGCAAGTTTGTATGTTTTCCTACACTTTGGGGTGGATGCAAAAATACGCTGTCTAAATTTTGTGAGAACCTACAACATTTGTGTTTTTGCGCTTCTTCCTCATTCCACAGGGGTTTAAGAAAGTGTTATATTCATCATCATCTTTGAGATATGTACCTGTTTGTCCATGAGACAGACCATCGCCGTATGCTCGTACAAGACCCGCATCAGCCTGCACCTTGCCCACCAGTACTCTGAATGGGCTGCCTGGGATGTGCTGACCATTCAGCCGCACATGCACAAAATGGATGCCGTTCTCTCGTGGGATAAAACGAACTGCGTATTTATCTGAAAGTCAAAAGACAAATGATGAATCTAGAGTCGATAAGTCTGTCACACAGTGGGAACTCAACCTAGTACAGGAAAGAAGCAAGAACAATAAAGATTATTATGGATGACTGAGTTGAAGTGAATAGTATGGTGAGTGTAAATCGTGAGGCTAATGTGTTAATTACAAGATGAACAAGTGGTCCTATTACAAGTGTAGCCTGTATGGGCCAGCATCACATAGGCTGCTTTTATCTGTTACAAGCTTTCCTCCTCACGAAAGGACAATGTCAACTGTTTATCTCAGCCATGGGTTGCATGCACCAGGAAGCTATTTACCTGGGGCATTCTATCTTGATACGACTCATCAACATTCCATTCAAACTGTTTTCTAACCAAGACCGAAAAAAGCGCAAAACATTTTACTTTTGAGTTTCTTTGGAGCAATTTGGAAATGAAAATATTAAACTGTAATGTTGTTTATCACATTCTTTACAGATATTTCTGCATTTATTGGTAATTTTGAAAAGCTTTGGAAATACCATTTATCTCCAGAATTTAACTGGGACCAGACTTTAGTCAAAACTAGAATGTTAACTTTTCATTTCCCCTACAGTCTTGTGTATTATCTGCATTGAATGCTCCTTTTAGATAAAATACCCAAACAAATAACATGCTTTTTATCGTCAATTCCTTCCGAATGACAAGGTCTTCATAGAATCAAAATATTTATATGCCCAAAATTTTGTGAAAAATTGTGAAATGGACATCTCCTCTGGTGTCAGCCTTGCTCTTTGAGATTATTAACTGAATGTGAGGCCAGGACAACCTGCACAGTGGTGCCCTCATTTTCTGTGGTTTTTCTTGCCTGAAACTGCCTTGCTCTTACCCTGTTTCCCCTCAAAAGGGTAAAGTCTTTTTAATGTAATTTCACTGTGAATGGAAGATATAGATGAGTCAATCAGGACAACCTGCCCCAGGTTACCAACCTCTGGCGTCACAGGTTGAATGATCAATGCCCTACGCATGACAAGGACAACTACACATTCTGTCTTATTCCATGGGGACACGAGTTTACTCTTTCAGTGCCAACTGTGACTTAAGTCAAACGGCAAAAACAGAACTGCTCTGAATCATAATAAGGAAGCCAGATTCGTGTTCCTTGTAAAAAGACCTGTCGTTCAAGTACCAGCATGCCTGTAGTTACATAGAATATAATAGTCCAGGTCAACATCTTTCCTTGGCATTTTTGGGTGCACTGGCCCAAAGCACACCAAGGAAAGCTGTTGACTCGGTCCAAATGTGGCACCAAAAGCGTTAGAGGGCATTTGCATGCAGAAAAGCCAGCACTTTTATTATTCAAATACTATTCATTCTGAGAGAAGGTAATCCTCTTTTGTAGTCTCTGTCCATAATATTTGGATTATTTCATATCAGTTGAACTTCCACACAGTTGAAGTGGTTCTGAATATATACATCAGGGCTAAATGGGAATCCTATAGAGTTAAAATTGCTTTTAACAAGAACTTATTTTCATTTGTATTTTTCATTTATGTGAAACATACATGTTTTCCAGCAAAACGGTACACAAGTATACATATTATTGTACCTAAATCTAACATACCATGGTAAGGAACAAAGAACATCGGATGAAGTTGATTTTAACTCAAGGCATGCTGTGGTCCAGCAGTAACATTATTCTGGGCTTGTAAGTGATGCATACACTGGGTTCTCAGTTGGGCAGTGTTTAGAACCAAGGGTAAAGCATTAACCAAAGGTGATTGAGAACATGGAATGGTTTATGGTGTATGAAGTAATACTGATCAAAGCAAATTAACAACTCTACAAAACTACATGTACATGCAAAAAATGACATCAACAAACTTTTTTGGTTTCTAGATACAGTCACTACAGAGCCTGCCTGTGGTGCCCCCTGGAGGTCAATAGGATCATTAATTTAGCTGTTGCTCATCCAAGTCATTGGTGACCCTAATGAGACATGCCCACATGAATGGCTTTCAGCTTGTCAACAATTCCTTCTGACTACTTTGGGCACTTAGTGCTCAATGTGTGAAAAGACAAACTGTTGACTTCTAACACAGGTAAGGTCAGAGTAAATGCTTTCACTTTGAATGAACTGCCAGGTCAAAGGTCAAGGACACTACTCCATCAGCATGCTCACTACCAGCATACAAATGAACATAGGAAATATGTGAATATGTCTGTATGAACATGGCCTAGAAGCTGGTGTCAGTCTGAGCTGCGATACGTACTCACAGTCGAAGTTGCATTATCTGGAAAGAGGGAAGTAATGGAGAAGTGTTGACATTACAGTAGTCAAACACAGGAGAATGAGAGGAGTGTTAAAAGGTAGGAGTAACACATTACACACCACTAGTGTTGTGGAATAGCACTGGACTATGGAACTGGTCAAATAAGCTTTTCAGATACTCAATTAGTAATAAAAGAGATTGAACAGGATACTGCGAAGGTAAGTGAAGTAGAACCAGATACAATACAGATTCTGAGCTAAAACAGGATACATTAAAAGTACATGAACTATAACAGGATACAATCACGGTACATGAGCTAAAACAGGATACAATAATGGTACATGAAGTAAGATTCGAAAGACTGAGATAGGAGCTAAAAAGGATACTATAAAGGTACATGAGCTAAGACAGTATATTAATGGTACATGAGCTAAAACTATATACAGTAAAGATGGGAGCTAAAACAGGACATTATAAAGGTACATGAGCTAAAACCTGGATACTGTAAAAGGTCAGGATCTAAAAACAGTGTGAAGATATTTGATAAGGTAAACGAAGAAACATGTAAACATGCTAAGTAAAAATTTTTAAAAGGGATCCTGAATCAGTTCAAGGTACAGAAAAAAATAATAATTCTGACGACATTGGGTCAGGTTGTTAGAGATTGAATAGCATATTCAGACAGATTCGCTCATCCATTAGACGACATTTTGATGCAAATCACAGGTGCAATTATGATTATTCAATATTTTGCATTGTGTATTGCTGGCCGCCATCAGTGAATTTTCACTTCAATGCAACATGCTCATTTTTCATTTTTTTTTTTTCACATTTAAAATACTAACCACAATCACTCAGTTATCTGTGCACACAAGCTGTGCTCATGGATCACTATAAATGCCCTGTTGTATAGATTTTTTTTTTTTAATGACAATAAAAGAAAGAGTACTGCATTTCTGGGAATTTTCAGATATATCCTGTACAATCAGGTGATGTGCTCAAAACATGATTGGTGAACCAGCATTCAATGGCTCGCTAGTATTCGATATTAAATGAAAACTTCTCTTTCTTCTGCAAAGTGTCTGCTTAAAAATTTATGCCATAACTACTTCAGTACATAAAATATAAACTTACCTGTAACTTTGTTTATTTAAATTTACCCAGTCCTGAGGAACTCTATCTTACAAAGCTGACAAAAAGTAACAGTAAGAGACAGGGGGAACTTATGTTCCATGCAAAATCGTACATAAACATGACAATAAGAACTGACCTTTATCTATTTCTTGGATGATGGCTTCATCCTCAGCACCAGATGGCGCCACTACGCGGGCATCAAGTTTGCCCTGAGCACCGTGGAAGTCAACAGTGAAAGCAGCCGGTTTGTTTACCTGTAGAGGTCCAAGAGACAAAATTTCAGAATAAAGATCTATATTCCACAGTCATGTATATAAAAAGACTTCACTGCTGTTCTTTGTATATGTCTCCTCAATATTCTTCTTCCCTTGTTATACCTACATAAACACTGATGGGAATATACCGATATAACAAATAGAACAATATTACATGATGACTATTGTGTGTTCTATAGCTACTGATCAATTCCTGGTCACATGGGCACCTGTATGTCATCATATGGATGTCTGTCCCAAGGACATGCAATACGATGTATAGGATTCAACAATAGTCATATAATATACCAAGCATGGCACTAGGGTTTGTGCAATATCACTTTTATGGTACCAGGGAAAATTGTATTGCACTTGGCTTCCCCAAAGCCTCCAAGTTTCCCACCTTAGTGGGACAGCTCAGGCTTTTTGTACTTTTTTTACAAAGTCTCCCACTCTTCTGCTTTTTGTAAAATTTAAAAAAAAAAGTATCATTATTCCATCGGTGGCTGTAAAGTTGTGCTGCTTTGTCATGTTGTTGTACTACAGCAGTCCCTCCTTTGAGAGACCACCCCTAGTGCCACCCTAAAGGCGGTCACATAAAGCAGGTGGTCCCTCAAAGGAGGTATAAATAACATGAAAAGTACCACAGAGACTTGACAATTGTGGTCTCTCAAAGGAGGTGATCTCCGAAAGGAGTGGTCTTTCAAAGGAGGGACTACTGTATATACGCATGGAATATGTCTATGATGGTGCCTAGAATGGTTCAAAATGCTGGAAATGAAGGTGCAAATTTCATTTTTTTTTCTGGGGGAGCATGCTCTCAGAGCCAGACTCCCTAGCTATGCTTTGCACCTTTGCCACTCGCCTTCCCACTTTTCAGTACCTGCAGGAGGGAGATCTCCCACTTTTAACATAGGCTAGCTTGGAAGCTCTGCTTCCCCTCGTGCCATCTCATTTTCCACAGTGCCATAAAAAGTGATACTGCACTCACCCTAATATCAAATTTGTATACTATATGACTATTGTAGAGCCTTATAGTACATGTCCATGGCACAGACATCCATATAATGACATATAGATGTCCATGTGGCCAGGAATTGAATGATTGGAATAGAAATACAAAATTTGTATACTTCTCACTTTGAGTACAGACACTTATTTTAAAATATCTACCACCTACTTTAAAACCTGAACACACTTTACCAATATGATCTCTCTGTACATTAAAGGCACTTTGTTTTTTTAAAAGAAATTTTTTCTCGTATTACTACCTGAATCCCAATCTGGATTTATTTAACTACGTTTCACATGCTTTGAGCTTGTGTTACACAATCAGACTGGTATTCCACATTTTTCCTGGGTACCCACCTGTAGACTCTCTTCCTGCATACTTTGTAAGGTCAGTTTCCTGGCATCGCCCATTGATGCTTGGATGGGAACCCTGAAGGGAGAGTCTGGGATGTGCTGGTCATTAAACTTAATGGAGACCATGTACTCCCCTGTAAATGAACATAGACCACGTAAGACTTGACAAGCACTGTAACAATTACATTATGGATAGCTGATGAGTATAGTGTTATCTGCTGTATGCAGCTAATAAGTGGCCAAGCTACAGTTTGGAGGCCACAGAAATCTTAAACCATCACAGCAGAAGTTTTGCTCACCTGGATAATGACAATGAATCACAAGTTCTTGTGAAAAAGATCCGATTCCAGTACCAACTTGCCTGTACTTCCAGTGACAAACAGGAAGCTGTTGGCTCTGTCTTCAAGTTCACACTGAGAGAGTTAATTTCTTTGTAAGTCTGTGGTAATGGCCGACCGACCACCTGCTGTGGCTAGCCATTTCTGTAAGCCTGAGGGGTTATTCATGAATGTTTATGTACTGACAGCACCATATGTACAGCATCAAACACACACTGCTGTCTCCATCTGGCAGATCTGTCAAGATTTATAACCGTCTCACAAGTTCTGCAACTGTCCATTTCTAACACTTGAAGCACCAGCTCAAACTGCTGAGTCGCAGTTTTTTTCACTGTGTAATTACTCTGCACATACCTGTATATGCACATTATTTCAGATGGACTTTAATGTACTATAAATTTACTTTTTTTTCTACAATTTTATTTTTGCTTACTTCACTACTAGTACAAATCCATTAACCCCAAAATACATACTGAAATATGTATTTTACTGTTGGTATAATAGGAACTATGTCCAAAATTAAAACTTCACTTAAATACTTGAAATGTAAAAACTATGAAAATTTTCATACATGAAAATATATACATGCACAGTAATAGGAGGTCACAATTATCAATTAACTGTGTATTCAGCTGTATACATAATCCAATACACAGAATTCTTCAGAGCTACAGATGTGTATTCCCATTGGATTACATGTTAAATTAATCTCAAATTAAAAGACAACTTTTACAGCTGCAAGAATAGAATTAATGTGAACATTTCAGCTATAGACATAATTTTACCACCCATATTTTGCTGTTTCTGCAATGAGGGGTTTTAAAGTTATAAAGCTGTAATTTACGATGAAAAGTGATGGGAATACACAACTCTAGCCCAGCCCAGAATTACTGAAATGCCCTGTACAGGAAAGCAGTAGAAGCTTCTGTTCTTGCTCTCCCCTATTAGACATTTGATGAGTAAATAATGATACACATTAAACTATACAAATGCTACTCAAGATATGTCACCATTCTTGAACATTCCAATATGCACAAACTTAGAATTTTTATTTGTCCAAAACCATGTTGGTGGATGGTGTTCACCACTGACCTGGTTCTGTGCATGTGTATGTGACTCCACATGACCCGTCCTTACGATCCTGGAAGTCTATCTCTGCCTTGGACGGTCCCTCTACAGCAATGGACAGACCGCCGGCTCCCGCTTCCCTTGTGTAGATATTGAACTCATCTGTAAAATATAACCACATTCTTCACTCATCTACAGGTCACTGTCATCATACTATACTGCCCTATCTGCTTCTGTTATCAAGTGCTTAACTCATTCCATACCAGTCCCCGATATTTACCTATATTTACCAAGATTTAAGATGATAATTGCATATTTAAATTCATCATGAAAAGAGCTTTCATTCAAGTACCAACATGCCTATAGTCTTAAGTCAGTGGTTCTGGCACTGCCTGGCAAGTCATGCTGCAGCTGCCGCAAGGGCAGCTGCAGCATAACTTGCCAGGCAGTGCCAGAACCACTGACCAAGGCCTGTCACCATAGTATGGAATGAGTTAAGTACAACACTGTAACAAGGAGACAATGTCATGGTGCCACACCTGTGGCTGCTCGTAAAATTAACACCGTATCATCTACATCTTGTGCATTTTTTGTTTTCACCTTACTATGGTGGAGGTGATACTCACGATGACATCTCATTTTTAATTCATTTTCATACCCTCCTTCAGCACATTGTATTTTTGATTTAATCAATCTTTTACCTGCTGTTACGATTGATGTCACTGAAACACTTAATTGTCACTTGCTCTAAACATCTTGTGAAGCTGCATCCACCTGAGAAGGTTTTGTTTATGTTATTGTTTTTCAAGACAAGCTGATCACACAATATGTTTGACACAGTATTTCAGTACAGTGCTTACTTGGCTGGTTCACCTCTCCTCTCTCCAGGCCAGGTCCACCTGCACGCACTTTGTGAGCCCCACCTTCCGTGATGGGACCCACTGTGAACTGGAAGGGGCTTCCTGCAAGACAGAATGCCAAAACAACACTGTAACAATACACTGCCTTATGTGAATAATGTAACTTCAACAATGTAACAAACCATCATAAAGCTGTACAGTGGTCCCCCTCTTATAAGGCCCCCCTCAAGAGAGGCCACCCCCTCTACAAAGGCCGCCTCTCCATGCAGCATGTATAGCATTTTCATCATATTTTACCCCTCAAGAAAGGCCACCCCTCTTATAAGGCCACATTTCTAGTGCATTTATGGTGGCCTTATAAGAGGGGGACCACTGTACATGTACAATTGACCCTTTTAGAATACTCCAAGGCCAGGTCCAAAAGTTGTCCTATACACCAGATGGTCTCTCAAAACCCTTCCATCTTGTATTACTGAGACGTTTGAGACACACTCATACTCTGGTTTATCCAGCTATGCAAAAAAAAAAAATATATATATATATTAACAGGTATCAAGATATATGCACTGTGCCAAACTGTGATGTATGTAATAATTGATTTTAGTCCTGTCTAATAATAATTTTTGTGTGTACATGTTTTAGTCATTCTTTGTATCTTTATGAATTTCATGGTATTTTTGTGATAATCAGATTATTTATTAAGTTACCTCTTTTTGGTGGCCCCAGTGATAGCGGACTCAGGTCCTTAATTGGGGTCATCCAGACACTCATCAATTGTTGTATTCTAACGCGTCTAACTGTTATGTATTTTTGAGTTGCAATATTACATACAGTTTGCATCCATAACAATTATATTTTGTCAAATAAACGTTTTCTGACTCTGAATCTGACTCTCATTAGACAAGGCGGGGCATAAGCATGGAACAGAGCCCTGGCAACCTGATAAACGTGGTCTTGTATGGCTGGTGGTTTCGGGGAGGGGGGGGGGGGGAACTGCTGTGTACACATGCAAATAACAAGGAAATTCCACTAAATGTCCTTAAAATTTCAAGTGTCTCCAGTTTGGCCACACAAGTTGCAGAGAACTGGCAGCGTTCAGTGACGGTGTACATTTATCCCACTATCAAGCTTATTGCGTTCAGTTTTTATGATTAGCAGCACTTTATAAAAAAAAAAAAAAATGGTCTGCATTACTTGTTATTTTTACCACTTATCATACAACAATTAACCCCTAAATATGTATCTAACTGTAAACAAAATGTTTACAATAATTCAGGATATTACACCTGGACTTTTTCAAACTTACAACAGCAGACTGCTATACTCAGTCAACTGCTGTACTCAGTCGACTGCTGTTCTCCAAGCATTCAGTGCCATTAGACCAACGCTAGTTCTTCAAATCACTCCTTCCTAGAAACAAGTCTGAGGACACGCACACATGCATCACACCCACCTGGTATGTGCAGCCCCCTGTGTTTGACACTAACGGTGTGGATGCCCATTTCTTTAGGGATAAACTTGATACTGTAATGGCAGTTTCCTAGGTCGTTGATTTCGCACGTTTCAGTCACGCCTGACGGACTTGTTACTGATGCTTCCATGTCATATGCACTGGTGCCTAGAAATATCACATATTGATTAGTCTTCTGAGCTCAAAAAAAGGCATTTTTTTCTTTTAAAAATCAAAATTACAACAACTGAATATCATGCAAAAAAATTTCCAAGTGAACCAAGATAATGTCAAGAAATTTCAGGCTCCAACTGACAACCGTAAAGTTTGAACACAACATGTCATTCCACAGGTTTGACTCATTTAAACTATCTGAAAGTTTGTCCACGTGGTTAATGCAAAATGGCCAATGCACTTCCACTTCCCATCCAGTTACATCCTGATTT
Source organism: Hermodice carunculata (assembly GCA_964020975.1). NCBI lineage: Eukaryota > Metazoa > Annelida > Polychaeta > Eunicida > Amphinomidae > Hermodice > Hermodice carunculata. Next base: position 56,018,801 of record OZ026622.1, on the reverse strand, counting down.
ACCATGTACTGGATACTGTTTTCTTTCCTTTTATACAACGTTCATGCTACAAGTCACCAATAAACACAACTTGTTCCAATCATGCTTTTTTTCCGGGAAAACAAATACACATTTTTCCATTATATAATAAAACAAGCTGGGAAACGTGACATACTACAAATGTTGTGTTTTTGAAAAATAGTTTTATGTCATTTTTTCCTTAATAAAGAGGCTGATTTTTTTTCCCTTTTCTTGTATTATTTGTGCTGGATTAACAGTGGAGGATAAGATGATGAATCTGGCAGTGACATTAGGCAACATGAACCTCCTCTCATACCAAATGTCTACTTCACAGACTATCCCTTTACCAAGCCAGCTGCCTCCTTTATATCAAAAGCCACGTGAATGGAATCCAGCTGACTTGTACCATCGCAAATTTGACAACCACAGAACAGACAACTTTTGATACCTGCTTTTTGTAAGAAATAAATAAATCAAACACCATGTCACATTGAACAGTAATATAAAGTACATGTTGAGGTCAATAATCACGTCACCAAATATACATTCTTTCATTTGTATGTGTGTATATATTATATATATATATATATATATATATATATATATATATATATATATTCACCTTGTACTAAATAATTAGTGATACATATCAGGTGTAATTTATCACATACCCTCACTTAGACTTGTGCAGTTTCCTGTACCTAGTGGGTATGCCATTTTTCTTAAGTTTTGAAACAAAATAAACATGCTGAAATTGCTTTCACTTTGCTTGCCAGGTGCCACTGATACAATGATGTGCTAAAGAGATTAATACAGGGATCTGCTTCTATCTTTTTCAGCATTAAAAAATGTTAAAATTTGATGATCCATAACTTCTCTTTCTCGTTTTCTTCCAGTTTCTGAACCACATAAATAAACATAATTTATTGCTCTTACTCCAATTGTGATTCAATGCCATTAACTTTCATAAGTCTTCCCCAGTGTCAACTCCTGCACCCCCGACAACTCGCACCTCTCACCTACTGCTCCTCCACTACAACCTTTCTCCAATCCACATAAAACAATTCTCTTCTACACCCTGACAGGTGGGTTCAGTTGAGGCTTTCAGTACAAGCAATCTTTACTGCAGCAAAATACCTCCTTTTTGTTCTGTGATCATAAATTTGTCACATCATTAGGCTCTATAACGTAAATTGTTACAAAGTGTCCATTTTTCTTTCATGCTACAACTTTGAAGCATCTTAGACTGTAGCTTGTACAGTTACAAAATGTCCTTTAACTCATTTCACACTATGGTCACAGGTCTTGGTCAGTGGTTCTGGCACTGTCTGGCAAGTCATGCTGCAGCTACCCTTACGGCAGCTGCAGCGTTTCTTGCCAGGCAGTGCCAGAACCACTGACTTAAGACCATGGACATGTTGGTACTTGAATGAAAGCTCTTTTTATGAAGAATTTAAATTTGCAACTGTCATCTTAAATCTAGGTAAATATACGGAAAAATCAGGGACTGGTATGGAATTAGTTAATCAGTGTTACAACTTTGTAGCATAGCTCAGCAAACTGTGTTGTAGCAAAATATGCATCCTAGTTTTCAGTAACACATTTTTTTTACAAAGCTCTGCACCTCTCACAATAAACAAATATATGTAGATTATTCCTTTTGGTTTTGAACAGATTTCTAAGCTCTAAAGGATTTTGAGTGCAGTAAAAATGATGCACCTCTATGCCAACGTAAGACACTTGGATAAACACTACAACTTTAAATCTGATTTTTTAAGTATTTTTTTCTGGTATTTGTTCATGTTGCCAACTTTCCCACTTTCACCCAACAAATCTGGTCACACACACACTACAAGTTTTATAATAATTACCCTCACTTCACATGGCATACACTTCAGTTTAGCTGCCAGTTTCAAGGTGGACAGACATAATTGAAATTGCCTTGAACAGTGCGTATTTTCCAAACTGTTTTATAGTCTTGAATAAGATGCATGAGGATCTTACATCATTCAAATGTGTAGGGTTATCAAAAAATGAGCCAAGAAAGTGTGAACTCTGTCAGTGCTAATCACATTTTAAGTCGATCTACTACAGTGAATCTGGTCTGAACTATCATTAGGATCTCAGATTCGAATTCCTCTTAAAAGGACCTTTCACTCAAGTACCAGTATGCCTCTAGTTTGAGAGGAAAGCTGTTGACTCAGTCCAAAATTTGGCACTTAAAGAGTTAAGTTATAGTATAAAGTAGTATTATTTCACAAATTTTCAAGCTTCTATCATCTTTATATTTTAGTGCACCGGTTCCAAACTTCAAATGAGACCCTTGGAATAAAGTTTGGCTGCGCTTTTATAAACAATTTACAAATTTTATTTCTGTATCAGAGCAAACTACAAATCTGTACCAAATTGAAAATATATACTTATATGGGTATTGTATTTGTGTCTTTTTGTCCAGAACCACTTCCTGGCAGTCATTTCCCTACTCCGCAGTCAGAAGTGGGTATAAATATAAAAGCAGTGGCAAAAAGGCAAAATCAAAACTGCACAAACGGATGTACATCAGAAGGGCCCAGCCACCTTAAACACAGCTCAGATACATCCTCCCCGGCATTTAAAACAAAGGACAGCTCCAACACACTTTAAATACATCCTCCCTGACATTTTAACAGCTCCATTACACATCCCAGGTACAAAACTTTAAACAGGTCTTCCTTTGCATGACTTGACACAAATGTTCTTTTGCTACAGCCATACGAGACAAATGGGATGTTTACAACATGGTACTCATAAGCAGGAAAAAATAAAACCAAAATGGCCTCATGTCACGTTGTACAAACATTTTTTTGTTATTATGATTTGTGACTGAAATATTAGCTAATACCAAACATGTCAATTGAAGAAACACACAAGAGGACTAGTTCTTGTGAACATTCTACTGTGACAAAAATACAAAGAGGTCTGGAAAATCCATGCCAAGAACATGAGGCTATTTTGACTTCGTGTAACATCAATAGACCAATATCAACCAATGGTAATTTATATCTACTTCTACGTCTAGAGACAAAGAACTTACGCAGAATAGCCTCTAAGAAATCTTTAGTATCAGAGCAAAAAGAACGGAAGGAACACATTGAGTCATGAAGTTCGAGTGGAAGTCTGACTGGTGTCACACAAGTAGAGTGCAGATTGAAACACTGTGTCAAGTGCAGAGTGTGAAACATGATATAAAGACGAGATCATATTTTTCAGTAAGTTTCTACTACAGAATTAGTAAAGTGAAGAAAATGGGTGAATATATCTGCAAAAGTAAATATCTAAGGATACAACAGAGGACCTAGATACAGGCTGCATCTCTGACAGTCGTAGCTAATTCTACATTATGTTCACCATATGATACCTGTCCTCAAGGGGTTTAACTCTACTTTTATTTGATCTGAAAAACTAACATATATTTTTACAATATTTGCTAACAATTTATCAAATATATCTATAGCAGTAAAAGCTTCATGGCTTTACTTATATTTTCTTATCAATTTCATTATTTATCTGATATTAGATCCCAAGGCAGCCAAACAAGTGAAATTACTTCAACACTTTTAGTCCATCAATAGCTACACTGACAAGAAGCCTGGCGTCAGCACTGACCTGGGATCTTCAGGCTGAGTTCACACTGACTGCCTACATGCGTGATGTCTGCAGCTTCCCGTTGACGCGTGATCCTCTCCGTCAGAACTCCACTTTGTTCTCCACCAATCTTCACCAGGAATGGACTCCCTAAAAATGGTTACACATGGCTACATCAGTCATTCCATAAAATGGTTACATAACCCATGTTTACACATGGCCTCATCAGTCTCTTTACAGCATAGTTACACATTGGCCAGCCTATAAAATGGTTACACCTCCCTCACATTTCATTTCAAAAACTGCTTCACAAAATGGTTACACATGGCTCCATCAGTCCTACCATAAAAGGGTTACATACACCCATGTTTACACATGGCCTTATCAGTCTCTTTACAGCATAATTACACATTGGCCAGCCTATAAAATGGTTACACCTCCCCAAAAGACTGCCTTACAAAATGGTTACATGTAGCCTAATCAGACTGCCTATGAAGTGGTTACACATGACATCTGACTGTTCACAACAAATCTCCATGTTAAATGTGAAAAAAAATACCTGTCCTTGTAATCTAAATGAAAACGACGATCAAAAATATGCTTTCCACTCACACAAATGAAAAGGCACTCACCTGGTACATGTTCATCGGCAAACTTGACATTGACAATGTAGTTGCCGGGCTCTGTGGGTTTGTACGAGACACAACAGCAACCATCTTCCCTGTCCTGGCATTCGATGTCGGCCTTGCTGGGGCCCTCAATGGACAGACTCAATCCACCATACCCTGAAACAAATATAATACAACTTTAACCTTTCTCTCCACATTTGGGGCATCAAATAATTCCCATTTGCTTTACCTTATGGGACTGTTAGCCAAGCAAATTTGAGGGAAATAGCAGCAAAGCCATGAGGGACATTTATCTGGTCTTCAGTCAACAATATGCCTCAGTAAACTTCAGCAATATGCTAAAAGCCAAGCTCTGGATACTGGGGACTCTACCCCATCTTATAACTGTAGTTTCATTTGTCTCCAACATCTTCATAGAAGCTAGCCCTGTGGTACTTAGTCTCTACTATCACAAAAAGGTATCAACATCTTAGATGCTAGCCCTGTGGTACTTAAGTCTCTACTATCACAAAAAGGTATCAACATCTTAGATGCTAGCCCTGTGGTACTTAAGTCTCTACTATCACAAAAAGGTATCAACATCTTAGATGCTAGCCCTGTGGCACTTAGTCTCTACTATCACAAAAAGGTATCAACATCTTAGATGCTAGCCCTGTGGTACTTAAGTCTCTACTATCACAAAAAGGTATCAACATCTTACATGCTAGCCCTGTGGTACTTAGTCTCTACTACCACAAAAAAGGTATAATTAACATCTTAGAAGCTAGCCCTGTGGTACTTAGTCTTTACTATCACAAAAAGGTATTAACATCTATGAAGCTAGCCCTGTGGTACTTAGTTTCTACTATCACAAAAAGATATTAACATCTTAGAAGCTAGCCCTGTGGTACTTAGTTTCTACTATCACAACAAGGTATTATCAACATCTTAAGGGAAGCTAGCCCTGTGGTACTTCTATGCTACAGTGGTACCTGCTATTTAAGACCACCCTTAAAGCCAGACAAAAGTGGTCACATATGGCAGGTGGCCTTTCACTACAGGTAAGCTTACAAAGAAATTAAAGGCCATTGTCTCGAAATGGCGGTCTTAAAGACTAGTGCAGTCTTTAACGAGAGGTGGTCTTAAGAGCAGGTACCACTGTAACACAAAAAGGTAACCATAATACAACATGCTGTATGAGGATAAGTGTGTACTATCTACTGCCATTCCATCATAATAACTTTCCCAACTGTCTTTGAGTTCATTATTACCTTTGTTTTCAGTGACCCACAAATTCTTGCACTCTTAACTTTTGCAATCTTTTTTTTTTTTTCTTAACATTCATAAAATATTGCCATGTGTATCATACCTGCATCCTTGGTGTTGACTTCAAACTCATTAACTTCGTTGGCCATGCCTTCAACAATGCCCCTGCCGGTGACCTTGACCTTTGAAGCATTGCCGATCTCACTCTCTCCGACAAAGATCTTGAATGGACTATTGGGAATGTGATCTCCATCCTTGAATACATTCACCAGATGTTCACCAATTTCACGTGGTGTGAATGAGATTCCTGCAAGGAGGGTGTAAACTAAGATAAGGCTCACAACACTAAAGCGGGTAACACACTTCTTCAAACATTCTTTTCATCTTTCAATGTCAAATATTTTTTAAATTGAGTTTGTACTTAAGGACTTCAAGTGTTTCAAAATGTGAGCTTCAAGTTCTACCCATGTTTTATATATTTTTCAGTGTAATTAATAGCAAAACTATGGAACAGTCAAACTAACTTATCATTTTCTAGTTTTAACCATATTGCCCTTAAACCTGCCAAAATCGGCTGGTGGCCAAATGTTGTCTGCTTCTGTTTCTGACAAATTTCAACAATAAAAAAACAATCTGAATGAGAATTGCAGATGACATCACGATAACACCAGCCAGGGCCACAGCTTCTGTTGACGTGGGTTGGGTGCTAAGTACCCACCCCACACCAAAGAAAGCTGCTGCCTCAGTCTTAATACAGGGGTGAAAGGGTTAAAAGTGTACGGGATGCTTAAAGGGGTTGGGATGCCAAACAGGAGTAATATGGTGTCAACTTTTATTTCAGAACTCAAACTTCATAACTTGGGTCTCCCTCACTTTCAAACAAGTACACAATTGACATACACGACTCAATAGAATACCACTGTAATTAGATAATTTAATCAATATGCTGCTCTTAAACCCTGAGGGAACAAATGCTCCTGTATGCACCTGCTATTTTCCCCACTGAAAATTACCAAAAATGGCTGTGTCATAATGTAACCTACTTTTTTCCCCATCAAGAAAAATATAATAGCACTCTGAGTGCATTGCACCTAGTGGCCCCAGCAACACATTTGACTCAATCCCCAGAAGCTACATAATTGATTTAAATCTCCATGTTAACTCTTTCTGTGCCAAATGTTGATGGAGTCAACAGCTTTCCTGAGTGTGCTTTGGATACAATGTGCCTAAAGCATGCAGAGAAGGCTGTTGACCTGAGCCATTCTGATGGTCTCTGTATCTGTGGACATGCTGGTACATGATAGGCCAGTTTACAAGGAATATAGATCCTGTACTGTTATATCAATTTAGAGCACATCAACCTTTGTTAAAATTGACAGTGAAAGAGTTAACTCATTCCATACTGTGGTCACAGGCCTTGGTCAGTGGTTCTGGCATTGCCTGACAAGTCATGCTGCAGCTGCCCTTGCAACAGCTGCAGCATGACTTGCCAGGCAGTGCCAGAACCACTGACTAAAGACTATAGGCATGTTGGTACTCTAATGAAAGCTCTTTTCATGAAGAATTTAAATATGGGAATTGTCATCTTAAATGCAGGTAAATATATGCAAAAATCAGGGACTGGTATGGAATGAGTTAAATCACAAAGAACGCTTTAATATATATCAGGTATTTCCGTGTCAAAAAGCAATGCCAGCATACCTAGATGTCCATTGGGCAGGCGTTTGAGTACGCACGGCTCCTCACTGCCAGAGGGACTCTTGATGGTGGCCGTCAGATTGCTGATGTCAGCTTCCTCTACTTTGAGGGAGACCTCACTGCTGGTACCTACAGAGATCTGAGCCTTCTGTCGCCCATCACCTGTGTAATGATAATGAAAGCAATCATGATACAAGCTCCTGTGTAATTATACCAAAAGCAATGGTGATACATCTATATTCTGTCCCACAAATGTGTTGGTGACCTTCACCACCCTAGATACATTTACTAATAAAATCAACATCATCCAGATCTTCATTTTACCTGTGAAACATTTGGTTGACTGAATAGGTGCCTTTCCCATTTCAGCTACGCGACTGGTGCCAAAGGTTGCAAGTTTGAGTCCCGCTCATTCCGAACATAAAATATAATCAGAAAACCCTTGGTACCTGTGTCCCTTTGTGCACACACCGTCAACATTTTTGGAGCTTATATTTGGCAGCTTCTAGAGCAAGGAATTTTCCGAGGCATTTGTGGTTCAGTCTATGGTATGAACATTACGAGTGCATGTACACGTCTTGAAAAACTGTTCTTGTGCATCACCAAATTTTGGTATGTGGAATCAAATCAGGTCTTTGCTGATTACCTGACATGAGGTTTCTGGAGACGGGGACCACTGAGTAGTTACAGTAACAGTAGTACATACACTGGTCACAAGATATAACCTTCAGACACCTGAAAATGATGTATCCACATGTATCTATCTCCCCCCCAAAATGATCAAGTGAGCAAAATGGTGTTTCTTTTTCTACCAAAACGATGAAGGTAACGAGTCAACATCATTCTTTGTCACACACTTGGCACATTGCTTCCAGTGTGCCCAGGAAACTGTTGACTCAGCCCACAGAGAGTTCACCCTTCCCCCCTTGAACCAGGCAAAACTGGCTGGTGGTCAAATGTTGTCTGCTTCAGTGTTGTCAACTGATTTCATCAGTAATGAAAAACAATCTGACTGACAATTGTAGACGAGACCTATCAACATGACATGCCCCACGTGAACAGCTCTCATTGGCATAGATTGGACACTTAGTGCCAAACCACTCCCAGAAAAAGCGGTTGACTCAGACTTGATATAAGGTGGAAAGGGTTAAAATGTGTTCAGATAACTTTCAAGTATTCACTTTTGTACAAGATCTAGACAAAAAGCTGGAACACCAGTGAAGAGTAAAAAACCCAGGGTACTTACCTACAACCTTGGCCACGAATGGGGAGCCAGCAATGTGTTCATCTGCAAACTTGACTGTAACGTTGTATTCTCCAGGCACGGTGGGGAAGTAGGTGACTGTGCATGTGCCATCTTTGTTGTCTTTGCATTGGATCTCGGCCTTGGAGGGGCCCTCAATGGCCAGAGCCAGGCCACCTGTTTAAGCAGAACACAATCCACACATAATAAGTCACTACTTTCTGAAATACATTTTGAGGTACAGGGGTCCCCATCTTAACTCTTTCAGTGACAAATTTTGTACTGAGTCAACAGCTTTTCTTGGTGTGCATTGGGCACAATGCACCCAATACATGCCAAGAAAAACTGTTGACCTGGGACATTCTCTCTGGAACTAGAGGCGTACTGGTACCTGAATGACAGGTCTTTTTACAAATAATGTGAATCTGGGACCGTAATGATAATTCAGACTAGTCTGACTTAACCCTTTCCCCATTAAACTGGCCAAAACCGGCTGGTGGTCAAATGTCGTCTGCTTCAGTATTTTTAACTAATTTTAGCAGTAATGAAAAACAATTTGACTGAGAATTGTAGATGTGACCTATCAAGATCACATGCCCCAGGTCAACAGCTTTCCTTGGCATGGGTTGGGCACTTAGTGCCCAACCCATGTCAAGGAAAGCTGTTGACTCAGTCTTAATTCAAGGGGGAAAGGGTTAAAGTAGATCAACTTTAGTCCTGACTGGCACTGAAAGAGTTAAAAGGATACCTTCAAGTACGCCAGAAGTATGGCCTTATAAGAAGAATGGCCTCTCTGGACAGCAAAAATGAAAATACCACTTGCTGCATGGACAAGTAGTCTCTGTAGAGGGAATAGCCTCTCATTAGAGGAACCTCATAAGAGGGGCACCACAGTAGTTACACAGAAATGAACCACGAACCATGTAGAGCATATTTGATCTAAAAGGAAGTGGGACTTTGTAGTCCAGAAATTACAGCACATACATGCACATGGATTGAATTTATTTACCAAAAGCATGGGTAATATATAATAAATGACAATACCTGCACCAGCATCCTTGGTGACAATCGTAAATGTAGCGGGCTGGCCCACAATGCCGCTGGTCAGGCCTGGCCCATAGGCAACGACCCTGCCTGGTTTAACCGAGTCTACATGGAACATGAAAGGACTGCCCTGGATAGGTTCGTTGTTGTACTTGACGGTAAGTTCGTGATTGCCGGCCTCACTGGGCTGGTATTTGATCTTGACTGTGCCATCGTGGTTATCAACAATCTGTGGGTAGTCAATTTTGCCGGAGGGCGTCCTGATCTCAGCTGTGGACATAAGATGTAAAGTGTGTTTATAAAATTACCATTGTAAAATTTCTCCCTTTATCAAATTACACATATATGTACAAGCAGATGTCTTTAAGTTCCCCCAATGACATGGGTTCCATGCACAAGTCAAAATTACACAGGGAAACCTCATTATAAGGACACCACCTGCTCCCTGAAAAATGTATCAGATATTTGAATGTCAGACAAATGAGTCAAATAGCAAAGGGATTTGACTCTAAGTCTTTTACAACTTGTGTCCTTATGTGAATATGTCAGCTGAGTGTTGTTATCATGAGGTTTCACAGTTTAAATGTACCAGTTCCTGGTAGCTCAAAAACATTATCCATCTAGTCTAAAAGCTCTTTTGTTATTAGCTGAGTACAATTCTAATACTGACCAGACCCAATTACATAATAAATAAAATAACATTATATTTGCAGACCATCCTTTGGATCCAAGATAGCAACAACTGATTAGAGCACGCCCTGGTAAACTAAGTGCATTTTTGTGTCACTGACAGAAAATACTGGCCTAAAAAGCACTCTGTCTGACAAATTGATGGTTCAACTGATATGGTGTTTTTCTGAGCCAGTAATTTACAGTTTAGTGAAGCTGAAGCTCTGCTGAAGCTTTAAACATCAGTACAAAAAAACCCAATTATTGTCCATCGTGATTTTTTCTATTTCCTTTGTTGAGTTTTGATAATAAAATCACTGTATATTTTATGCATTGAAGCTGTGTATTTTTTCCTTTACTTTTCGAAAGAATTCCTGAAAATTCAATATGGGCATCAACCCTCCTCTCCCCCCTCCATTTAAAAAAAAAAAATTTTGGATTTTTTTTTCCATACATGATCCCTTGTACGTTCAACATGTGAACTAGAAAGTCAAAGACACGTGTCAGGCTGAGTGTGGCTAGCATTTAGCCCAAGGAAAGAGCCTTACCTGTGACAAAGTTGAAGATGGGTCCCACAGGGATGCAGAAGTCGACGGCCTGGTAGGTGGTGGTTGTGGTTTGCTGCTGGGTCGCCTGAACAGACTGCACCTGCTCTGCTTGGATCACCCCCTCCCCAGCCTGTAATACAACACATACACTTATCACCAGCTCCCTCGTGCACCCTGACACCCTGCACTATACCATCTCTCCATTCAGTCCCATTATCCAACTCATGTTTTTGTTTTTCACACTATCACTCTTTTACTTTACAAATGTAATTTTACTTATAAAATGTGTCTTTTGAATGTATAATTTCTGCATGAATAAATGCATTTTCACTTTTGAGAAAGGCATCTTTTGAATATATCACTTCTCAATAAATTCGTCTACAACTGTCTTCTCTTTTATTTTCTCTCTTTTCTTCTATAAAAGTTCCACTAAACTGGTTTGATTGCTGGTTTCTGTAACTTTTTAAACACTTATATGCCACAAAATTTTGGAAGTTTTCCTAAGACTAAGATTTTTGGTCACAAGATTTTTTAGCTTTGCATGGGGGGTGAATGCAATATAAAATGTGCAATCGATATCATGAAACCCCTGCATGTAAAAATACAATTTGGCATCGTGAAATAGACTTAGCTATAAATCTCAATGGTGCCTACCTTTCGCCTCAGTATTACAACAAAGTACAACAATTAAGAGGGCATAAAATTTCTTTCCACATGTGTTGTGGCTGAGTTCCATACACTAAATTGCACCACTGAGAATAGATACACTCCCCAAACACCACTCCCCCCAGTTGACAACAGCTAACCACTTTGTTATAATGCTGCTACATTGTACACATATCTGCATACATGGAATAGGATTATTATTCAAATTGCAACATTGTACATATATTTACATGGACTGCTATTTATTCTGATGCCCTTTTGTTATTCCCCAGCAATGTTCACATGCCTCAGAATGAGTCTTATGTTCCCACCAGCTGCTATTGAAATGAACTACATATGCTTTAATTTTGTACCTCACATCTCTTTACATATTCTGAACCACAAAGTCATATTGACAGTGTTTTGTAGTCCTGTTTATTTGACATCATAAATAACATAAGAGAAATCACATGAGAGAAGTGGATGTACTACTACATAACAATACCAATGTCAACCGCTGTCTGTTAATTCTGGCGACAGCCATGTTATACCACAGTTAGTTGGCACATGCATGGTTTCCATGCTATTAACAGGGCTGATCTGTTACGATTACAAACAGCTACCTTCAACACCACCTTGGTGTAGTCTCTATACCGCCTCAGAGCTGGTGTCCCATATACCTCACCATACCACTCACCTGGATAACACATACCTGTGTCCGTCATCTTTTGAAATCCCATTATCCCATGCACAAAGGTGTGATTCTTTAACACCTTTCCCCCTTATACCGGCCAAAGCCAGATGATGGTCAAATATCATCTGCTTCAGTGTTTTCAAGTAATTTCAACAGTAATACAGACCAATTTTTGACTGAGAATTCTTGATGAGACTATCAAGATCATATTCTCCAGGTCAACAGCTTTCCTTGGCACAGGTTGGGTACTTAGTGCCCAACCCATGCCATGGAAAGATGCTGACTCTCTTATTAGTCCCAGCAGTAAAGTGTTAATCAACCCTCCTTAGCTTTTGAGATTTTATATTTTTCTTTTTAAACTATATTCCATATGATAGGCTTGACTGTCATATTCTATGAGTCTTTACATTATACCAAGGGGAAAACCTATATATAACCCCATGATTTATACTATGGAATCCTGTATAATCGCATGATACATGTAATAGACATTCCACAGTGTATAAACCATCTTACAATTTCACAAATTCACCTGATGTATAACCTATCTATATGCCCCTACACCCCTGTGTAATATTTGTCTTGATCTAAGCACTTCCACCCAGCCTGATCCCATGATACAAGTAATTTACTATTTTAGTGTGGAATACAGGGAGATATTCCCCACATTCCACACTAAAACAGTGAATGATGACTTTATCCCATTTTTGACCAATCAGTTGCTTCATGTAAGATGCATACCACTGCACTGCCCTGATTCACTCACTGCAATGCTGTTTGCCATCTGCAGAGCAAATACACAGCCAGAGACATCTTGTGGCTGATAGAGAACTAAATTCTGTACGGGTACACAGCACCATCTAGCCAATAATTATGCTGTATTCCCAGCCAGTTACATTGTTCACATTGTATGGCACTGGTTTCCTACTGGGAAATATGTATTGTGTAACACTGGTATTAACCAATCAGAAGCCAAAAAACTTATCAAAAATGGGATAAACATGTATACACATCCATCACCTTCTCCACTATGCCGTGTAGTGCGGAATATACCCCATTATCCCTTCTCCCTAATGTGCTACACATACAATAAATAAACATGTAAGTTAACCTCTTTTTCGGCAAGTTCAGCAAGATATTCCTGGTATTCCTCAGGTTTCACTGCCTAGAACAGAGAAGAAACAACATGCAGCAAACAAACTCATGCTGTTAAACAAACAGAGCACACTGCACCGTCCACCCAACATGACAACACTCAAGGCAGCTGATCGTCATGGATACAGCACATACTCAGACATTTACAAGTTTGTTCAGAACAGGGTAGTTGTAGAGCATCATCCACTGCATTGATACAGACTGACATAAAGGTCAATAAAGGTTCGGATCAGATCAGTACATACAGGTAGACTTCTCTAGCAGTCAATACAGGTTTTGGCACATGAGAATAAGGACTGAGATGCACATGGACTAAAAGTAGGTTCGGGTAATCATTGAGATTAGTAGCATTCAATTGTCTGTAATTAAGGATCACTTTAGGGTGACCAATGTCTCTCAAGTCAGGGTTGTATACCACACACTGTCCAGTCATGCCCATCCACACACACACAATCCCATTTTGAATCTACTGCATTTCCATATTGAAGGACATAAACATGTTTCTGTGCTCATTTTTAAACATTTGTTGACACTTGTTTGGTTTTGCCAGCCACTGTCTCAGCAATAATAAAACCCTATTTTGCCAGCCACTGTCACCAGCTTCATTGCTCTCAGCAATAATAAAACCCTATTTTGCTAGCCACTGTCACCAGCTTTGTTGCTCTCATCAATAATTAAACCCTATTTTGTCAGCCAGTCACCAGCTTCATTGCTCTTATCAATAATAAACCCTATTTTGCCAGCCACTGTCACCAGCTTCACTGCTCTCAGCAATAACAAAACCCTATTTTGTCAGCCACAGTCACCAGCTTTGTTGCTCTCATCAATAATCAAACCCTATTTTGCTAGTCACTGTCACCAGCTTTGTTGCTATCATCAATAATAAAACCCTATTTTGCCAGCGACTGCTCCCTGTTTACCTTGTACTCCTTTTTGGTTTGCCTGGTTTTGCCAACGAGCCCTATAATCATTCATTCATGTTTGCCAAATTCTATTACTCACTGCTGCCTCTATTTCACTCATTCATCTGGCTGTTTCTCCCAGCTATTGCACTCATCCTTAATGCATGCCTGTTTTACCCAGTCATTACTGTCTAGATGGCACCCATCCATAATGTGTGCCTGTTTTGCCAGTCATTACTGCCTAGATGGCACTCATCCATAACCTGTGCCTGTTTTTGCCAGTCATTACTGCCGAGATGGCACTCATCCATAACCTGTGCCTGTTTTTGCCAGTCATTACTGCCTAGATGGCACTCATCCATAACCTGTGCCTGTTTTTGCCAGTCATTACTGCCTAGATGGTACTCATCCATAACCTGTGCCTGTTTTTGCCAGTCATTACTACCTAGATGGCACACATCCATGTGTGCCTGTTTTTGCGTCATTACTGCCTAGATGGTACTCATCCATAACGTGTGCCTAACTTGCCGGTCATCCATAACCTGTGCCTGTTTCATCCAGTCATTACTGCCTAGATGGTACTCATCCATAACGTGTGCCTAACTTGCCGGTCATCCATAACCTGTGCCTGTTTCATCCAGTCATTACTGCCTAGCTGGTACTCATTCATGTGCGCCTCTTTTTGCCAATCATTACTGCCAATATGGCATTCATAATATGTGCCTGTTTTTGCCAGCCACTGCTGCCTCTAACTCACCAACATCCAATCTTATCAAATTTACTGTGAGGTTAGATTATTCCTATCACATCTAATTTCGACTTGCTTCATTCTACCACTTCTGTTTTTTATCCTTTTGATGTCAATCATGTGCTCCTTTCTTGATCTCATGCATGTATTCATCTGAGCTCTGGTTTCCACATGTACTTTAGTCCCGTTGTAACATTAAGGTATGCCCTTTATCATGGTCCTCACAACAGGAATGATGCAGGAAGCAACTTAGAGATTAAACGACCCATAACTGATTGACTACAAGACCATGTCAATTCTAATCAATACCTTCTCAGAAACAACACTGCAAAACACACAAATCCCACCACAAAACATAACCAACTGTGGAATGATCAAAAAAGATTTACAACTTCTTATTCTGCCTGTGCTCAGATTTTTATGCCAAAACCATTGTGATAGTAGACATAACTACCATGTCAGACTTCTCCACAACAGACAATGCAAACATGTGTAAGCACTGCAAACAAACCATCTCCTCATTGCATTTTGAGAAATAAATTCATATCACTGGAAATAATCTGCATATACCCACAGAGACATTCTCTCTCGATATCACTGTTTCCGCTACAGGATGATACCCAACATGAAAACTTGAACAATTCTACATGTGTATGAGCAACATACTGACCCTTCTGCTGCGAGCTGTTTGCCATTTCTGCACATAACTATACTGGTCATCATGCGGTACGGGCCTGTGTCTGATGTCTCGACCGCCATACTGCTCTAGGAACGTTCTCTGATACAAGGAGGACGCCAGCTTGCTGCCTTCTCTGTCCTCAGTTATTCCTGAAGTTCCTTACTTCAGTCCTACAACTGTACTCCTTAAAGTATCTCTCTTAATATCAGCTACACTACTGGAACTTGAGGAAAAGGACCAACCGACGGAACTCTTGTGTGGAAACAGTGTTAACAGCATAACCTTTATGCAGTAAACTAACATTCACTGGGTGTAGCACCCATGAAGTGTACCGGCAAAAGGCCTTTTTTTTCCCCCTGGTGGTTTCTCAAAGCCATTCAACTTGAAAGGAACCAATGATGCATTGAGATTAATGACTTTCCAAATGAATCACTGAAAAACACCATGCGTGGACTGAATGCATTTATGGTGGGATACACGTACAGGTCTGTAGTCTAACAACTCTATTGAGAGATATAGAGGTGGGGGCTCCACATTCAACAAACCTGCTACCCAGGGTCACACAGGAGCCAATATTAAACATACTTACCACACACACCTGAATAATATAAATGTGGTTGTATAGAGTCAAGTAATAGGAACAAGTTCATTCAAGGTAGCCAGGCCTTCCTGTCAAGGTTTATGGGTGGATTACAGGGAACTTGTACTGAAAACCTGATTGGATGATTTAATGTTTGCCAACATGATCTCCCACTGTGGTCCATACTTGATGCTGAACACATCATTATTAATGTACTTCAATACAGAACTTGGCTTCTCAGTCTTACATACACAGTGTATGTACATTTACACTATAGGTACGGACATGCATCAGTCACACAGACCAATATCGACAAGGGGGGGGGGGATAAGGGGTTTTCTGTATTGGCATACTGGGCATTTTTATTTACCATGCCTGCATCCTGAAAACCCCTTTATCTTTCATACTTTGCATCTGCCATTATCTATAAATTTTCCTATTTTCTGTTTCTTGAACTAGGAAAAACTTGTTACCTGTACTTGCATACTGGGACATGGGACATACCCCCCCCCCCCCCCAAAGAGGAGTCAGACATGACCTCGTCTGAGCAATCTCTTAACACATCAAAATAATTTTCACGTATTATATAGTAATCAACTGCCATACCCACAAAATACAAAGTCAATCTGGTTTTTCAATTCTGTATGTGTCTGATATGCCTAGTGAGCACAGACAATACAATGTCCTGCAAACTTTGCCATTTTTGAAAAAAATATACGATTTCTGAAGTGATGAAGCACTTTTACTTTTGAGTCCAAGGATGTTAAAGACAAATCACAATCTAACAACTTTCTTCAAACCAAATTTCAGAAAGACTGTTCCTTTAGTTTGTAGAACCAATTTTGTTGGTATCTATGCATGTTCCACATTTCTTCTGTCAAATAGCCAGTCCCTTGCAGGACTAAGGCAAAGGTCACTGGGAATAAATTGTACATTCAGCTACTGTCTGGCCAATTAAGCCTTCGTTGTTGGACAGTTGCACAGGGCCTACTGATCTCAGATCTAGTAAACTCTCATATTAAGAATGGTTACAAATGTGAATGCATAATTGTGTTATGCACTCAATTGTGCATTATGCACCTGCGAGGTGTGGATTTTTCTGTTTCTGTATGGCATGGCCCATAGTTGCACTTACACCACCTGCATTCCCAACTCTCGGCCTAATTGGTCAGTCATATTGTAAATCAACCAACTTATAGGTCACATGCTCAGCCACTAGCCAATCACACCTCATGATCTCAACTTCTTTCATCAACCAATGGAATCATTCATACATCTCATCTGCGGTACTACTACACCATGACTTGCAATAATGTCAGGACAGAACATGTGATAATCTTCATGTCCCGGTAAAGAGCTTTACATCAAGATATGAGAGTCAAGTTGAAGCATTATAGTATAGAAGCATAAAATAGTATCTCAGTTGTACCCACAACTCAGCCATGTTGATGACATGCAAATCAGTACACAATGTAATTACATTCCGGCAGGCTATACAAAACACTTAATCAATCATGTTGCATACAAACAAGACAACAATAAAATTCAAGTAAACCACTTGAACAGCACAATTAAAAGTCAAGAATTAAATATTACATGCTTTAAGAACATTGGCAAAAAAGACTACAACAGTCACAGTTTAGAGAAGCCATTCCACTGAGGGTATACAACTACATGTATTCATCAATGTAATTTTAGTGGATCTAACACTAGTTTCGACCAATGTAAATATACCAGACCAAATCCAAAGATCAGAGTTTGTGTTTTTTTCTCTTTTCATTGATTACAAATTAGTGTCAAACAATTTTTATGCAGGACAACCATAGAATGATTTCAAATTGCCCAGAACTGCAGAGATGCAAACTGTTCTCTGCTCCAATGTTTTTCCTTGTTTGTGTTCATACTCACAATACATTTTATGTCTCGTCAAATCAAAGATGAGACATAACAACAGTTTCTGTGGAACATGTTGCATACCACAGTCAACTGTCCCAAGGAAACTGTTGACTCATCTTACTATGATCAGAAAAGGCTCAAATCTATGCAGAGCTTCACTCATTCAGAAAGCTGATGTCCAGTCCCACTAGGCTTGGCATTGGAAAACCAAAAGTATGAGAATGATGAAAAGAGAGGTACATTTCTGATAGTATTTGGACTTGGAATCATTTGACTAAATGTTTAGGCAAAACAAATGTTCAACATACCATCTGTGTGAACTGTCCGGATGGGATTGGCTGGCCACCAAACTTGATATTGAGGCTGTATGAACCTGGAATACGGGGTGTGTACACAATGCTGACAGTGCCGTCACCGTTGTCCACAATATCGATGTCTATGTCACTACCTGATTTGCTGCGAATGCGGCATGTAACGTTACCTTGGCCGGCCTCAGAGGCATTAACTGTGATCACACACTCCTCTCCCACAGGGATGGTGGTTGCAATGCCATCTGTAGGCAGATCATGATATGAAGTTTAACATATACAATTTCAATTCATTTACACTGTTGGACAATCATGTCATAATAGTTTTACTGGCACAGACTTTTCATTGGAAAATAGAGATTTAATAATTATAATGTACACCGCACTTGAGCTCTAAAACCATGCCATTCATCTAAGAACATGAGGTGAAAAAAGTTTACATGAAACACTGTTTGAATGTAATTTAGAGGGCGACTATTGTACATGTATTAATGACATATTTCTCTATTTGCTTTACTCTGGTAGCTGTCTTTAGCATCTTCAAACACAGAGACCTGAACAGGTTCATTGTACTTCTCAAAATTTCTTGGAAACCAAATGCTGTGTAAAGAGACCCTATATGTCAAGCTTTAGCCATCACTTCATGCAGAGTTTTGTCCAGTACTGACCTGCCAGTTTGACCTTGCTGGCGTCACCCGTTGGGCTGGTCTGAACGTGGAAAGGCGCGCCTGGTACCTGTTGGCCTCCATACCGCACATCCACTGTGTACAGACCCACGTCTTCGGGAGTGTATGTGACTGTGTAGGTTCCGTCTCCATTATCTACGATCTTAGGTACCACTCCCTCACCATCTGGGCTCTGTGGGTCAAACACACATTTGCACTTTTCATTTCCACTGTGCATTTCATCAGGGACACTGATTACCATCAATCGCAATCTACCTGCTTGAGAAGTAGTTTTTCATTGCTGTTAACTAATCCTTACTTTTTTTACCTCTTCTATGTTTGCCTTCATTAGCTGATTATGTTTTTAATAAAGGCCATGTACACAATGCAGCATTCAGTTTTGATTGAACCACATAACTGTGGAGTTGAAAGATTTCAACTCTCTGTACTGCTGGGCATAAGATTATAGTTATGCTCAACCTGTGATCAATCGTTACTCATTAACCTCTGATTGAGTCCAGTGAAGGACAAAACGCGTCAGGCTTATTTGGCACACCGTATATCTGTTCTTATCAACACTTGCCTAGTCCTCTCATGTTTTTAATAAATTTGGGTTCTGTGGCCAAGTTTGCATAGATTTTTGGACTAGCTGATAAACAATGTCACACTAATCATTTCATCTGCATTTGTTCTGTACTCAGCATCCAATGTCATTTCGATCCACAGGGATCTAACATTGAAGTATCAGCATAGGTTTTTTATCCCATTAAAAATTACCAGACATGCTCCATTGTCATAAACGCTAATTTTTTAAAATTTCAATTCCTCCTTTTTGACAAAAAAAAATATAAATAAAAAAAAAGAATGGCATTGGTAACTAGTAAAAAACTTTCTTTAGTGCACCCCAGGTGCAATGCACCAAGATTGCCCCTAAGACAGCTAATGACTCCGTCCTCCGAGCGTTAAATTCCATCTTTATTGTGGTTTAACCCTGTGCTTGCTCACCTTGATGATGACCCCGAGGTCAGCAGTGCCAGCCTCCTTGGTGTCAATGGTGAAGGACACTGGCAAACTGGCTAAGACACCAGTGTTCTCAACACCATCACCTGTGACCTTGACCTTGGTGATGTCGTGAGCTGGCAAGACACGAGTCTGGAAGGGGCTGAAAAGACAGAATCCATATAGCCATCAACACCACCATCCTTAAAACTGCCCGGATATCAAGCATAACCTGCTCAAGTGCTCTCTCTACATTCATGAAAAACATTCAAGAAGAAAAAATACACAAAATTTATCAACATAGCATGGCCCAAGTCAACAGCTTTCCTTGCCATGATTTAAGTACCCAGTCTACACCAAGGAAAGCTGTTGACCCAAGTCTCCAGCCAGTGGAGAAATATGTAAATAAGTTGATCAGGCTAGAAAGTGAAAGTATTGCAGCAACTGTCTTACATCCTACCAGAGATGCCTGCTTTGTATTGTGCTCAGATGTAGATCATTAGCGTTTCTGCTAAAAAAAACCCAATTATTTCCAGTAAATATTTAAGAACTGTGCTTTGGTCTACACAAAAACCTGCAACATCTCTTCAGAACCGAACAATGTATTTTTCTAAGAATTTTGTATCAATCTCTTTCAGCTTGTTCAAGACAACTTTTGGGCCATTCCATGCTGAAAATGGGGGTGTGAAGATATGTGGCCTACCTGCCAGGTACAGGCTGTGAATCATAAGTGACATCGATCTTGTTCTTGCCTTCCACTTCTGGGTAGTAGACCACGTCATAGTTACCGCTGCCGTCAGCACGGGGGTTGACCTGGGCTGGCTTCCTGTTGCCTGTATAGCAAACAAAGCACAACCATACATGACCCAGTCTAACATTTAGGGTTCCTTTTTTTGATTAACATCTCCTGTCCATCTGGCCCTGGTTTAATTACTGTTAAATGTTGGGATCCACTCTAGATTTATCCAGTCCTACATGTGACACCCTTATTAACATGTCCCTCAGCTCTACACAATCTTCTCCTGCTGAATTAAAACGCAATCAGAGATTGCTAAATCTATGCCCCCCGGGCTCTGTGACCTTGGGATTTGGGTCAAGGTGATTCATCTTCGAACTTGTCTCAGACCTTATGTAGGATTAAAATCATGAGCAATAAGAAAGATCTATGTCAAAAACTTCTCAACTTATCTTATGAAAACCAAATTTACAAAAATGGCTCTGTGACCTTGGGAATTGGGTCACCCATCTTGAAACTTAATTGAGACCTTAGCAGGACTACAAGCATGTGCAATATGAAAGATCAATGTCAAAAACTTTTCAACTTATCGTTTGAAAACTAAATTCATTAAAATGGCTGTGACCTTGGGAATTGGATCAAGGTCACTCATCTTCCAACTCATTTCAGACCTTATGCAGGACTATAAGCATGTGCAATATGAAAGGCCTATGTCAAAAACTTTTTAACTTATTGCATGAAACCAAATTCACTAAAATGGCTCTGTGACCTAGCCATCTTCGCACTGGTCTTAGACTTTATCCAGGACTACAAGCATGTGCAATATGAAAAGCCTATGTCTAAAATTTTCAACTTATAGCTTGAAAACTGCAGGGACGCACGCAAGCAGGGACAAAGTAATTGCTATATGCCCTCTCATCCTATGGAGGGGGGCATAACTATCAAAAGTCAGCATACCATTAGGCCTATAGGCCTCCTGATCACAAACATTTTACTAAAAGAAAAAATCATGTCTTGACAGATCACATGAAAATCAAGAACTTATTTTCTGTGTGCATTTGCGAAAATTGTCGCAGTCACATGTTGTGCAGACAAAACCAAATATCAAAGTGCCACCAAGGCAGTCTTACCCTTCTGGTCGGTGGTGAACACATTGAGTCTGGCCTCCCCTGCCTCACTGGTGTCAGCCACAAAGACGGCTGGCTGACCTGCACGCACACCCTTGGGATCCAGACCAGGACCATAACACTGGACCTTGGCGGGGTTAATCTCATCCACCACACCCACATGGAATGGACTGCCTGCATGATACAACACACAAAACACTCATTTCCCATCATTCAACTTGGCAAAAACTATCTGATATCATGTCCTCTGCTTCACGCTAACCCTTTCCTGCCAAATAGTCCAAAAGTGACCTGGTTATAAATTGTTGTCTGCTTGTATGTTTTAAACGTTAGAAAAAGTTCTGCTTGAAATTACAGATCACACTTACCCTGATAGCATGCTCCAGGTTAACTCTTTCCATACCAGTCCCTGATTTTTCCACATATTTTCCTAGACTTAAGACGACAATTCCATTTTTAAATTCTTCATGAAAAGAGCTTTCATTCAAGTACCGACATGTCTATAGGCTTAAGTCAGTGGTTCTGGCACTGCCTGGCAAGTCATGCTGCAGCTGCCCTTGTGGCAGCTGCAGCATGACTTGCCAGGCAGTGCCAGAACCAGTGACCAAGGCCTGTGACCATAGTATGGAATGAGTTAAGAGCTTTCCTGGGCACAAGTTGGGCTCAATGCACTCAACCTGTGCCAAGGAAAGTTATTGACTGAAGTCTTACTCTGTCTACGACTGGGTTAATTTTATTTTAACTCAATTAATATATTTAGGATGCTAACTGTACAGGCAAATTGCTCATCATGTTCTCTGTTAATATTTTTCTTCTACATGCTTTAAATTGGTAAGAATTGCTGGTAAATTTTTACGCAAGCTGTGTATTTATTGCACAGAAATACACAACAGAAATGTGTTTAACCGAGGCTCAACCATAAACATATGTAGGTCTCCTTTACATACCATGAGAGATATTATCTTTCTACTTTCCTTTAACCCTACTTCCAACCCCCCACCCCCACCCCCCACCCCCACCCCCACCCCAACCCCCCAAAAAAAATTAAATAAAAAACAAAAACAAAAATCATGTCTTAATGCATGATTTCAGACTGGCTATTTTACCTGGGATATTTTGGTCGGCAAACTTGATTCCAATGTCGTACTCTCCCTTCTTGGTAGGAAGATATTCAACTGTGCAGCTGCCATCACGGTTATCTCTGCATGTCATCTTGGCCTCTGAGGGTCCTTCAATGGCCAGACCAAGACCACCCTGGCCAGCACCTCTTGTTTCAACTGTGAACTGCTGTGGCTTGAATGTGACTCCACCTTCCAAACCTGGGAACAGACGGGTCACAGAGTTATTACTGTAGCATAAAGGCAACAGTGACACCAATCAACAGCACTGGCAAAGTGATACGTAGGAATAATATTACTTGTGGTCACATGTATGTATGTTGTAACTTAACACTAGCCATATGGTTAGGGATGGATCATCATCCTCACAAACATACAGACAGTATGCTAGAGGAGAGGCAGTTAATGGTGGTGTGCTCTTTTAACTCATTCCATACTATGGTCACAGGCCTTGGTCAGTGGTTCTGGCACTGCCTGGCAAGTCATGCTGCAGCTGCCCTTGGGGCAGCTGCAGCATGACTTGCCAGGCAGTGCCTGAACCACTGACTTAAGACTATACGCATGTTGGTACTTGAACGAAAGCTCTATTCATGATGAATTTAAATATGTTATTGTCATCTTAAATCTAGGTAAATGTATGGAAAAATCAGGGACTGGCATGGAATGAGTTAATATCACAATAAAATGAGAAGTAAGTCATCACTCACAAACAAGGCAACTGCCACTGGATATTAAGACTCCAAATACTTGCATTGTAAGCCCAATAAATCTTGCTCATACATTTATACTTCAAACAAAATTAAAACTGGAACTGGTTTTTCATAAATTCTGTTCCTGTAGTGTCAATTAAACTGAGAAGTCATCACTTTTGAACTTTATAAAGTACTCTTTCTGTGGAAGGGCTAGAGATAACTAAAGACAGTACTCTGTGTACTCCTTGGATATGATGAACATGTTGAACAACCCACCTGGTGTCACTTTGGGTCTATTAGCGGTGTTTCTACAAGTAGTTTCTTCTCCATAACTACAATCCCTTTACTCAGATCCATCCACATGCTTTCTTACAAAAAAAGTTGACTATAAATAATACATATCTTTTTTTCTCTCTCCCCCCAATGAATGTACTGTCTAGTAATACATTAACTTTATTTCAGCTGTTCTGTTTACAACTCAATTATAATGGCAAATGAAGATGAATGTCAATTTATGAAAGAAGCAACAGAAGTTTTTTTAGTTTGTTTGTTTTTTTTTCATTTTCATTACCCACGACTGTCATCTTGACCTTTGACTCACCTGGTCCATAGGCCTTGACCCTGGTGGGGTCACATCCTGGTATGACCTGAACTGGGAAAGGGCTCTTTGGAATCTGCAGGCCCTCATAACTGACTTCGATCTTGTGTGGGCCCTGTTCAAATGGTGTGTACATGACTTTGTACGTTCCGTCCCCATTGTTGTTAACCAGACCTTCTGTTCTGGTGCCCGATGGGGCGGTCACGAAGGCTTTGACCTTGCCCTCTCCAGTTGGGGTCACAGACTGGGCATTGACTGTGAAGTCAGTGGTTGACTCCAAGAATACCCCTGGAACAGAGACACAATGTTGTTTAACACACAGTACCAACATTCTATATACCACTCTCCCAAACAAGAGAGAGTATTTTAAACTTGCAAATTATTGTGACAAACACAGATTTGGGACTTATTCTAAACAAATGAAAGTGAACGCAGCATAAAGCATGCGTTTAAAGTTTTGATACAGCTTATCACTGGCCTACGCTGGGTTCAAACATCTTATGGCAGGGCTTCTAAAAGTTCTATTAGTGACTTTTTAGCACACGAACATGCCCAAGAACCAAAGAACAGATTGTCTTCCCCTCAGAGAGAAATAAATAGCCCATTGGCCTGAAGACACATTAAGATACACTTAGAACTAGATTTACACTAAATATTATTCATCTCAAATGTAGGGCAATGTATGGACCACTAAGAGACAGACATGGAATGAGCATTCTTCATCTTTTTTATGCATGCAAATACATGGGCCAATCAGAGGCAGGCATAGAATGAGTTCTCTTCATCTTTGATACAGGCATACATATGGGCCAATCAGAGGCAGGCATAGAATGAGTTCTCTTCATCTTTAATACAGGCATATATATGGGCCAATCAGAGACAGGCATAGAATGAGTACTCTTCATCTTTAATACAGGCATATATATGGGCCAATCAGAGACAGGCATGGAATGAGCAAGGACTGCTCAGTTTGTGCGGAACAGCAGTGTAGTAAAGGTTGACTGTACAGATCTTTTTCCCCAGTCACTTTCACCCTGCATAATAATACACAAACCGGACATCTGAGAAATGTCCACATCACGAACGTCTTGCAATGATTCACACAGAACACAAACATAGCTATTAACTTCAAGTCAGAACAATATGAAATGGAAATAAGAGACTGGCACACCATGCTTGGGCAAGTCTGCTCAACTGTAACATGCACATAACAAACTAAACTGAAACAACCAGAAACAAACATATGCCACAAATGAGGAACAAGAATGCTATATCAATGGGGCATGATGCCAGAAGGTGGCACTACAGGTAACTTCCCCTGGTATCCACCTGTTGTAGGTGGAGACACCTAGGGGATGAACAAAACCTGCTGAATTGGTCGAAAATACAATGTGACACAGGAAGCAGGTGCTGCCACCATGCAGAATGGGGTATCTGTTATGCCTGGTTAACCCTTTCCTGTCCAAATCACCCAAAAGTATCAAGATGTAAATTGTTCTATGTTTTAATGTCTTTACTCAAATTTTCATGTAAGTTAAGACAATTTTTGTTGAAAATTGATAAGCTCTATCATGAGGTATGCCCCAGGGAAGCCACTGACTCCCATCTCATTCTGACTGGGGAAGGGTTAACTGATGCATTCAGGTTTCATAGGTAAGACACGGCATCACATGTGGCTTCTACAAAAACATCTGGAACAGACAAAGAAGTTTATCTAATAAACCAATGATGTCACTGACAAACTTGCAAGACAGAAGTTATTCATCGTTTTTGTTAACACATATTTTATTTCAAAGTCAAGTGAATTTTGATGATTTTACTGAAACTCAAACTCAACACCGAGTTGTTTCTTAAACATTTGAGATCCAGCATAATGCTAAATGGGAGTGAGCTTGTAAGAAAAATATAAAATGAATAAGAACTGTTTGATGATGAAATTAGAGCTGACCGCAAAATTAGAAAGGGAATGGGTTTCATGCAGAAAAACTTAACAACAATTTAATCCAAGGCTGGTGGGCATATCCAGAGGGTATCATTCCTGGAAAAAACAAATGCTCCAGCCAGCCTCCTCTGAGCATCCATTTAATTACAGGGATGTCCATATGCCCAGCAACTTGGTGAATATGCATGGGTGCCAAACCCTATTGGCACAACAGCTGGGTGGAGAGGTGCTGTGACAAAATCCTATTGGCACAAGATCTGGGCGAAGTATGCACGGTCAAATCCTAGTGGTGCAGCTGGGTGAATAAGCAAGACCGAGTCTTATTGACACAACAGATGGACAAAGTAAGCTTGGTTGAACCCTGTTTGCACAACAGCTTAGCACATTTAGCACAGTCAAATCCTGATGCCACAACAGCTGGGCAAATAAAGCATGCTCACACCTTATTGGCACAACAGCTGGGCAAATAAAGCACGCAGAACATTATTGGTGCAACAGCTGGGCAAATAAAGCACTGTTGAACCTTACATGCCCAACGTCTGAGCAAGTAAGCACTGCCGAAGGCTGTCTGCACAACAGCTGAGTGAATAGACACTGTTGTATATATATAAGACACTCCATGCTGCAGATATCTGAAATGCCAAAATACTTGTAGGAAAAATGGGAGCAACGTAAATGTTTGTCTTTACGTCTGAGGAAATTCCATGCAGGTTAGAATGTACAGCAAAGTCTCAATGTGTTTACAGGCTTCGATTTATGATTTCAAGTACAAAACATTCCATGGTACCCAGCACAATGGTACCCACACTCGCAGACAGTTAGTCCTGATGCAGTCACATGACCAATACATCATTCTAAGATACACTGCATATTGGTACCCAGAATGGTAGTTAGTCCTGTGGCAATCACATCATCCACTCATTCATTCCAGGGTACCCTGCACATCGGTACCCAGACTAGTAGTCAATCCTGTGGCAGTAACATGACCCAAACTTCATGCTGATGCGAAGATGTCTGTAGTCTTTACCAGTAGGCTGGATGCCAGGGCCTGACACTGTGACACCGCTGACGTCTACGCGTTTGCTGGGCTGGATCTGTGCTTTGAATGGAGAGTTTGTGATGGGTGTATCAGCAAAGAGGATGTTAATGGCATACTCGCCAG
Source organism: Hermodice carunculata (assembly GCA_964020975.1). NCBI lineage: Eukaryota > Metazoa > Annelida > Polychaeta > Eunicida > Amphinomidae > Hermodice > Hermodice carunculata. The sequence continues at coordinate 55,991,455 of OZ026622.1, read as the reverse complement.
GCTCCGTGGGGTAATAGAATACGTCACAGGTACCATCGCCTTTGTCCATGCACTCAATCTTTGCCTCCGAGGGACCCTCAATGGTGAGGCCTAAACCACCGGGTCCAGCCTCGCGGGTGTCTATGGTGAACTGTGCTGGGAATGTGGCAGTGCCACCTGTCAGTCCTGGGCCATAAGCTTTGACCTTGCCTGCATCGCCTTTCTTTGGTTCTTTGCCCTTCTTGGGGACTGCCGTGCAGGTAAATGGACTGCCTGGGACTGGCTGATCGGCAAATGTGATGTTCACCTGATGGGGCCCTGGTTCATAAAGTGTGAAACGAGCAGCGAACCCATCAACAGTCTCCTCTACAATGGCCCCAAGAACCTTGCCTGATGGGCTGACCAAGTTGACCTTGACCTGACCTTTGCCAGCACCAGTGGTAATGATGTCAAACTCAAGCTCGTCCCCAACTGGGATTTCTGGCAGAAACAGTGCGCACAGTGAACAAACTTAACAACATCAAGCCCAACACATACAGTAATCAACAATAAAACATAACATAAGGAAATGGCATAGGGTGGATAATGAAAAACACGCTCAGATTTTAATATTTGTCCAGTAAGTTGAGTCAGATATAAAATTTGTTCTTTACTTCTCATGGTTTGAACAGGATGCTAATTCTAAGGAGATGTAAGACTAAAGGTCCAGACAAAGCGTTCATTCATCAGCCACCCTAGCACCACTAAAGGGTGGGTACATTTGGGTTGCTGTTCAGGCATGGGCTCTCCACAGGCCATCCAGTCAGACACTGTAAATATACATAGAACTGTGCCCTCAAACGTCCACAACAGCCAGCAATGATAGTAATGCTCCATAGCAACATCACAGTTAAATATGACATGGTACATGGCAAAATTCTTGGGTTGACAAGGCCACTGAGTAATCAATCAAAATGATTCCATTATATAAAGATTCATCCCATAACAATCGGGTAGTCTAGAACATATCCTAATCAGAACTATATCGGGTCTATTTCCACATTTGGGTTGAACTTTTTGCAATTTTGGGGTAAGTTAAATGGTTACTTTGAGTTAACTTAAGGTTCTCCCTCCCCCTCCAAAAAACCCCCAAGTTGTTCCTCTCCCACATTTTACTTACGGTCGTCCAATCCATCAACTTCAACTTTGCTGACATCAATGCTGGGTTTAACTTGGATCTTGTACGGACTGGTGGGAATTTCATGTTCTGCGAAGAACACACTGGCGTTGTATGATCCTACGGTCTTCGGCTCAAATTCTATCTTGAAGGTGTTGTTCTTGTTATCGGTGGTCTTCACTGGTACATCCAGACCTCGCTCGTCAGTCAGTGCGATTGCAACATCACCTGGTTACAACGTCTATATTTTAGGGATCCTTGTCAATGTTTATTATGCACTTCTGTTACCTTGCTTTAGACGAATGTCTCTGGTTAAAAATTTAGTTCTTCACTTCTCCTGGTTTGGACAGTATGTTATCTCTGTTGCAAAAGGCTATAATTTTGTCACCCTCGATATTCATGTCTGGATAAAAGTATAATTTTACCTGAGAGTATCGAAATCAATTACAAGAATATAAGTAGAAAATAAAATCTGACAGTCTATTAATATTAATTTTTGCTAAAATGGCAATAATGTGCCCCCAGAGGTTACTGTAATGGTGAAAGATTAAATGTGCAGATGGAGCATTGAAAAATGTTTGGCTCTCTACCTGGCCCAGCCTCCGCACAATCCACGATGAAATGTGTTGGGGTGAAGGTCTTGACTGGACCCTTGATGGCTGGTCCATAAACCTTGACCTTGGCTGGGTTACTGGCTTCTTGAACTTGAACCTATCGTCATGGTAACAGTAATTGTTATTTTATTATTTTACTATCATTGTTCACTTTTAAAGAATACTCAACATTTATCACAGATTTAAGACCTATTGAAATAAGTTAGCCATTGGCAAGAAATCAATAGGTAAGATTACTCTCAAGTGACAAGTTCCTAATTTCTCATTATATGTTCAGTTGATATCGTTCACATGACCTTGAGATGCTAGAGGTCGCTTGCCCTATGGCAGAGTTCATGTGACCTTGAACTCCCAGGATTCACTGAAGGTCATAGTTTATGCCAGGAGGCCAGACCTGTTAAAATCTTGTGGTCCCTGTATGGGCTAAAATATATAGAGATAATATATATAATATAAAGACATAGAGTCCCAGGTCTCAGGTGCCCAACTGAAAAGATTCTGTGACTGAAATCCTAAATTTTTATCCAAACATTTTCAAAATGGACATGTTAATGTTGCTAAATGTAGATATTTATCATGCAGGCTGCATAAGATGGGTTGTAGTAGGTCACATACTCTGAATGGACTTTTTGGCACATTGACTCCTCCATATGTGATGATGATGGTGTGTTTGACTGTTCGCTTGGGCATGTATCGGCACCAGTAAGTTCCATCCTTGTTGTCTTTGACGATGACATCCACAGGATTGTAGTCAGCATCCATAGCAGTGATGTGAAGTGGCGCCTTTCCAGCACGGCGGGTGTCCACAGAGAACTCTGCCCACTTGTTGACAGTAACTCCTGTAGGCTCCAAGCCTGGGCCTGTTGCAACCACCTGGGTAGCAAACAACACAAATGCCATGTAGGGTCCGAGTCTACAGCTTTCCATAGCTTACTTGGATGAATTACAAAAGCATGGCAAAGAAAGTTGTTTATCCAATGTCCAACTTAGCACTGTGACGGTTAATTGTCCCAAACAAATTTCTACTACCACAACTTCATGCACATAAATTCTGAGCAAACACTGGGCATTAACTACACAGAATTATGGTAAATTCTGCGGCAGTTCCATCAAATTTTGCATTTTTTTATTGTCATAATTTTAGGTTCATCAGGCTTCCTTTTTCTTTATATTGATCAAATTTTATTAGATTAGATTAGATTAGATAATTACGGCTTGGTAGGAAATGTTATTCCATATAAGCCGCTCACAGTTCATTACACAATTGTCATATTGGGTTTAAGAGGATGATCTAGTGCTCTATAAGTATACAAAACTGGATGGTCCTTAAAATGTGAATCTAACTTATTTTTAAATGTTAATATGTCAGGAGCATGTACAATGTCACTCGGTAATGTATTCCACCAGTCTGAAATCCTTTGACCAAAGAAATATTTACGAACATTCGAAATGTTCCTTATTTTTAAAAGTCTCAATGAGTGACCTCTAGATCTTGCATTTTCCAGGAAGGGTGGTAAGCAGGTATCCAGATCATAGTATTCCCCATGCGTGTACTTGTAAGCACAAATGAGGTCACCTCTTAATCTCCTGTAAACCAGAGTAGGCAATTTGAGTGTTCTCAGCCTGTCCTCATATGATAAATCACTTAAACCTGGTACCCTCTTGGTCGCTCTTCTCTGGACAGATTCAATCAACTCAACCAGTCCCCACTTCCCTGGAGACCATATAGGTGCAGCATATTCCAGATGTGAACGAATCATACATTTATAAAGAGGAAGGAAGGTTTCCTCATTGATATATTCAAAGGATCGCCACAAAAGACCGGTTATTTGATTAGCCTTTTTCACAATGTTATGTATATGATCATCAAATGACAAATCCTTACTGATTAACACCCCTAAATCTTTCTCAGCGACTGATTGCCTTAGAGTATGATATTGAATCAAGCTAATAAATAAACAACAAAAGAATGTAGCGCATGTGCTGCGCCCTGGTGGTAAGCAGCAGATAACATTATTTTCAGGTTTATTAAGTGCTCTCATGAAAATTATGGTGTTGATTCACTATGTGTTCAAGTACTAGGAATATCACCACAGATTGGAGGCCAGGTTTTCAGACAAAGCAGCATTCAAAACACAATAATGTACCAAAATTTTTATCATTTTCCCTACTCTATTTAAAAATAGTTTTACAGTCGGAATTATAGATTTATAAAAGATCACTTCTTCCTGGTAATTGTGAAAATTAACTTGGCAAAAACTCAGGGACTGCTGGGATCATGAGTCATGATACTCTTACAACCTGTATTCTGCTATGTGTCCAGTAGCTGCTTTGACCCCTCCCCCCCCCCCCCCTCCAATTCTGATAAGAAACAAAACAGAGTGCCTTAGAGTATGATATACAAGTAGGCAATCCATGTTAGATATAAAGAATCTAGCATTCAGTCGAAGTTCCACACAACACTTGTGGCATTTGTATTTATTTTGTTTTGGTTTTTGCTTCTCTGGGGCAAGTTTGACAATGGTTTCAACAAGCCCCCAAATGAGATGTCCGACTTACAGCCTTGGGGTTGAATCCTGGTGGTGCTGGTTTAATGTCGGCCATGTAAGGAGAGTTGGGTATGTCCTCGTCATTGCACAACACATGGACGGCATACTCCCCAGGCACAGTGGGCCAGTACGTCACATCAGCAGAACCATCCCCATTGTCTTTGCAGTCGATCTTGGCCTTGGAAGGGCCCTCGATGGAGAAACCTGGCCGCAAAATATATCAATTATATCACGTACAGATACTGACAGTACTGGCTTGTCCTGAATGACAACAAATAAACTCCCAAATACCCAACATTCAAGTCATTACAAACATTCTGCTACAAGGCTCACGTAGTTATCATACATTTACAGTGTAACTCGCTTTGAAACATGCAGGCTGGTTTATCGAATATATTCATTTCAGTACGACAAGACAATTGAATTGGCAACAAAAAAATATATGTATAAGAACCAAATTTTACATTAAGAAATATCTCACTTCGGTATTATAGACAATAAATCTAATTTTTCTTTTCTTCTTCTTTCTTATTTATTTTTTTTTTTTTTTGAGGGGGCAGGGGGTTGTGATGTTGAAATCCATGTAAGCTAGTGCCACCCAGACAGCTGAGTGTAGATTGCCCGACATACTCACCGAGAGCGCCAGTCTCGCCATTGGTCTCCACTGTGAAGTCAGCAGGCTGGCCCACGATACCTCCCTCCAGACCTGGGCCGTATGCACGGATCTTGGACTCGATGAAGATACCCACTTCCACCCTGAATGGACTCTTCTGAATGTTGTCGCCTCCATAGGTAACTGTGACAGTGTAGACGCCAGGGACTTTGGGTATGTACACACACTCGTATGTAGTGATGTCAATCTTGGTGATCTTGACTTGCTCTTCTTGGCCATCTGGGAAAAAAAAAACATAATGAAGTCTTCCCTGCTCATACCTTCCACATGTCAAACATCCTCTACTTTTATCTTTTTTCTTAAGACACAGCAGGGCACCACGCTCTGGGCCAATGGCACACCAGGGCACCATGCTCTGGGCCAATGGCACACCAGGGCACCATGCTCTGGGCCAAGGGTAACATCAGTTAATGTCCTTCCCATTTGATATTCACACACTGTTAAACTGGTCGGCTGAGTGAATACTTCTCTTCCAAAAGACCACCTCATAACTTTTATAACAATTACTGGAAAAAAAAAAAACTATTTTAACTCTTTCAGAGCTAACTACTGAAAAGGAAATGCTCCAACATCTACTCAAGGTGCCTGATTCATGTTCCTTGTACATAGATCTTTCACGCAATAAGCAGTATGCCTGTAATTACATAGACTGTAGTTACATAGATAGTAGTCCAGGTCAATAGCTTTCCTTGGCATGCTTTGGTTGCATTACACCCAAAGCGCCCTAAGGAAAGCTGCCGACTCCTTCAAAAATGCAGCACGGAAAGAGTTCAGACAAAAATTAAAAGCTTTCTGATCTACATAAAATTCAGATACATGCACTGAAGTATAGAGTGCCATATTGTTTAAGCAATCCATTTAAAATACTGGTTTATCCCATACAGGTCTTGGCAGCTTACATCATCATGATCAAATCAGAGAAATCATTCTTTCACATCGGACATTACTGTAGAGCATCTGTGCGGGGCTCTCTATACACTTCAACATGCCATACATGTAGCTCTACATATACTGGACACTTACTTGGTCCTACAATGGACACCTTGAGTTCTCCTTCACCAGCGCCCTCTGTGAACACTTTGAAGTCTGCGTTGTCCTTGACACGGACTCCTTTGGGCTGGATACCTCTTCCTGTCGCGTAGCACTTCTTGGCATCGCATGCTGCAAAAGACATAATTATTTACGTCTGGTATGTAACTATACTTTACGCAACTATTCCATACTTTCCTGCCCTTCATTTTTCTATCAAATGCTTGTCTGTTTCTGTCAGGGAAAAGGAGATCAATTATATTTTCACTTTATACATTTCTTATACCTTAAACAAGTAAAAAGTAAATGATTACTTTAAAATCTTCATTTTTATCATGAAACTGACAATATTCACAAGCCAGGAGCTGTAACATAGAACATCTTGTCAATCTACTTTTCTTGGTTAGTCATAGCAAAACTTGTAACACTGATTCCAGATGTAAATTCCACACAAAAAGAACTTCCATTCCAGTACCAGCATGCCTATGTTTCCAATGAAAACAGAATGGTCTGGGTCAACAGCTTTCCTATGTGTACTGTGGGTGTATTGCATTCATGAATGGTACTAAGTACATGTATCAGTTATTCCATTAACCTTCCCGCCCTCAAATTGCTCAAGAGCACCCAGGTATAAAGTGTCATCTGTCTTAACATTTTTACTTAAATTTCATGTTACTTGCTGAGATTTGTATGGAAGACCTTTCATGATGGCATGCTCCGAGTCAACAGCCTCCCCTGGCATGGATTGGGTGCAATGTGCTCAACCCACGTCAAGGAAAGTTGTTGACTCTGACCAGGTATGGGTTAACAACTACGGTACTTTGCACCTCCAGCGAATCAAGGAAAGCTGTGGATTCAGACCTCCAATTCAGCAATAAAGGGGTTAATACAACAGCGTGCAGGATCTGAAAAACATCATCAGTGTCATAATCATCATCAACAGTTTAATTAGCAAAACATAAACACACACATATCAAGACCAACTCAGCAATTTACCCAAAGGTTGTGGTGAGTACGGGGAATTTTGTGCCCGAGAACTATGTCATGTTTATTCGCATTCTCTCACTTTAATGACACATCTGTAAGGCAAGTAAAACTCCACACCATGCCAACAACGTATTCAATGCATGTTATTCCCATCTACAAGTTAAGAAATGCTGCTCTATATTCTTCTATTTTTGTACGAGAAATTTTGAATTATGTTCTAGCAATACTGAAGTTTCACACAAATCAATGTAAGTGTATCTTAAATACCTCAATCAAGGTCATGGGAAGGTGGGCTTACTTGCAAAATCTCATGCTAAAAGATTTACTGTTTAAGCCCATCTCCTCCCATAACCTTTCCAAATGTCAACCATTCTGTACATTGACAGCACGAGCCGTGCAATATAATACTCAACAAGGCTATGGCAGTGCTAGTCAACTCTAGCTTTGTCACTCTCAGCTGTCAGTATCAGTGTCTTCACTTGTACAGGGAATAATGAGATATATTCACTGGGTTATGATAATAATACATGTTCAGATAGTACACTCAGCTGCTGTGAAAGTTGGACTTGCACTTTGGTAGAAAAAGCATTTTCAGATCTCCATTATATTTTTGTCTTGCTTGACCCATATTTGGTAACATGATCTTAAAGAGATACATAGCAGAACAAATCATACATTACTTATGATTATGGTAAAATACAGAGGCAAGCCAGGACTCAATAGCCCATTACTAAACCAGTACTCAATAGCCCATTATTACAACAGCATCATGCATTCATCATGTAGTTTGTACTGTAAGTGTTAGTAAGTGTACGACCACTTATTAGTCGGAAATCTCAAGCTACATCTATCTGCACACCTGGAATATTCAAAATGAAAGCTATGTTAATGAAACTGGGGACATTTTATCTGTCATGTTTCTAGACAGAAGGCAGCATGGTAATTGTACACATGCAAAACAAAGTGGCACAATTACTTTTCTGCATGCATTGTCCTGAAAAATAATATAAACCAACAATTAATCACTCCGTGAAACTGTGACTAAACAAACTGCAACATGCCTTAACTGTCAACTTTGCTGTCTCAAACAGGCATGTTATAAACTCATCTCATACATCACGCCATTCCATAGCTGAGCTTAAGTACTCACGTGGCTTGGGAGGGGGCGCCAGTGATACTGGTACCTGCTTGGCAGGCTGAATGGGCTGTTCTCCAGCTACAAGTTGTGATGCATAAATTATGTTAACTACAAGTTGTTATGCATAAATTATGTTGCCTCAGAACAACAGCCTTTTCTCTCTCTCAAATCTGACTTGGCATTTAGTCTTGTATTGAGACAACACACTGGGCACAAGCCTTTCACTGTTTTCACCTCCCTTCTTTTTCTTCTTCTTTCGTATCACTCAAATCTTTAATACGCATGCAAATAAATTTTAATAAAAGGAATGTATCAATTACAAACATTTATAGCCTTGAGAGACAGTTTCACTTTAATTCTAGTTAATATTTTCCAGCACTCATTTTCTTGAATTCAAACACTTTAAGATGCTACACATACTTTAATTTTTCTTCAACCTGAAGGCAAAGCTTCAAACAGATCTTCAGGGTCTGCAGACATAATACAGGAAACAAACTGTATCATGGGATACACATATGGTTACAAGAGACTTGCACCCTGGGTGAAAAAAGATCATGTGACACTATGTCATTATCTCTCCTTCCCAATTGGCTAGCACTAACAAGGCATGCAGACACTGGTATACATGTATGATAATTATGTGAATCAAACTTTTACCTGCGTGTAAACTACCAGATATTTTGATATCTAAAGATTTTTCCCCCAAGTTACAAGACATATCCTGCATTTACACACCACAGTCCACGCTGGCAAACCAGAGACAATGTCCAGAAATTTCACACGTCAGAACAAAGATATCATTTTGGCAGACTTCAAAACGTTGTAATAATTACATGTGCTAAAATAACATCTAAACATTCATCAGCATTTTTTTTTCTTTTTTTTTCCCCAAAATATGGCACCATTTAGTGATTTAATATTAAAACATTTGTCTGTTTCTTCTTTTTTGTTCAAACCAACACCAATCACTACTTAATAGTCTATACATTTATGTATATTATCATTTTCCTTCAAATGATTATGCAGTTCCACCTTCTTGTTTGCTTTTTATTTTATTTTATTTTTTTATTTTTTATTTTTTTTTTGTGCTTTTTAAAATGATTTTGACTGTAAAGATAAGCTTTCCTACTCTGACAATCAGACCATTCCCCTTTAAACCCAACCCCAAAATTTCTTCTGAACATTTGTCCTTGAAAAGCACTTTTCATTGCTCCATTTCTTCTTCCAGTTTTTTAACAGACTATATGACCATCACAGGACTGGATGGTGATGTGACTTACGTGGCTTCTTTGGGGGAGCCTTCTGCTTGCCAGCTAGAAACAACGAATATGAGGATGAATTATCAACACGGGTGCCATGGCAACAGACTGCAACAATATTCTCACAGCCCACTCAACCTCATTGGCTGGAGGTTGGGTTTCCATGGGAACATGCACACAAACAATGAGTGATGCTAGTACCACACACAGCCCAACATTCTCTCCATTCATACCCATGTGTACTGCACACACCTGACTGTCAGTCACTCCAAGGGCTACACCAAAATCAGAACCAAACAATCTTGAGTCTGATTCACTGAGGACAAGAGCAACCCCTTCAAGTACCACCACATATTCCTCGGAGTAACAACACAGACTGATGGACAAATAGTCCGTCCAAATTGTCCACAAAAAATGAGGTAGTCAGACGTACAAAGAAGAAGGTCTACAACAGCGCCACCTGTGTTCAGATGACAGCTAAACTTACCCGGCTTTTTGCCTGGAGGAGGCCCAGGTTGGGTATAGGAGAAGGGACCTGGCTTGACGGCGGCTGGCTTGCCCTCTGGTGCGGCTGTAACGTGTCAATCCTCACTTAGCAACAGCAAGCAACATGTGTGACGATGCAAAGACACGCTACTCTAACTTGAACAACTAGTGTCCTGAGAAATTTACTTTGGACTCTTGCTTGTCTTTAAAATGCAAGCACATCAAATATCTTGCATCTGTTTTAAAGCTGAGTTCCATGCTGCTAAGATAACACCTAATTCTTGCAATTCCCCTCTTTGAAAAGAAAAACTGGAGATTCATGCGTCCAATACAGATGCCAGGAATGAAAATGTACATTCACGTTGTAAATGTGACCATTTCCAGTCTGAGCTTTGAACTTGCAAATAGATCAAATATATTCCACAAAGCCATTTTAGCAGGGTATTGCCAACAAGAGTTTTTGCTTTGCATATTTTGGTCTCATTCCCAGGCAATGATCAGCATGCTATGTGTGCATGGTGCCAGATCGTTGATATTTTACGAAGAATGACACGCAGGGTCGATGTGGGAACGTGAAACAAGCACGTTGGATGACAATGGTAAAATGGGTGGCATATGATATGAATGAGCTGAGTGATTAGTCACATGACCTGGCCGCTTAAAGTAATATCTAGCGACCGAGTTAGTCACATAATCATGTATATTTGAATAATGGACAAGAAACACATGTCTACATGTCAACATTGTGTTCATCACGTCGGAAAGAACTGCCAAAGATTAGTCCTGATCAAAGTCTGACTTAAAGTGTCAGATAGAAATCCACCTCTAGAAATTGTTAATGATTGCATCAGAGGTAACCACAGTAACACGTAGTTAGACGATTGCATCTTAGGTAACCATGGCAACAACATGTTAGATGACTGCATCAACAGTAACCATGGTAGCGAGGATGAAGACAAACAAGACACCAGCTGTCGTACTTACTTTTCACCGGCGCTCGTCGAGCTATGAGCAAAAAGAGAAACTAGAGGATAAGGGACCGAGGCCTGAACAAGGGTAACCACAAACACACTCCAGGATCACGTAATATCATACTCAGCTCTCACTCACCTGGGCCCAGTCGGGTTGTGCCGCGCCCTAATAGGTTGCAAATATAAAACACCAGGGAAGACGGAAAAATTTAAGATTATCAAATGCCAAACAGGTAGAAACTTGATAAACACTGTTACTGAATCTAGTTGTGGAACTTATCAAACTCCACTGCCTTGCAAGAAAAGAAGGTTTGAAAAGGTTTCTGGGAATGACAGCTGGGCATTGTGGTCGCGGCACAGGCTGGGACCCACTTCACGGCACAACTCCCATTGAAAGCTTTAGTTGCCTAACTGTCACACAACTTTCACTGAAAACTTAAGTTGCCTAACTGTCAGACAACTAAACTCAATCATACAGTATCAATAGATATATTCACTTTTTTGTTTCATCTAAACATAAACTCAAGATTTCTGACAGGCATAACTCTATGGCTATACATCAAAATGGAAAATAAAATATTAAACTTGTCCATCTAGGTAAAAGAATGGAATTATTTTACTAAAACTTTAAACATACAAGTCTGAATGTTAAAACTAAAGATTTCCAGTATGCTTGTATCTGCAACTATTTCTACACTACAACAAAAGATACATGAATCGAAATTTGCACATGCTGGTAAAGAAGAAACCTACTGAACTATAATTGGAGTGCTCTCCCCTGGCACACAATTGAACTACACCCTCAAAATTAAGGACTTGCTCCAATTACAAGTGCTATCAATGTAATTTTTAAGTAAATTTTACTTTCAATGCACCATCACTCAACATTTTAACATGAATCTGGATATGTGTTTTCTGTACAATACCTTGCAAGGCTTTTATTTTTGGATAAAGCAACACTTTGGGGATTTATTTTTGCATATGGTACCTTGACTTTTTTTTCTTTGAACCGAGCATAAACTTTCTCATGATGCATTGTTCAGTAAAGCATAAACTTTCTCATGATGCATTGTTCAGTAAAGCTCTCCACCAGCCTTTACCTGATCTTGGAACATTTTTCACTATGAAAATTCCTTGCCCTTTTTTTTTTATCGTATATTTGATGTTCAAGAGCTCATCGTGTGCCTCTGCAGATGTTCACCTTTACTCATCTTGACTGACTCAAATCTTCTGAATGTTGAACAAAATCAATGCCATGTATACTGTAAATTGAGCTGCCCATTCATTACATGGTTTATTTCACTCTTTTCTAAAGCAGCCTCGTCTTCAACTATATTTGACTGTTCCCAGTGGCAGATCCAAGAATTTATAGATGAGGGCAGGGGGGTCACAGACCTGATTTCACAGGTGGGTGGGGGCAGCAAAGGAGTTTTAGAGATTGAAAAAGTTTGGACTGAATAACGGGGTTGAGTCTGAACTTGACAACTACATATGCATTACTGATTGCACTATCACTCTTTAGCTTCTCTGAAAACACCCATAGGTAACTTGACAACCCATTCTTGCAGTGGATGAACCAGTCCTAAAGCCTATACTTTTGTGTGAAGAGGGAAACAGATTTGATTACAATAACTCTAATCTAATCTAATCTATATAAATGTTCTTCTTTCTTGCAAAACTTTTATTATAAGTTAGTTTAAATTGACGCGCTCTTTATTAACTTGTTCAGTTTTCATGAACTGGATTTGATCTTAATCAAGTGTTGTGCTACCCTTGTTTTCAAACACTTACATGTATTTACACTGATTAAAATCACAATATTTTGTTTTGCACGAAATGCTTTGAGTCTACATCGTCCAAAAGCATTCCTCTTCACTTTATTCTTACAATTAACTTCCTCCTAGCCCCCATATCATCATCATGTCTCAAACCACATACACAGATATTTCCTTTATGGTTTGAGTGGCATCATGTGGACAGTACAGTCAGACATGCCCATAAGTATTCAATACTTACGTGGGGTATGTGATGCCATGGCAGCATCAACTGTAACACACAACATGATTGGCTCTGAGTCATTACTAACAAGAGACAACATCTGCTATTGGCTATATGGTGTCAGTTAATTTAATTTTTATTGAACTCAATTTAGCTCCATTCTAGTATGTATAGTATAAATTGACTTCATGTATAATGGTGGAAAAAATATGCCTTGTTCATGGTTATTAACATTTTTTTTCACAATCCACATCTTGTGGTGAATCAATTTTCATTTGCTCCAAACAATATGCTTATAATGAATATTTCCACCCTGTGTATAAAAAGCCATAATATCTTTTTTTTTTCTTCTTTTTTTTTCATTGCTGTGCATCTTAACCTCCATGTTTTGAATCAGAATTAATTAGAGACAGTACACTTGGTACCAGCATTAAATTTAACAGTAAAGGAGCACACACCCAGGTCATCCTGTCTATACAAAAGGTGTTATTCATGATACAGTTTCTGTGACAACTTTTCTTAAGCCTCTTCTCTTTTACATATTTCAGATGGTGGACAAAGATACAGACTGGGTATGTGAGGTAAGGACAGACAGTTGCCTACCTGGTGAACACTGATCAGCGTGAGGCGGCAGAGCTAGAAGACAAACAACACGCTACATTGCCTCCCCTCCTTTTATCATACACAATGTCATTCCTCGTCCTGCCTAACTGTTATGCATTGAGTGAAAAGTTCTTGCTTTTTGTATTCTTCTTAATACTTTGTACTATCTTGGCTCTTTGATAAGTCTGGTATTTGTACAGACTTGGATCAAATTCACAGATATGATGCACCAAATAGTCTAGTCTGCACCAACTTTGCTGCAAAAACTTGACACTATGAGCCCTATACCTGATACTTTGTATTTACTGTGCAGAAACAAGCTGATAATGTGTACAAGTCTGATATTTTGTATTTACAATACAGCAACAATTTCACACTACATACACTGAATCTCAAACATTGTATTTACTGTGCAGCAACAATTTGATACTCTGCACAAGTCTAGTATTTTGCTGTACATGTTCGCAATCTGATATTATGCACAAATTTAATAGTTTGTATGCACTGTGCACCAACGATACTTTGTGTTTTTACATTGTAACAGCATTTTGAAGGAGAACTTGAACACCTGTCTTTGTCACACTGCCTTCTGGCAGTCAGTGTCCTATCTGGTATGACACTGCCACTTTGTCAATTCACAAGGTGCAGTTCCTGTACCTTGCATTTTGTATAGCTCCCTCGTCTCAAATACTGGCAGTATCAAATGCTTAATGATCCCATGCAGTCATTAGTAGAAAGATCAACGTGGCACTATACCAACCTGGTCTCAAGTACCAGTCCACCTGCATAAAGTGTTGATAACCACACAGTTGCTGCAAGACAGGCTATGTAACTGGCACACTGTTGCAAAACAAGGAACATAACCAGCACACTGTAACCAACCAAGGCTAACTGTAACCACACACATGCTACAGACATGAAGGTGGCACTTGATTCTATCTTGGATCCATATATATAATATGCCGAATAACAGTCACTTTCAGTCAATGATCATCTCTCCTAACATATTGCATGTATTCTATCAAATGGTCTATATTTCATGAGAAAAAAAACTGAAGACCAAATAATTGGGGACTAGGCTATGTCAAAGCATGATGGAGAGGCTCAGGTACATGTCAAAATGTTTATTCACAGTAAGAGTGTTTCCATCAAGCACATCTGAACCAACAGTTACTACTCTTAGCTTGTCATCATAATTCAGCTGCCAAGTCATGAGTCTGTAGTACAACTTACGGTTATGGTATGGTAACAAGTCCAGAGATTTGAAACTGGTCACGCATAAGGATTTTGAGTGAAGGAAAATCATGTTTGCTGCTCATTTATACTAAAAAATAATCAATAGTTCCTGCAAGATATACACATCACTGACTTAATCAAATTTATATTCTCCTCCAGGTGTGGGTTCTATAGTCTGAATCGGTGCCTAGTGGGGGCACATTTCACCTTTTATGTTCCAATCTGTGTCGTGTTATGAATGAAGATGCTAAAACCACCATGCTAAAATATCTCTTTCTCTTGCAATTGAATGCTCAAGTGTCATTCAAAGCTATCTTAAATGTCAATATGACCATCATTTGTAGTCATACAGACATTTACAAGCACAAACACGAAGTCACTAGCCATGTCTCAGAACTAAAGCCAACACACGCCTTGTAATCCTGTCTGGTCATAATCTGTATCATGAAACATGCATACAAGATTGTGCGCGTTTCAGTCTACATATTATGCTGAAATCACTTTTAATGAAAACCCATTAAGTAGATGCACTTTCATACAACTAGAACTTTAAATTTTCACACATGCACAAAAACATTTGTAAGCATTATTTAGTCAAAATTACTTTGTCAATCTGATCCATTGTAATCGTAACAAGCAAGCACACAGAGCAGACACAAACAGTCATACATAGACGCGGACAGTCATACATATACATGGACAGTCATACATATACATCATACAAACTATCGCTTCCATTCACCACTGACATTGTGGGCTTTCTCAGAATTATTCCCCAGACTGGGACATAAAGCCAAACACAAACATGGGTTTAGTAGACATTAGTTTACTATTTGTTGCTGTAATAAAACCACTAAGCTGCTGGTGCACGCAGTTGTCACTCGTCATGCACCTTAACGTGGATGCTGTAATAAAAAACGTAGGGCTGGCCACGTCAAAGGTCACGCTGCATCACCATACTTACTGGAAACATCAAGCTTGCCACCCTCTGCAGAAAGAACATATAGCATTTGATTTGGGAAATATCACATAATAAACAGAAACCATGAAAATAA
The DNA here is from genome assembly GCA_964020975.1 of Hermodice carunculata. NCBI lineage: Eukaryota > Metazoa > Annelida > Polychaeta > Eunicida > Amphinomidae > Hermodice > Hermodice carunculata. Next base: position 55,975,722 of record OZ026622.1, on the reverse strand, counting down.
TACAATAAATATTTTCCTGTGAGCTATCTCTGGAACGATTCATCAGCAATGGCTGCCACAGCTCATATATCACAACATACTCAAGTCCTGTGTCTCACTAATACCTGGCAGCACAATGCTGACAGATGGAAACACAAAATGCTTCTCATTTTGCCACTTTTTTTCCCCAAGTGCAGCTAAAATTCAAAGCATTTACACAAATGAAGTCTAGTGCTTTATCTTCAATACTTAGAGCTCATGGAAAGTGTGGGTTGTTAACCCTGTGGCCTTGATTCAAATCTGAATAGACCCTTGAATTAGGTAAAGCACAGAAGCTGTTTGGTCGATATAAACATATGAGTATGTATTGAGCAAAAATGAAAACACAATGAATGAATATAACATAAGCACAAAGCTATATTTTTGACTCAATCTCCAAAATGCATTCCTTTGGGACATAATCACCCAGAAGAGTAAGCTGGAACACAACTTTTCCATATGACAATTCCCTTCCATCACAATACAATACAGCCTTTTGCCTGAAAGTGGCACTGCAAACATCTCCTCCCTGGTATCCACCTGTTGCAGGAGGAGACACCTGGTGGATAAACGAAACCTGTGACACAGGAAGCAGGTGCTGCCACCTTCCAGAATAGTGCGTCTGATCTGCTTTTTTGATACAGGTACATTCCATTCATCTAATATTTACAAAGCAAAAACTAGAATTCTCATATGAGCATAGCTTAACCCTTTCCCCCTTAAACCGGCCAAAACCGGCTGGTGGCCAAATGTCAGCTGCTTCATTGTTTTCAACTAACTTCTACAGTAATGAAAAACAATTTTGACTGAGAATTGTAGATGAGCCCTATCAAGATCACATGCCCCAGGTCAACAACTTTCCTTGGCATCAGTTGGGCACTTAGTGCCCAACTCATGCCAAGGAAAGTTGTTGACTCAAGTGTCAATTCAAGGGGGAAAGGGTTAACAGAAAATTGGATTTGTACATCTCTTGAAATGATCATGACTGTCCTATAAGACACAAGTACACAAAATTGTTTACCTCCAAGAACAGGCCTTTCTGTAAAAACTGCCATGTGACACAGCAGCCAGGATACATCACTCTCTTTACCACTTCATCAGACTTCATTCATTTCCTGATAATTGTTTAAGAGCTCAATTCTCTCTTCTTCTTTTTTTCCATTAAATATACTGTCTGACTCTCGATGCCTTCCTTCTTTCACCATATTATATCAATTTAAACAAAGTTATCTGACAAGCCTGTAAACACATTTCGGTGCTGAAGTATTTATGAAAGATTTTTGCCCTGATTCAGCTGCTACATTTTTTTCCTGTTTAGATAAGGTACCACTCACCTGGTGAGACACCGACGGCATAAGGGCTGTGTGGAATTGCCTTGCCAGCAAAGAAGATATTGACGGAGTGAAGGCCCTCCACCTTGGGTGTGTACTCCACATACCAAGTCTCTTCCGAGCGCTTGATAACTGTTGGGCGAATTTTGTCCTTGTGACCTTGAGGATCCAAGATGGCTACATCTACCACTCCTAGACCTGCATCTGTAACCACAAAATGGTTGAAACATCACACAATATTAACCCTTAAAGTGCTAATCACTGCTATAGTCGTTTTCTCATTACTGTTGAACATATAATGGTTAAAAGATTCAAATTCCTCATGAAGATACCTTTTATATAAATACCAGCAACTCTAGTCTAAAGCAAAAAGTAGTCTTGGTCAACAGCTTTTCTGGGGGCACTTTGCGCGCCCCCAGGAAAGCTGTTGACTCAGTCTTAAATCAGCGCTGTAAGGGCTAATATACGGAATTTAAACCACATTTGATAGTAATATATTAAAGTTATATGGCATTTGAACCACACACAAACATTAATACATGTGCTCAATGGTAGATCTCTCCCAAAGACAACATTACTAGATTTGTGATATCAGGGATATACAGGTCATCTGCTTATACGAGAGGTAGCAGGTTTTGAAATACAATAGCTACTATGGAACAAAAGTTGGAATCTGCTTGCGAATGCTCTTGCTGAATGTTGAATTATACATTAATGTGTCCGTAGATACTACATCATACACTGAAAGAATGAAAAGCTTTGGACTAATACGAATTTTAAATATTTAATCCATGGCTTGTCTGAGACAGTGACAAATACTGTTGTCAGCCAAGCACTGGAAAAGGTTACTGTCAAGGCCTAGTTTAGCCCTAAAAGTGCTACGCACCGCTATAGTCCATTTCTCATTACCATTAAACATATAATGGTTAAAAGATTCAAATTACTCATGAAGATACCTTTCATTCAAGTACCAGCAAGCCTAGTCTAAAGCGAAAAGTAGTCTTAGTCAACAGCTTTCCTCGCGACACTTTGCGTGAAAGCTGTTGACTCAGTCTTAAATCAGATCTTTAAGGGTTAACACCTTACAGTAATTTGTAGCATACCTTTAGTGAATACTTCAAAGTATGTTTTCTTGTTAACCATGACACCAGTTCTCTCCAGACCTGGTCCCGCAGCAGTCACTTTGGAGGCGTCGCCGGCCGGGGCCTCCACCTGAACATTGTATGGGCTCTTGGGGATTTCCTTGCTGGCAAACTTGATAATAACCTGCAAAAAGACAGTTATGCCTGTTATGTCGATTCCCATTACCAGCAGTTTCAAGTAGATTACACTCAATTTATGCTATTACTGTTGACATTATTGCGGGTACATGTACTTTGGAGCCAGTGGGTATCACAGGCAGGAGGGTCTGGGAGGGAGCCCATCCCCCTCCCCCCCCGCCCTGCAATGTAATAAAATTTTGAAACATTAGAGCAAAAATAGTGCATTTCAATAGAACCTTGTACCTGAAAAAAAAATAATTGTGAGAAAGTACCTACTACATAATGTAGGCATAATGGCTGGTTGCAAATTCCAATTTAAGGAATTCTCTTACAGGATTTGAGAGGTTAGGATTTTCAGGAAGACAATATTTTCTGAAAATATCCCAAAATTTCAGTGTTTTGAAACCTCTGGATTACATCAATCATTATTGCCAAATACTGCCATGTAACACCTGTTCTGATTGGCTGGATTATTGCCAAAAGACAGAGACGTGTATGTTACGTATGACATTACTGGACACATTATTGCTCACATGGGTTATGCATGAAACATATACCTTAATTGGCTAGGCTTGAATTACATCATATGTTGATCTTCATCAAATATAAAACTAGCATTTTGATCCAGTGCTGATTTTTACAAGGCCTAACCCCCTTCTTTTGGTATTTTATATTTGTTTTATTCCAAGATGTTGACAAATATGTAGACCTTATCAAAAACGAAATACTAATAAGTTTAAAAGCATGTCTGTGTAGAAACTGTGTTGCTGAGTAGTGTGTCTTATGTCTAATATACCAAAAGAGATTCAGGCAATGTTGTTGCATCCAAGCAGGTCAGTGTGCAGTTTGTTTACACAGCTTTACAATCACATCATTCCACAGCTGTCCCACAGCCCTCCACTGTGTGCAAGTCTAATCCAGCATACGGCAGACCTCACGGGTCACTGGTCACAGGTGAGTAAAGACAACAAAGTGTCAGAGTGTCTAGACTGACACGGCAGAGATGCACACTTATGTTACATGTGTCTGCTGTGCATATACATGTAGTTCATTCTCCAAACAATGCTAGCTATTTTGTTCTTGTTACCACTTTACACCAAACAACTTGAGTCTTATGGTACAATAAATCCCAAATTCTCATAGCCTATCATGTTACACAAATTCCCACATTTCAAATATCTTTTTACTGGAATTTTTATTACTTTTTCCCCCCAAAATACAAGCATCACTGTGAACAGACATGTGGCATTTTTTGATACAAGATTATGTAAATATGGACACACTGCACTCTTACTTAACCCTTGTCCCCTTGAATTAAGACGAAGTCAACAGCTTTCCTTGGCAAAGGTTAGGCACTTAGTGCCCAACCCATGAAAAGGAGAGCTGTTGACCTGGGGAATGTGATCTTGATAGGTCTCATCTTCAATTTTCAGTCACATCATTTTTCATTACCATTGAAATTAGGTGAAAACACTGAAACAGATGACATTCGACCACCGTCCGACTTTCGCCAGTTTAAGGGGGGAAAGGGTTAATGCTTGACACTGTCTGTCATAATATGGAAACATCCAGACTGTCTGCCTTTCTGTGGGTACTTTGTCAACACCTACCCTATACTGTCCTTGAACGGTGGGAGTATATACACAGGAATATGTAAGGTTTCTGTCATTGTTGAATTTCACTTCACACTGAAAAAAGCACAAAAATTCAATTATAAATTAACATTTTAAGCATAATATTAAAAAGCATATGTTTCATTTGTATAACTGAAGTAAGCTTCTATAATAAGTCATACCATCATTACACTAACGTATAATTTGTATCAAAGTGTAAATAATGTATGCAATGAATAAGTCCTTTTTTCAACTGCATCATATAGCATTGGCAAAAGTAAGTCAAATTAACAATATAAACAATATTTAACAAATGTGCATAATTAACTGGAACACGACTGGCATTTTCAAGGAGACACAATGAACTGTTGTAACAGCCTATGTGAGCCCTTACTCTAACCACAAAGTCACTATCAGATTGAATTGTGCCATTTTTATCACAGGTCGACATTTTTCGAATGTCAATTTTTACAAGGTCAAAAATTTACATTGTTAAACTTGTGGCACAGACAAAGTTTTTTAAACACCATTACAACCTTCGATAACTTTTATGTGGTTAATGTAAGAAACTTAAGGTGCTCTTTTGTAAGACAATCACTTACAGGTTCTCGAACTCCAGAGGGGTTCAGAATGATGACCTCAACTTCACCCCGACCAGCGCTGAATGTTTCAACAGTAAATCTGGCTGGTGTACCCACAGCATTGCCTGTGGGCTCAATCCCTGGTCCATAGGCACGGACTCGGTTGGGGTTGGTTCGTGGTCGGAGGGGAGCACCTGGTTTGAGCTTGGCATTGGGGAACTGGGACAAGTAAGTCATCATGCTGAGTTCGTCCACTTTGGGGTTGGTCATCTCCTCTGGTTTGATGAGCTGTCACAAAAAACAAAACAATGATATACAGAAACAGATGTTAAGTTTCTTCCATTCACAACATCTAATCTTAATTCTTCATTGTTGTGGGCTGTTAAATTTGACGTAATTCACCACGTTGAACTTGAAACGTTTCAATAAAAAGAATAGAGGCATCTAGGCACTGTTGTCTTGGCGAGTCCAATCATGCAAAGCTAATGAACTCCTCTCAAAACACTACTGAATTCTAATTGGAAGAGAATTCACCCATAACTTGTCCACAACAACTTTGTATAGGCTGTAAAAACACTGTAATATCAAACAAAACAAGTCTGTTGCAAAACATTCATAATTTATTTGCTGAGAAAACACAAGACATGTGACATGATTTTTTTTCTCTGCCATAAAATCAGAACTGTCAGTTTGGATCTGTCAGCTCTGGTTAACAGTTTCACACTATGACCACCAGGTGGTGGCACTGTCAAAAAGTGCCCAGGATATGCTGAATGAAGGAACAGCAAATGTTCCTCAACAGGAAAAGAGAACTGATGCTGGAATCATTTGACATCAAACATCAATGTAATGTTAGCAAAGTGTGTGTTATGTTTTTGTGTTCTTATTTCACTCATATGATGTTTGAAGGGCTAAAGTGAGGTCTTGTCACTGAATTAAAATTGTAATTTCCTATGAATCATGACAAATACCATAGCTGATCTAAGTCAAACTCCTTGGGGCAAAAGTTTCAATGTGCAGAGTATTCTCTGTAGTGCTTCACAATGATAACATTCTTTCTTAAAAAATCTTGGAGGATTTTTCTACATTTGTGTAGCACAATTTTGCTACAATGATAGAGCTGAACAGCACAGAATATGGTCATATAAACGTGAAAAACGACTAAAGATCCCTGCCCATCGCTGGAATGTGCAAGTGGAGGATATCTCTCACTAGGCATAAAAACAAAATTATTCAAGTCATGCGTACACTTCAAACATTATTCACTGGTAAGAAAGAACACAGGTATTGGCCCAACTGTAAGCTATATGTATATCAGATGATTAGATGGGACATTCGGAAATGAACGTCTGTGTATTTTGGGCTTGATTTGACAGGCATGTTGTTTTTCCCACCAACCAAAATTAGCCACCCTACATATAAATCACACACAGCCCCACTGTGAGTACATGCATCTCTCAGCTGGTGATACAAAAAGGTTAACCTTCAATGATGTATCAACATGTAACCCTTTCTCCATAAAAATCAAAGGAAATGAACTGATACTGTACACATTGTCTGCTTCTTTTTTCCATTTTTTTTTTAACCTCCGAAAGAATTATATTCAGGATCCTTGGCACACGCTGGGCACAGTACACCCAGGGTGTGCCCAGGAAAGTTGTTTACTCAGTCCCTATAGGGTTAACCACCACTTAGAGGTATAATAAAATATGTGTCTCTCCTGTGTAAATCACCATAAGCCTGGTGCTGGTATAAACTGTGTTAAAAATGAGCACTGACATTTTCTGGATGCTGCTATATGCTGTAAGCTAGACAGTGGTACGTGGGCCCACCTTGCCACTAAGACGAGTGTAAAGAGGCTTTGAAGTAAGACCTTTTTTTTGGTCCCTGCTCTAATATGTAATCTCAAATTGTCCCTTCACTTGCCTGCTGTCCTTTTGCCTTAAATTTACACACAGTAATGACAGGATATTTCCTTTCTACCTACCCACCTACCGACAACAGTTTATGTGGGCACCACACCCCCCTAGGAAAGAACAAGTAGACAAGGTTCTGTCTCCCTCCTGAAGAGGTCACTCCAGTCAAGAGGGCCAAAAATGTGTATTCAAATTACTTTCAATTGCAAATTGCAACTTAACAACATAAATCATTACATGTGGAATATTTTTGGGGGGAGGAGGAGGAGGGGGGATGACAAAATTAGGTTATTCTTAAAACCTTATTGCATTAGCCTCAAAAGTAACCAGTTTATTCACGGTTATTTAAGCTACAATCCACTGGGAATACACAAGTCAAGCCTGCTGGCAACACACAGCAATGACCCACAAGAATTTTGAGTATTGGGTTAGGTGTTCACTGAATACACATCAAATAGCTACTCGTGACTGCCCCAGCACTGTTGCTTTTGAGTGTAATGTGTTTAAGAAATACGAGGCATGGTCTTTTTCTACTTCAATGGTTAATTGCACTATAATTTTTCTTATATTTTGTGCCTTCATAGAAAATTTCAAGGAAGGTCCCATGGGAGACATATATCTATGACTGTAATACACCACTCTACAAAAATTTTCCTGATTCTCTTCCAGGAAATCTGTTGAGCCTGTCTTGAAATATCAGCTAGTCCGCCTTGACACAGAACCTGAAGATCTGCCTGAATTATACACAGTGAAGACAAACTGCCTTTACCAAAAATGGTTATATCTACATGCAAACAAGTGATGTCTTTAGCAGTGTTATGTGTTTATTAAGCCAGCCAATCAGATGCCCCCCCCCCCCCCCCCAGGCTTGCCTGTTTGACAGGTGCGCCGCACGATTTGCACAGATGCATGCACCATGTGAGACCCAGCATTATCAGCCTTAGCCACCGCCAAGGCACATCACTGCCTTGGTCAGAATATGCTGAGAAATGCTCTTTCAGTATTTACCATCCTAACATACACAGCTGTTATAATCGTCAACACGCTGACTTTTTCACATACACTGCTGTGCCTCATGAATATGTAAATGTGGTCCACAATTAACCTAACCCAATAATTATGACCTTGTCATTTTTGTATCGCTTTTCACATCTATACTGCCAAAACTGAGTTTACAAACTGCCAAGTCATAGAAATAGTTAAAAAACAATCACCAAGTACATATATCTTCTTTTTTTTAATTTCTGTAGAGCTTCAAAAATACACAGTCTTTCAATTTTCATCACTAAAATTATGTCTTTTAAATGTATAAATGGAGAGTTGCACTCACAGACTCTTGATCATCAAATACTATTACACATTACACAAACTAAAACATTATGGTCTAACTGGGACTGCACTGAACTGATTTAAAGACTACATTGTGTCTCTCAAATACTGTCACAAAAATGAAAACATGGTATAACTTGGACTGTACTGAACTGGTTTCAAGACTCTCTCTCAAATAGGAATCCATATGTTCCCTGTGGTTATATCTGATCAACCAATTTACCCATTAGGACACGAATTCCCCAAGGATCCATCCTTGGACCTCTACTTTTCATTATTTACACTAATGATATGCACAAAACTTCTTTAACATTTTTATCATTATTGTATGCTGATGTTACTACACTTGTCGACTCACTGTTCTTTTGCCTCTGTTTCTCATACAACAGAGAATGCATCTAAATTGATAAACACCGAATTACAACAAATTTACAACTGGTAAGAATCCAACAAATTATCACTAAATGTAGCCAAGATTAAATTCATGTTATTCCATTTTCCTCAAAAAAAAAAGATCAATTTTATTCTGGACTTACAGATAAATGGTGTTCCTATTTTAAAAAACAAATGAAGTTGATTTCCTTGGTTCACCTGAACAAGAAAATTTAAACTGGAATGCTCATGTGAATAAAATTGGAAGCAAACTTTCCCAAGCAACCAAAATTTTTAAACGCATTAACAAATAGGTATCTGCCAAAACGTTGTTACTTATGTACAATTCTCTATTTTTATCACATTTCAATTACTGTGTTTAGCATAAGGCTTCTGTGAAGAATGTTTCTTTGCATTGCAGAAAAGGGCAATATGCTTTATTTGCAAAACATGATATTTGCAGACTACTGAATATTTTAAGGGTTCATAATATACTTCGACTAAAAGCTATCAAATTCTATTACAAATACACAAAAATGAAGTTCTAGCTTACTTTCACAATATTTTTGAAACTTTGCCAATTACATGTACTCATCCTCACCAAACTCCTGGAATAGGATCCTCCCGCTTACTCATTCCTTCAATGTCTAGACTTAAACACTGCATCCTGTATATATCTGCTTCATTCCAGAATAATCCCCCATGTGTCAAAAATAAAGTATTCACACATTCCTACACTGGTTTTTCTTTCAACACAAAGTCCTAGTTCATAAAGCGATACAAAATGAATGTACCATTCCAGATTGTTTTATATGTAACAACATTTAATTATGCTCCTTAATTTGCCAATAATCACTTTTTGTATACAGATACTAGCAGTCTTATTATTATACCTGAAATTGCACTGTAAATTAGACATTTTCTTTAGGTGGCCTCCGCAATAGCACATAATAAATCCTTAGCACATGTCATCCTTACAATCTATGCATGTGTAACAACTTTTTTTTTAACTAAAATGACTACCAATTTAATTTGCATCTGTTACATGCAATTACCACATACTTGGTAAAATTTGTTGAATAAATGGTTTCTGAGCTCTGAGTCGGCTACAAGTATGTATTTCTGACTATGCAAGCAGATGTTCCCCCAGGTGGCTTGATGTCTAAGCACCGTCCCTTTCTAAATATAACTTATGTTGTAGTCGCTGGCTATATATATGTAAACCTCAACATCATAGAAGCATACTCAGCTGTGTCTATTTTGTGGAGGGGGAAGATGAGGCTGTTAGTCTCATCTTTGTTCCCAGCATTTCCATGTATTTAATGACTGCTCCCCGATTCTTGACTGGTTCCCTGTTGCCTGCTAACCAGACCCCTCTCTTGTTTTTGCACTCCATTTGTGTAGCTGAGGAAATACAAAGTTTGGTCTGCTTTGTACACTTCAAAGGCAAACCAGATATAAATACATAATGCAACCTGCTGGTCCCCTGTCAGTCATAACCATATGGTCCCAGTGAATATGATCAACCCAGTATGGAGTATCCCAGTATCCTATATGGTCCCAGTGAATATGATCAACCCAGTATGGAGTATCCCCGTATCCTGCTCCACATACCATCTTGTTTCAGATATTTAACCCTTATCCCTCACATGAAGATTGAACCAGTAGCTATTCACACTTTAAAATTAAGCGCTGAAGAAACTTATTACTCAAGACAGAGCTGATGACAGCTTTCAGTGTACCAATAGGTCTATTTACATAAATTATAGAAGGATTCAAGAACTGAAGCCTACGTAGGAACTATATCCACAGAATTTCCATTCAGGAAGGGGGACCAATTTACCAGCTAAAGAGGTCAAAAATCATTTTTTATTTGATTTTTTCAAACATTTTTCCTGGTTTAAAATCAGTATTGGCATTACCACATTCTCTTTTCAGCTTTTCCGCCACCCAGTTATAGATACCCATTCACAAAAATGCTGACCATGTTTCATACACATACTTAGTGGGACACTTTCCTTCATTTTTCTCAAGATTAATGAACAACTGTGACATAAAACCTTGTTTCAGCATCTGCATTTGATTGACTCTCCCACACAGTCTATCACCACAAGACAACAATCATGTAGCTATGCATCATCATTCCCACATGTGAAGACTTACATTCTTTATATTTCTCAAATTCCTTTCAGGATAGAAGAGCAATCATATATCCCAAAGGAATCAGCCAGTATCTTCATATTAATTACAGCTGTTTGTCTTCATATGATTAACAAAGTTATGGAAAGCCTGCGATGTACCCATTCCTGCCAGAGGGAAAAACCATGTCAGATCTGCTTGGTGCTACTGCCATCTGCAGGATGAAGTCTGAACTACACAAATTGTTACTCTGAGAAGCTCCCAACAAGATTGTAACTAACATATACTACAGCTTCTGCACGTTTTTCATTCAGATTCGTGCCCAAAATATATATTGACACTATATGATCCTAATTTAATGCCACTGGTGCATATAAGAAATGTTCAAAATATGACCCAATTTCTGACCTATGACTGGTCAAAGTACCTGTATATCCTTTATTGCCAATTTCGCACCTTATATATTGTTAAGGCATGTATTGCACTTTCAAATTTTCACATTTTCCATTTTATAATGAAATTATGTGGATGCAGTTTGTACTCATTCCTGCTTCACTCTACTTTTAATTCAGATAAATCCCATTTCAGTTTCACAACCAGGATACATTAGGGCTTTTTTTTTGGTAAATAAAGTTTCTCCATGAACCAAAGTGACAACTAGGGCAGCAGTGAGCCGTAGGCTTGAGGCATAGACGCCATGTACATACACCCAGCTCCGTATCCTGTTGAGATATCAGCACACTGATTTACTGGACTAATTTGATAAGTCATTAGGCACGTAATTTACTGAACCAGACAAATTTTCCACCAAATTCATATCCTGAAACAGGCAACAAAACAAAAAAACAACCAGACAGGGATATCTTATGTCTGTCAAATATATAGGTCTTAGTGTCACAAATTAATTTCTTGTCCCAGTAACACTTTTTAGAAAATATATTTTGATATTTCATCTTCATCTGCAAGCTATAAGTTTGCTGACCCCATAAACCTTTCTCCACATACTGACCCCATTGATCCATCATCTCCACATACCATCTTCCAACACATTTTTTTAATCCATAAAACACTGTGATGATTTGATTTGATCCAATTCCTGGTTGCAGTGTCACTGTGAATGATTTAAGGTGAGCTTTGCACCTACACTGCATCAAAAATAATTTCAGGATAGCTGTTTATAGATTACGTACATTTTCAGTTTTTTAATTGAAATGTTACAAACTGCTCACCTGCTATTTGCAAGAGCTGTTTGTAGCTTGCCTGCTACTTTTTCGTCAGAATTTTACTGGAATGTATATTATTATTTCTGGGTAATAATTTCACAATACATATGCACATGTATATCTTTTATTTTCTTCCCACCAAGAACATGATATATTTATAAACTTGTAATAATTGACTGACACTACATTAGAGGACACCCGTTTCTTGGTTTGTAGTTACATCTGTACTTAACTTTTTGGGTCATACGGAAATTCTTTTTTATTATACAAATAAAAAAAAAATATTGAAAAAGGCAACAGGAAATAAAGAATTTAATCCTTGGGGTCAAAAAGGAATTCCAGTGGGGGAATGAATTTATTGGGTCCATAAGGTAATGGCAAACAATCTTTAAAGAGCGGCCAAATCGATTCATCAAATTCTCTACCCATGTTAACCAGCAGTCAAACTGTGACGCTGTTTTCTCACGTAGTTCTCTTAAATCACTGTCTATTCTTTTTACAAAGAGTCTTTAACCTTTATGCAAATTTACCCAATTATTTTACTTCACAGTAACATGTATACAATTTTGTGCGCTTGATCTTTTTTTATGTCTGACAGTCACTTCATCTTGTCCACTCAACTTTAAAACAAGACGTCTACTGATTACATGCATATAGATCTAAGATTAAGTGGCCTTTTAAACTTTTTTTTCTTTCTGTATGGCAATTGAGGTAAAGACTGTTTGATGTGTGATTAATAATACATGAAATACTGTGCCAGTTTCTTACCTACCAAGGCCTTTTATGCAGAAGTGTATCAATTTGGGTCGGTCCACTTTAGTTTATGTTAAAAAAAAAAAAAAAAAGCTCCGCTTTTAACCATTCAAAATACGGCACCAAAAATTTTATAACCATGGCCAAAACTGTTTGTATCCCTGACCAAAGATCCCTCCAGTTGTGAACACATTCAGGATCTGCACTGCCATACTGTTACATGTACCGCATGTAAGGCTGGCCGTTACCACAGCAAGCAGACAGTGACCCTTTAACTGACAGTGACAAAGCAACACAGACAGAAAGTCAGTATGCACCATGGGCTACCTCTCAGGTGTTCGGCAAATTCTGGGGAGACCATCTTCTGTTATGAACAAACTTGAGTGGCCATGAACGCAGTGAAACTGCATTATAATGATACCATTTGTTCTCTGCAAAATGTGTCAAATATCTGAATCTGTCATATTAATGAGTCAAACTATTAAAGAATTTGATCTAAGTCCCTTGAAATTGATGTCCTTAACCCTTGAAGCAATGTTTAAGACTGAGTCATCACCTTTCCTCCGGCACATTCAAGGAAAGCTGTTGGCTAAGACTACTTTTTGCTTTTGACTAGGCTTGTTGGTATTTGAATGAGATATATCTTCATTAGGAATTTTGAATCTTTTAACCATTATATGTTTTAACGGTAATGAGAAAATGACTTCCGCTGTGATTAGCACTTTAAGGGTTGAGTGAATATGTTGGGTAGCTGTGTGTCATTATGACGAGGTCTCACTGTACCATTCCTAAAATACTACAGTAAAGACCAGGCCACCCCTCCCCAGGCATGATGTACACTGGTAAAGCACATCTTTCCACTATACAAACATGGCAGTTGTATCCTGATGTACACTGCACGATCACATACAGTGAAACCTCATCATAACGACATCCAAATACCTGACATATTCACTTGGCCACACAAGTTTTGAGGGAGAAAAAGCTCATTTTCTTTGTCATTTGATGCATTTATTTGACATATTCAGTTATCTGATACCTTTCTGGGGAATTGATGGTGTCACTTTAAAGAGTTTTTAATATTCATACTTTGAGAATACATTTCCTCAGAAAAAGTAAAAACACCCCAAACTTATATTTTGGTATCAGTGTGCCCTCATAGCTAAGATTTATTTTAAAAAGAATACTATTCTGCACTTCCAAGAAGTCGCTTCCATTCCACTCTCTTCACTCCAAAATTATACGATAGATATTAGCAAGAAAGTGGTTAAATTGATGCAAAGGTTAAGTGGGATTTTCCTGGCATATACAAATGTTGCCCATGCCTAGTATACAGCTTGCTTGCTATGTACACAGCTTGTCTCCCCAGCTTGTAACTCTGATTTATGCTATCTGACCCACTCTTATCAACATCCTGGTGTCTATGGCAACTAAATTAAGCTGAACTGCCTAGAAACTAAACAACAAAACAGAGATTACATGTGAAATATGTAAGAGTTTTGGAGTTTTGTCATTTTTTTCCCCACTGACACCGTCCAAGTCTGTATAATTGCCTGTTATTTAAGTGTATATTTATGGCTGGGAAGGTGGCTGCATGATAACTTTACACTGTAATAGGATGTAGAATAAACTTCAACATTCACAGAATACTCTGTCAGGACTGTCTTCACTTGTACTTTTTTTAAATCTTTTGTTTCAATGTTTTCTGCACTTTTCAAAAATTTTAATTAACAAATTTTGTGGATGGTTCTTACGTAACAAACATTTCCTGTTGTGCTAGACAAAAATTTCCAAACTTAAACTTTGGGGACTTACAATTTCTACAAATGAATTAGTTTCTATATATATATAGCTAACTTCAAATGTGAGGAACTTGTCCTGGTTAGTCTAATATATATTGCCAAAGCACCAAACCCACACACAAGTTACTGAATAAGCCATAGTGAACACCACATCCCAAGTCCCAAGTGACCAGAAAAGGCAGTAAGTCACAGTGTACAGCCCTGTGCCGTCACAGCGTACAGCTGTATGCCATCACAGCATACAGCCCTGTGCCGTCACAGCATACAGCCCTGTGCTGTCACATCATACAGCCCTGTGCCGTCACAGCATACAGCCCTGTGCCGTCACAGCATACAGCCCTGTGCAGTCACAGCGTACTGCCCTGTGCCATCACAGCATACAGCCCTGTGCAGTCACAGTATACAGCCCTGTGCCGTCACAGTGTACAGCCCTGTACCGTCACATCATACAGCCCTGTGCCGTCACAGCATACAGCCCTGTGCCGTCACAGGCTACAGCCCTGTGCAATCACAGGGCACAGCACTGTTCATTGTCAACATTGGTTTGTTATGTCAGCAGCCAACGCATTGTGTTTCATTGACCTTGCTTTCATAAACAAAGCTCAACGTGAAGTGTACCGCTAGCACGACATACGCCGCATACACCGCGTGACTCCCCAAGTGGTAAAGCTGAGTTCTGTTAAAAGGGGAGATGGGTGTGTCACTTGAGGTGTTTTTCATGTTTAAGTTGATCAGTTTTGCATGTTTTTCTCTCGCAACATTACTACCTTGCAGGAAACTAGGAAAAAATTGAGTTCAACTACTTCTGGGGGAGGATTGGACGTTCTACTAAGCCCTTCCATGAAGGCTTGGCAGCCCTCCATGCCCTCCTTCCTCAGGCATGGACTAAACCTGCCAAGCCTTCATGGAACGGGCTTTGTTGAACATCCAATCTTCCCCAGAAGTAGTTAAACCCCAAAGCAAGTTCTCACACCTAATGTCATGTGATTATTTTTATTATAAACTGCAGCTTCAGTCTTAACTCCAACATATGTATCAACTAGAAGTGTTTTTGCTGTGCGAAAAACATCATGCATCCCCCCAGCAGGCTAGCTTGATGGACTTCAATCATACCCATTTGAAATGTGGTAGGAAACCATCTTATTTTGCAAGGCATTGTGGCCTTGACCTATGACCTGAAGGTCCCCAAAATCATACCAAAAAAAAAAATCCCAAATCTATGGAGTATCTGTACCCAAAGTTTCAAGTGAATCTGGCTTACGATTTTGAAGAAGTCAAAATGTGAACTACCATTGCAGACCCCACTGACTTGCATGGTAATAATAGGTATACAAAAATTAACCCCCCAAAGAACGCAACAACACTGAAAATCAAAAAATCATTGCAGCATGACCATTTGAACACAGTTGGTAAATTCCCACTAAGATTGAAGTGAATCTGGCCAATTGTTTTGGAGAAGTTGCAAACATGAATTAGCATTGCAATCCCCATTAACTTGCATAGTAATCAACAGGAATGTATGCCCTTTCAAGGTCACTCAGGTTTAAAATAAACCATACAAATTGAAAGCCCATAGGTACATGTACTTTCCTATTAATGTGTAATAATTACAGTGGGCCTATGATGCACCATTAAGAAGGTATAAGCCAATACTTGAAAACTGCTGTCAGCAGAAAAATGCAACCAGGATTTAACCTTGACCTTTGACCTCAAGGTTATATATTATTATATGGGGAAGTTTTTCCAGACCCATAGATTATCTGTACCAAATTAGGAAGCAGAAGTCAAGAGGGAACAGAAATATAAGGAAAACAAGATATACTGCAGCAGACGACAGGACTAAAACACTATATGCATCCCCCCATAGGGACGATGCATAATTAAATCAGGTGAAGTGTCATTGTTTTCATGATAAACTACAGCTTCAATCCAAACTCCAAAATATATATTAATAACATCACCTGTTGTGTCATTGTTTTCCTGATAAACTACAGCTTCAGTCTGAACTCCAACATATATATTAATAACATCACCTGTCATGTCATTGTCTTCATTATAAACTACAGCTTCAGTCTGAGCTCCAACCTATACATTGATTATATCAGGTGTCATGTCATTGTTTTCATTACACACTACCGCTTCAGTCTGAACTTAAACATATACATTAATTATAAGATACCTGAAAATTTCCTTGCAGTGAGGATTATATTCAGCATCTGTCTTCAAGGTGCTCAAGTGCTTTGTATATTTCCTTTCTTTTTGTTTACGTTATGCCCATAAGCATGATTTGTAACTACTCCTGTTTTTTTACCCATAAACAGTTACCACACTTAACAACAATGCCACTTAATTTCAAGCCTCCACATAAACTCGACACATTGTGCACACCTCTAGACGGTGACAAATTCCAGGCCTATCATAAAACGGAAGAAACCTACAAACTGTAATTAAACAAACAGTTCTCACCCGCACCTCGTCTGATGTCGTTTCATCCCAATCAGAATCCAGCAAATCAAAGTCCATTGCAATTTTTTTTTGCCTTAGACCACAGCGTAAATGAGCATAGAAATGAGACAGGAAGGGCCGTGGGTGGAGTATGGCCAGTGGTCTGTCATTATTCGTGCCATGTGCCTGGTAACATCTTGGCTACTACCGTGTATGCTGCGACTTTATGACACACTTAACTGTATCATCATCTGCCGTCTGTTACAACCCCTAATTGTTTACTTTGTGTCAGCCTAGTTCTTCTCTTGCCTGTCGAACTAACCTTTTTTTTTCTTACAAAAGTGCAAAAGATATTCAATTCATCTCCCATTTCCCCCTAACATAAAACCTAGGACAACAAATGGATTCAAGTGAAACTCTCACAGATCTAACCAGCATATACTCCTACTGTAGTACATTTAGTCCAGTTGTCCCTATTATGTAACTGCATGTGCCTGAAATTACTGGAATTTATATATATCAAATATGTGCCAATTCTCTTCATTTGTCTTTGCTTCCAAATACTACGCAATTTGCCATATTTGTGCATAGAACAACAAATATGGCTCCTGTCACATCAGCATGTTAGTGGACCACAAGGGTTCTTATGCTATGATATTTCACCTTTTTTCTATCTTTCTAGAGTTGTAAAATCCTTCTTTCCATAAAAGCTCCCATTTATTTGCCTTTATTCAAATAAAATACTGGGTCGTAGTGGGATCCCAACTTTTTCTACCACCTCCTCATAATCCATGGTGATTTTAGAGTTCTGCTATTCAAGCCTAGGCAACATGAAGGGAGATAGATATTTGTTGACCATGGACATCTCAATATGAAGCAACACTGAATGACAATGTGTTGTTTATTTCTGAGGGATTATGAAATTTCCTGCCTCTTTCAATAACAGTATTCTTACCTGCTAATATTAAATCCTTCTCATGTTTTGGATACTTGGTAAATACACAAATCATCACATAAAGAAAATGCCTTTAACTTGGATTTGCCTGTATTCACATGAGATTCTGCTCCCCTCCCCCCCACTCCCTCCCAATTAACTTCATATTTCATCCATGAAAAAATATAAAAAGCTTTTGATCTTATCACTTTGTACTCAATAGAAGACCATTTGTTGTTCTTGAGATGCCCCCTGGTAAATGGCCTGAGCCAGAGTGAAGCAGGCAGACACTGATGGCAGACACTGAAGGCAAGCCATACCAGGCTAAAGCTAGCAGACCATCACAGCAGCCAGGGCTATATGTGGACCAATGTTGATTGACTGACATGAATATGGAGCTCTGGACTGAATCTATTTATCAAAATTCTGAACATATTCAGCCTAACAAGACTGGGATGGGGGTTTTGTACCTGAAAGATGGAAAGTGTACGCTGTGTAAATAAGCAGCAATCTCAAGACCTATCAATAAACAAAAGACAAATTTCTTCTACTTTTATCATGATGTTGAATCACTCATGAATACCGTGATCTTATGCGACTCAAAGAGAATGGGAATCTTCAAATATCAAAGAAATAAAATCTTTGCTGATCTCAGGAAGAGTAAGTTCAATGGTGATCAAATGAGTACAAAGATCATGAGTGATCAAACGAGCACAGAGTTCATCAGTGATCAAATGAGCAGCAACATCAGTGATCAAATGAGAATAAAGATCATCCATGATCAAATGAGCATAAAGATCATCAGTGATCAAATGAGCATAAAGATCATCCGTGATCAAATGAGCATAAAGATCATCAGTGATCACATGAGCATAAAGAGCATCAGTGATCAAATGAGCATGAAGATCATCCATGATCAAATGAGCATAAAGATCATCAGCAATCAAATGAGCATAAAGATCATCAGTGATCAAATGAACAGTAATAATATTTTTGGTAATTAAAGGAGAACTAAAGATCTTTGAAGACTCAAAATGTAAAAAAAAAAAAAATCTTTGGGTGCCTCAAAAATGATGAAAAACTATGGTGAATTGAACTATAGTCCCAGAGACCAGTCCACCTGGCTTAATATTGTTTACTTCAGGATGCCATGAGAAAGTGAGCTGCGAGTCAAGCTTGGACAATGTTTGGCCTGGCAGTTGGTGGTGTCAACATACACAGTGTGTATTCCACAGCAGCAGCCCTGGCCTGTCTGGCTGTAACAGTCCTATCTGTTAATGGTCAGGCTTCACCACTGCCTGGCTACCAGCCGGCCGTGCTCCATCCTACCTGGCAACAGGCAAGCATGCCCTGACCTTTAACCCTACAGCACTTTTACCTTTAACTCTGTATATACAAACTGCCAACACATATTTTTGGCCTCTTGATTTCATCTTACCAAATCATCACAAATGTCAACTCTTCTCATCTCAAACTAATCACAGTTACTCACTCTATTGTTAAATTTCAAAATGACTGAAGTTTCTTACATTGTCATGATATATTCAAGAGGATTCTTCATGACAATGCAGTTCTTTGTAAACTATGTTAGCACATTCTGACAGCCCAGAATGCATAGTGTGCACACAAATATACACTCCAATTTGGCTCACAAAAGCCACAGCTAATCTTGTGGTCAGCCTGCTTTGGTTAATTGGCAGGATGTGCATTTTTAATGCCTACCAATTTTTTCTTTCCCTTCATGTTTTTATTTATTGGTAGCACTCAGCTGCTGGTCCATCACTCCATAACACAGTTATGTCCACATAAATTTCATATTTGATGGAAATGTAGGTCAAAAGCTGATCTTGCAACATGTGGAATGTGTCACTGCTGTTTTTTCTCCCAATCATATGTGCCCTCTATTTGACTTCTTAATGGGTCAGCCTTATTTATGTGACCTAAACAATTCTGACATCATCTGCAACATGTTTTTACATACAGTATCATTATACTAGTTCAGGGCCTGTTACAGCACGTTCCTGGGACCAATGGAAGACTACAAAGGTCACATGATGAGTGAGTGATGCAGTGCACCCAGGTGTAGGAAGCTGCTCTAAATAACGTAGGATACATGCTGGGTGCATGGAACACACTCTGGACAGCTGATGGGTTGTTCCTTTTTTTGTCACCAGGCAGCAGCACACATCTACATTCCCCCCATCTGGCAGACCACAATATGAGAGTATATGCACACATACTTTCATCGTGAGTCTTTTCCATTGAATCAATTCTCTCTGGATTTCAGCATTTACAATTCACTCTAAACTAGACATGACAAATATTTCTACAATATGATATATCTTTCTCGTTTTCTTTCCACTGTTTTTTTCCCTCAGCAAGGTATGTTCATATCTACATGCAGTGATCCTTCATCCAGTGTTATGGCTGTAGAGCTCTCCGCGACATGAGGGCATCCAAAAGGGAAGAAGAAACAAGCATGCATTACACATGGAATGTCTAACCAAAAGTTGCGACGAAATATATACATGCATTACCTGTGGTACATCCAGCCACTGCTCCGCAGCATCCATGGCCTCCTTGGCATTTTTCTTGGCGTTTTTAGGATCCCAGTCCTCCCAATCGGGGCACAGACCTGAGCAATAGTAGAACACAGATTGTCACAGATCATATACTCTCATTTCTGTGGGTCAATATCATGTGGGACATTTTGTAAATACCCCGTGTTGTGCAACGGCTTTGTCTCTTCTGTTACAAAAAAAGCCACAGTTCTTGCTTCTAAATTACCAAATCATCCAATTTTATGCATTTGAAGGCAAATATTTGGATCCCATTCAAGTGTATAAATATCGTGCTTTTGATTATTGAACCCGCAGTAACTTTTCTGAAATAGTCTTCAGTACCTGTGGTGTAACACTGCTTTGTTTATTTTTACAGTTTTCACCCTTTCCCCTTCAATTAAGACCCGAGTCAACAGCTTTCCTTGGCATGGTCAGGCACCCCATGTCAAGGAAAACTGTTGACTCAGTCACGTTATCTTGATAAATCTTATTTACAATTCACAGTCACATTCTCTTTCATTACGACTGAAATTCAGCAAAAACATTGAAGCTGACCACAACTGACGATCAGCCATTTTTGCCAGGTTGAAGGGGGAAAGGGTTAATGTTCTGGTGATGGAAGGAACAGCGAAGTTTAAAAATTCACTTTAGAAGTTTGTCTAACATCATCACTTTAACGGTAATAATCAAGATCATTGTCATGATTTTTGGCCCAATTCACATTGATGAATGTAAAAGAAAACCTATTATTTGAATGTGAACGAAGTATGGCACGTTTCTGTTTGACTCCTGTGGAGTACACCAGACAGCTGGGCTCTGATCACTGCCGCATGCTGCCACCTTCTGACAAAAACAAACCTGACTTTAATGTCTGCCAAATCAGCAGTATCAGTTGCCCACTTTACGGCCAATCATCGTACTGGCATACACACTGTGTTGGCCTACCTGGTGCTGGATACACTGTGAGTTGTCTGTGTTACGACCAATCATTGTACATGTACTGGCAACATTTGGAGTTGCCCATGTTACGACCAATCATCGTACTGGCATACACACTGTGTGTCAGCGTACTTAGTGCCAGGCACAGTGCACACTGAAGCTGCTGTCACATTTAGCCCCACTGTACTAGACACTATTCACGGTACTTATTCAGTAGTCCTTCCTTCTAGAGACCACCGGCCTTTTAAGACCATAATTACCGGGACTCATGAGCTATCCCTTCCATTTTGTTTTACCTCCACTGATATACAATCGGCTTTCTGGGACCCCTTTTGGACCTGCAACAGGTGTGTTATGAAAATAAGGACTGTTATGCCAAATGGACTGCTAGAACTGGCCAGGCATCCACAGTGGAGACATCGGTACAAAATAGAGGCTCCTTTCAAGAACAGATCTTTCCACTGAAAAATTGGTTTTTCAAGGGAACACGCATCTCTTATGAGGTCACTTATACTGGATGACCTCACAAGATGGGACCAAACATAGGCCCTCCAATAAGACCCCCTCCACAGAGGCCACCCTCTTTACAAAGGCCACTTCTCCACATCAGAAACGTATTTCCATTGGATTATCCCTGTCAAGGGAGGCCACTCCACTAATGTGGCCACTTTTGTGGCTGAGCCTGCTGCATTTGCCTAACCTGGCACATTAAACACAATTTTGAACACAGCCTTCCAACTGAGTCATCACAAGAAATAAAACAGAAAATTCTTGATTCTATTTTGGTTTTTACTGAGTTACAAGGTAAATTTATACTCTGGGATGGATGGTTTGAACACGGCTGACAATGCTGAAGAGATGTTACAACAGCACAGGATTACATTATTAGGTCTGCCATGCAGATAATACCTGTAGATGTACCATTTTCCAGATAAGTGTAATAGTTTGGTGATTATGAATACATGTATATTAGTTTTCAGACCTGTTTTCATGATTGTGTATCTTGTAAAGCAATAATACATTTATGTTTTTATTTGGCAATCTCTCATTCCAACAAGAATACAACACAACAGCTGTACAGTAACATATGGTTCTATGTATCTTTAACAATGCTCTCAGAAAGTCTGACGGAAGCGGTATCACGAAGCATTTTGATCATTGTTTCACCTGCTTGTCCAAAAGCATTTCCCAAAACAGCTTAAATACCACAAACGGGGTCATTTGTCTCACAACGTAATAAACTTGACCCACCTGGGGCAACAGCATCAACGAGAGCACCAATGGCTTTGCCATCGTTCCAGTCGTTGGTGAAGTTTGTGACCGGTCTGTCGGGTAGTTTGCTCTGAATCCAAGCCAGTAGCCTCTGTTTAGGTGTTTGTTCTGGCTTGTCTGGCTCGTCATCGTCTCCTTCCCACATGGGCATGGAGATGGAATAGTGCAGAATGAGAGTCCATATCAGACCCAGAATTAGCTTGAGCTTGCTGTCCACAATATCCGTGCTGTCTGCAAAACATAATGAACACACAACTGTCAGTTACGCTTTTTTAATACTACACCTTTAGAATTATTAAGCTCTCATATACACACTGTCTGCAAAATAAAGCAAATAAACAACTGTCAGTTGCTTTATTTTGATGAACACTTCACACAAAGAACAATTACGTTACAATATCCATGCTGGAAACAAAACATAATGAATGCAGAACTGTGAGTAACATTAGTTTGATTAAAGATTTCAGACTTAGAACAATTAAGTTATCATATCCACACTATCTGCCAAGCAGATCAAACACAAAACTGTCATTTACCTCATAAAAAAAAAAAAAGAAGATTTATAACCATTCAGTTATCAATTGTTTTTTGAAATATATAATAAAATTTATGACTTGCATGCCAATACGTTTCTGCATTAAAAATATGATGGTATATCTGACAACTGTCATAAATTAAATTGGCAATCCCCACCAGCATAGAATCTACAATCAGTATAACAGTACTGGACCCAACCTGTATCTCAGTACATATAAATTAACCCCTTTCACATTCAAATCACCCAAAAGCCCCCAGATGTAAATTGTTGTCTGCCTTAAAGTTTTTACTTAAATTTCTTATTACTAGAAAATAGATGCACAGAGCCTTCCTTAGTGTGGGTTCAGTGCATTGCACCCAACCTGTGCCAAAGAAAGCTATCGACTCACTTGAACTCTGGCCAGAAATAAGTTAATGGTATTTATGTTCAGGAACAAACGTGTGAGACTGCACACATACTTGAGCATCAGCTACAAAAACATTTTCATTTTTACTGAATAAATAAAAAAAAAAAAAAAAAAAAGAATAAAAAAACAAACAAACCACGAAAGTGTATATATCCATGTAAAATTATGTGCATATGCCAGCAGGTCTGAAAGTTTACCAAGCAAGCATATGCAAGACCAGTATCACGTCTACTAGTCATCTCTAGCAACCTGGATTTTTGTAGCCTGCAATAAATAAGGTTGACAGGCCTCAGCTTTGCCCTGCCATGTGATGCTACCTACTGCATTTAATTTTTATGTCTGTAGGAATCAATTACCTCATTTTTTATTCATTATCCCTAGCAGAAGTACACTAAGGTCCTAACGATTTAATTGTCTTGCACAAGAATGAAAAGGCATAGAAAGCCATAGTCAATCCAGTTTTCACAAAAAAAAGAAAAGATAAAAATACCCTACAACATAAGTCAATCTAGTCTTGAAGAAAACACAAAATGCCCATGACATAGTCAGTCCAGTCCTTTCACTTTTGCTGTATTTCATGAATAATTTATTATGCTGCAGTATGGTATGAATAATTATATGTGTGACTATATATGACCTGTAATTGACAGACTGGTAGGAATAATTATATGTGTGACTATATACATGACCTGTAATTGGTAGACTGGTTACATAAGCCATTACAGAGCATTATGTAGGACTTGGACCAGAGCCAAGGTCACTGTGATGCTGAGGACAGGCAGTGTAATTACACTGTAATACACTGTGTACTCTTGACATAGTTACAATGTAATACACTGAGTACTCTTTAACATAGTTACACTGTAACACACTATGTACTCTTGTCTTATGATGCAGCTAAACAGTCTCTGCACCACAGAAAGACTGTAACATGACAACATGTGCAACACACAGGATAAACAGTCTCTGTACTCCCAAAATACTGTGAAATGACAACCTGCACAATGCACATGATAGTCTCTGTACCACAACTACACTGTATAATCACAACTATACAATGTGATACACCATGTATTGTCTTTAGCACTCACTGTATAATCACAACTATACAATGTGATACACCATGTATTGTCTTTAGCACTCACTGTATAATCACAACTACACAATGTGATACACTATGTATTGTCTTTAGCAGTCACTCTATAATCACAACTATACAATGTGATACACTATGTATTGTCTTTAGCAGTCACTGTATAATCACAACTATACAATGTGATACACTATGTATTGTCTTTAGGAGCAGTATGTACAAGGGTGATCTGGGTTGGTTTAATTTCTTGACACACAGCCTTTCATTTCCACAAAAACAAAAGGAGGGATGTTGATATTTTCAAATGCAGAAAGCATCCTAAATATGGACTCCCTGATCATTAAATTTCTAATTTAAACTTCCAATGTGGAGGCTGACCATCTAGTGGCCATGATAAAGACTCCTCATTCAAAGACAACAAGTGGAAGCATATCACAGCAAGTTATTGTATTCTGAAAACATGTATGTCACCAAAATTTTGTCCTCTAAAATAATATTGTTATTTAGTCATTTTTAATGTACGCCTACATATTTCTACCTGATGCATTTTCCACTCATCCTATATAAACATTTCATGTACAGAGGGCTGTTATGACTCGGCCCACTGTTTTGATGGCCAAGGTAAACAGAAGCGACAAAGTACATGAATGACAATGCCTGCATCTGACCAGTTAACAGCACGCTTGTAGCCGGAGGGCACACAATCTCTCTATTTACACAGTTTTTCTCCACACTGAATGCACCTCTGATTTTCACATCAGGCCAGACCCAGGCAGTGCATGCATGTTTTGCATGAAATACCTCTCTCTATGTCTGTTACATGCTCAATCAAGTATAATATTTCTGTGACAGAGGTATACATGTACTTAGGGCGCAGTGTCTTGCCCCATCTGCCATGCAAGAGAATGTGATCTGCAACTACTTACCCCGATCTTTGAGTGTACAAGGAAGCTGTACAGTCAGGATCGTATGTACTTTGAATTATCTTTCTCTTAACTCATTCCATACAAGTCCCTGATTTTTCCGTATATTTACCTAGATTTAAGACGACATTTGCATATTTAAATTCTTCATGAAAAGAGCTTTCGTTCAAGCACCAACATGCCTATAGTCTTAAGTGAGTGGTTCTGGCACTGCCAGGCAAGTCATGCTGCAGCTGCCGCAAGGGCAGCTGCAGCATGACTTGCCAGGCAGTGCCAGAACCACTTACCAAGACCTGTCACCATAGCATGGAATGAGTTAATTTTGGTTTTGGTTTTAATCCTTCATTAATCTCAGCAATGATTATCGAAATAATCAGTGTAAATCAGGCTCAAAATCTTCACTTTTGGACAGAGTTACAACAATTTGGCAGCAGTATCTTCAGGCATTCTTTAGCACAGAAGTCAACATATTCTAATATTCAACTTCCTTCATGATTTGTACTTGATGTATTACTATTTGACCTTTATAAAATAAAAACTTACTAGCTGCAATTACCCTAATTAACTGACATCTTCGCTCTACTCATGTAACACTATTCAGGCCTACAATTCACTCAAGGTTAATAATAATATGTATAGTAGCCTGATGTATGTGTTCTCCTAGAAGTGCTTACTTTGGCACAATATGGCTGAGTGGACTTAATATAATGAGCACAAAGAGAAATGCAACTGTTCTGCCTATGATGAGATGTAAACACAGGTCATTGCCTCAGCATTATACTATTCTACATAATTCAATTTTCATGTATACTAGGGCAGAATATACCTGGGCTTTTTTTTTTTTTTTTTTTTTTTTAATATAAATTGGAATGGGGGTAAAATATTGGTGTTGATAGGTTCCTGGCATATCTGCTGTTCTCATTGGAGCTTGGTGGCACAGCTTTCCCGTGATCCACACAAGTTCATTATTGGCATATTAATAACAAAAAGGATACAGTTTTATTGTGGGAGATAAGAGTTTTGTTCAAACATGAATCAGTAATTCCATACTTCACAATTATCTTCATATGAGATATATTTTGTTTTGTACATCAAAACACTGTCATGACCCTTTGACCTGAAACTGGCCCAAACTGGCTGGTTGTCAAATGTAGTCTGCTTCGATGTTTGGGTATAGAGCACCCAACTCATACCATGGAAAGTTGTTGACTCCGACTTAACTTAGAGGGGAGGGTTAAAACAGTCCATATGGAGTGTTTTTACTTCAAATTACTATATTAATCATATATTCAATTGAAAAGTCCCATTGAAGCAGTACTTGACATCTTTTAAATCACAAATTAATTTAATTACTTGTTGTTGTGGTATTGTATTGCAGGTCGATGCAGACACAGATGGCCAGGAAGCAGGAAGTTCAAGGGTCCAGTGCTAATGTCCAATCAACACAGTCACAGTCCACCTTTACTGGCTTCACACACATCCATCATCAAATTTACATTCTAAGACTATAGTTTGAAACACCTGCAGTCTTCTTCCTTTTTTTAGTCACCTGTAAAGAGGTGTAACGATAGCCTCCTTGTCACAACAGACAGCCAGTCTATTGACATCACTCTCACAAATCACAGCTTCTTTTAATTGGGGTACACACTTGATTGAATTCTTCTTGTCAAACTTTGCCTGCTTGACACCATGACCTCTGTGTTTTCTCCACTCCACTGTAGTTGCGGTAATACAGAACTAGGTCTGTTCAGAAGGCAATGACAAACCCTAGACAGCGACAGCACGTCACTGATTCATATCTTTCACAAAAAAAAGTCTTCATGACTAAATAATTTGAGTACATATACATAGGAGACTAAAGTTTGCCTGTGACAATGACACCAGTTCTACAGACTGGGGGCACAGGGGTTCAACATCGGTTAAATTATCATCATATCACATGATAGTCACCACTTCTAACATGGTATACAGCCATTGTCCAAACAATGTAAGTTAATTTATACCCCTCATCTGCTGGTAAAACAGATTGGTAGCTTCCTCAAACATTATGGACTATGCAACTTTTAATAATAAAGAAGATTAGTGTGATCAGCCATGCTGTTATATCCCTGGTCATACTGTCATTGGCTTGCCTCATATTTATACAGGTATTTACTGTCCAGACTGTCTGAACTATTGACCTTTGTAAATGCATGGAACACTGTAGCTCACCAGGACACCAATTGCCTGGATAACTGACCTTGGCATCTACAGTTACAACATACCCGGTATTGCTATATCCTGCGACATTTGTTTGCATTCATGCAACAATGTTCTTTCTCCGCTGTAAATTCACAATTCACTGAATTGCATTCTTTTCATTTTTGCTTGTTTTGCTGATGGCACAAAACTAGGAATAGAACAACCACATCAAAATAGTATTTCAACATAGGTTTAACAGGAACTCTGTCCAAAATTAAAAACATCAGTAAAATATCTAAATTGCCAAATCACAAAATGTTTACTTTACTTTTTAAAGTCCTAAAAATCTGACAGTCCCAAATCATGCTTCCACTGATTTCTCATCTGGTCTATGAACCCATGCATGAACCAACAGGGGAGCTTTCTTGCCTGCTACAATTACATTCACAAGAATGACACCATGTGGAAGGGTATGCCAAGCAGGAATCCCAAAGAGATTACAGTGAAACCTGTTTAGCGAGACCACTGTAATGAAAGACTACCTGCCTTTTAAGACCATATTAGCAAAGTCCCTTATGCTATCTCTCCCATGTTAATGCACCTCCTTTGAGAGATCACCTGCCTTATATGACCACTATTTGGACTGGTCTGGGGGTGGTCCTTCAAAACTTGTTTCACTGTATATCAAAACCCTATGGGGTATTGATTATATACAGTGGTCCTCCTCTTATAAGGCCCCTCTCACCAGAAGCCACCCCTCTTGCGAGGCCAGCATTCTTGTGCAGAAAGTATGATATTTCCATTATATTCTCCCCCTCGAGAGGCCACCCCTCTTGTAAGGCCACTTTTTGGCTGCATTTGAGGTGGCCTTACAAGAGGGGGACCACTGTATGTGTAAAACAGTCAAATCACACAGATGTAGAAGGGTGTGCCATGCAGGCAAACCAAAGTGAACTAAGCAGGTTTAAAACTGGAACATAAAAGGGAACAGTTGATTGTGGAAGGGCGTGTTGAGCAGGCAACGGAAGGAGCCAGGTTGCCAGTTATGCTGTCCTATTGACCAACATTGTTGTTGTGTCCCAGATGTTGCTAGTAACAGTATGTGGACAATGTTACTGGCCAGACACCGTCCCCCCAGGTGCTACCTGTATTTATAGGGGTGCTGCTCTGATCAGGTAACTAAACCAATAAACATTGCATCATAGCGACAGACTACCTCTCTCCTGCCTTGCTGCAAATACGCCAACTGAGTTATGACAAAGGACCTTTGATGTGGAGGTACATGTAATAGCATACGTATTTCCTTGAGAACACAGGACCAAGACTGTTACATCAGAATCAGCCTTGTGTGGGTAACGATGGGTTCTATAATGAGACAGGACTGGATCATGGGATCTGTAGACACCCGAGGAATGTCCATGTTACCATTATTTGGTGGTCAGGTGCATCCGGACCCAGCATGTGTGCTGTGTGTAACTGTAATCTCCATGTTACATATCTGTAATCCAAAATCATCAAATCCCCTCACAGGCTGCAACTCAGGATTTGGGATCAGGGAGCCCTGAATGCTACTTCAGTCAAAATGTCATGACCTTGGGGTGTATACTTCCTATTCCATGATGAAATAAATCATTTTGGGGTGTCCAAATTTAGGATTTTCTGTCCAAGAAGATACATGGACAGGATTCTGGTTATCATACCAGCCACTGATGATAGATGAATCACCTTCAGCAACCAGGCCATCCTTAAAAATATGTTGGTTTGTTGTAACATCTAAATGCAATTTTTGGGGGGTAAGTAGGTAGGCCAAACTTTTTTTTTTTTTCGCCAACATCCTCAAATTCTAAAACTAGTAATACAATGTATAGAATAATGAAGGATTTATTCCTTGAATAAAAAAAAAGTATTTGGGTAGGCGGTAAATTCTTTGGGTCGGTCGGTTTACGGCAAACAAACAGTATTTTAAGGATGGCCCAACTTTTCGAGGTGCTCAACTACTTGTTCTGTACAGCCAGGTTTCACCATACACACTCATCACATGACAGGAACCACAAGTAGAGAGGCAGACCCAAAGGCTGCTGCGACCTGACAGACAGGACCACCCACAAACTACAGGCAAACCTCCTTTTATGGCATTCAATGAGTCAGACCTACAAAGGTCTCTCATGACATGTTTTTCCATTGAAAAGTTTTTATCATATGCTGCGTTCACGCTACTTTGATTTTATTTTCGGAATTAACATTTGCATTTTTGCACTTCTGAAAGACATCCAAAATGTGCGTTCAGGCTGTTTACCTGACTTCTGAAATGAATGCAGATTGATCCTTCACAATGTAAGGTTTAAGTTTCAGATTCACCTACCAAATTGGTTGGTTTGCACATGTTCGATATCTGGCAAACATGCATATCTTGCATTCACACACACACAACAGAATTTGTGCAAGTAGACATTACCTGTTAGCTCACGCAAAAATACCCCCTCCATCAGTAGGTTTTGCTTTCAGAAGCGGCTTGCGCATTCTTGACAATTGCAGAAAAATTTTAGCTAGTCTGAACGCTGCTTTTGCAAGTGTTACGAATAAAATGCGATAAATTTTAGCAGTGTGAAAGGGGCTACAGGGAACACAGCAAAAAATATGGCGGTGTTACAACCTCCCTTTACCACACGAGCCTTTGTCAGTCTCTTGACCAAGACAAGGCGCTCACTACCACTCAATACCCCCCACGAAGTATCTGCTGAGGAAAGGAAAGTCCATGATTGAGATGATATACACAACAATCAGTCTGTCCACTCCGTAACATCTCAATGACCATCATGGTTTATCTCTCCGCACTTGTATCAGTGGAACACGTGTCATTTCTCAGATTTACCAACTTCTCTGGTCAAAAGGTCCTTATGTGAATGAAGGTCCTCAGCTAAAAGTCAGTGTTTATCAATGAAAACCAACTTCAGAGCTCTATTAAGTACCACTTATTGAGTTAAGGGGAGCCAAGGTATATATTTCTACGTTAGATTGGTCATGAAGTACAGATAGGTGTGAATATCAACTCACACTCTCCTTGTAAATAGCAAACACTGATAATCAAGTGTCTGTTTTCATGTTTGCTTGTTTGTTTGCTAGCTTATTTATTTTTGATCATTACTTCATCAATACAAAGAGCAAAACCATGATGAAGTTTGTTTTTTTTTCTGACACTATTATCCACTGCTATCATCTAAAACAATAACAAAACAACAAAAACAAAATAATCCCAGTTTTACCATACTTTGTTTTGCACATTTTTGTTTCCATAAGTTGAGAAACCATGCCTCCACATGATTAGATTAGATGTACTGATGCTAAGATCATTAGAGGCTTGACAGAGTCTAACCTGCACCTCCCTTAGGCCAGCAGAATCGCTGCCATTGCCTACAGGTATCATATGACAAGTTTCGCTCGATCCACCCACAATCACACATGAGCAAACACAACCCAGTGTGCATGTCAATCCTTTACAAGTGCAGCTCCTAAATACTCCACTTTTCTCTGTTTTGCAACATCAATGGAAATTTCATTTTACATGACAGACACGAGACATGCACAAAAAAAAAATGTCTTGGGAAAAAAATATGTGGAGTTATTTGTAACTTGAGGCTTCAACTAATTCACTACCAGTCCCTGATTTCCCCTGCATTTACCTGTGTTTATTTCGATCATGATTTCGGACTGAGCCTAAGGCTGTGTCAATGTATTTCCTTAGCATGGGTTGCACACTAAGCTAGGTGCACATCCCAAACTAAGGAAAGTTCTTGACCTGTGCCTGTTATGTTACAGAGAGTCTCACCTGCAATTCTCATTCAAACTTTTTTCTTTACTGTTGACATCAGTAATAGTCAAAAATGTTGATGCAGACAACATTTACCCAGCAGCCAGTTTTGGGCAAGCTAAATGGGGAATAAGTTAATTTGAAATTTTTGTCTGTCCAAATTTTTCGTGCAGAGAGCTTTTGAGTAGGAGAATGCAGTTTAAATTTGGTGGTTTTACATTGCCACGCATGTCATGCAAGAGGGTAGGAAAGGGGCTTCCCGTACTGGCGTACTGGGGCTTTTTATTTACCGTACTGGCATACTGGAAGCCCTCTTATTTTACATACTTTGTACTATCCAAAATTTTGAAAGATTTTTATTTTCCGTACTACGTACTCTAGAAAAATAATTACCTGTACCAGCGTACTGAAATCCCCCCCCCTTACCCCCCTTCATGCAAAAACTCACTGGGCAAGGCCTTTATTTCCATATGTAAAATGACTCCACAATGAACGTATGTTAAAGGTCAATGTCCAGAAATAAGTTCATAGTTTGTCAGTCATGGTTACTCCTATATTTTTTATTTCAACTGACTTCACTTATTGGAATGTTGAAGTTCACGAGCTGTGTGTCTGGAAGTCCAAAAAAAGTATCTGCAGAGACTGCAAGTCATGGCTCTGGACCCAGATTAAGAGAAGTCAGTGATGTACAATCTATGGGCACATACCTGTGTAAGCAGTGTCACCCACTAACATACTTTTTGGCTTTCCTTTTTGCCTTTTTTTTAATAAGTACATGACCCATGTGAAATAAAGAAGGAGCAATCCCATGTCACCTCCAACAGAGACATAACTATGGCACTGTAACCCTCTGACTATAATGCCATCATGGTGAACATCATATCATCTCAAGTGTGAAATGAGGACCACTGTTTCACCAAAGTACAAGTGACATGACAATATGATCATTCAAACAACAAGATTTGAAATATATACCAGTGTACATTTTTTTTCTCTCATTTTTCAATTATCCTACCATAACTTTTTCATGGAAACTTCACAAGTGAAGAACTGCCACTAATTTTACTCTAGAGTAATGACACAGGATTCTAAAACCTGGTTTTGGGAATGAGAGGGTCAATATCATACAGCAGGTGAGCATACCACAGTGTAGCCGCACTGACCGACAATAGCACTGCATCCTATTATGTATGTTCATTACCTGTGAACCATGCACTCGCTCACAATACGTGGCAGCCAAAACACCGGGTTCTTCACATTTCACACATCAAAATGTACCTTGCTTACTTTTCCAACAGAAGTTTTGCATCAAACTGGGAATATTTTTGCTGAAAAATGCAATTTTTCGTCCATGATGGGTCTTCCAAAGAGAGTGGACATTACATCCTGATTTCTCTTCCAAGGACAAGCAGTCAGGGTTTGGCAGGCAGTAGGTTAACTTAACCTTTCCTTTATTCATGAAACTGACCAAGATTTTTGAAAAGATGTTTGCATCAATAGTTTTTCTTAGCCTTTCATCAATGGAAAACATTTTAAATCATGACATTCTGTAGATCCAATTGACTTTGCTGTAGATCCAATCAACTATGCCATAGATCCAATTAACTTTGCTGTTGATCCAATTAATTT
This sequence comes from Hermodice carunculata, assembly GCA_964020975.1. Taxonomy (NCBI): domain Eukaryota; kingdom Metazoa; phylum Annelida; class Polychaeta; order Eunicida; family Amphinomidae; genus Hermodice; species Hermodice carunculata. Next base: position 55,942,654 of record OZ026622.1, on the reverse strand, counting down.
TGCTGTAGATCCAATTAACTTGCTGCAGATCCAATTTACTTTTCTGCAGATCCAATTAATTTTGCTGTTGATCCAATTAACTTTGCTATTGATCCAATTCATTTGCTGCACATCCAATTAACTTGCTGCAGGTCCAATTAACTTTTCTGTAGACCCAGTTAACTTTGCTGTAAATCCAATTAACTTTGCCGTAGATCAAATTGACTTTGCTGTATTTTTTCTTTTTGACTAATTATACTGATAACCCAAAACTGTGAGAATAAAAACACAATAAAACAGTATTTTAATGTAGTTTTTATACAAATCATATCCAAAATAGTGAAATTAAAGCTTCATTTAAATTCCTGAAATGCAAAAACCATGCAAATTTACATATGTGAAAATAGGTCCATAGCTGGGCCACCTCTGAGGAGAGCATAATCACCAGCTTATCACCTGCTTTCTGTACCACAGCTCGGCCACTGCGCATTTCACTTGCACCAAGGAAAGCTGTTGCCTCGGCCTTATTCCCAGTGCTAAGGGGTTAATAATGGATTTGTATGGACTGCATAAGGTCTTCCTACACAGAGTGGCAAACATTCTGTGGCAAACATTCTTCCCTTTTCAAGTTAACTTATATGAAGAGACAGAACCCATTACCATGTCAATGGTGACTGGTGACTGTCACACAGCCCTGGATTACTGATCCACTCCACTTAATCTCACCTTTTCTGTGTTCAATACCATATCCTTCTTTTTACACAACCCTGGATCACTGATCCACTCCACTTAATCTCACGCTTTCTGCATTTAATACCAGATCCTTCCACACAACCCTGGATTAGGTACATGTACCACTCGACTTGATCTCATATTTTCTGGGTTTAATACAACATCCCGCCTGTCAACCCTCAAGCTGGCCATCTGTTGCAGGCCTTCCGCTTCCTTGAATTTGGCACAGGAAAAAAACCCTAAGTCGGCACTTTCAGGAGATTGGTTATCTACCAGGCCGTTGTTGTCAACAAATGAAAAATATATATTTCTGAAATATGTTATTGTTGCACACTTGTTTCTTTCAGTTAAAAAAAAAAAAAATCTGGCACAGCCTTTGCCTACCAGATTTGCTTCTGATTGATTGGCGTAGAAATTAACCCATGCCTGGTCAGAGTAGAACTGATTCAGTAGCTTTCCTTGGCACCAGTTGGGTGCATTCTGCCCAAACCAGTCCATGGAAAGTTATTGGCCTAAGGTGTGCCACCATGAATGGTCTTACATATAAATTTCAGCGAAGTATTTTCTAGTAACAGGAAATTTAAGTGAAACCATTACGGCAGATGACAGTTACCATACCAGCACTTTAGATGATTTGAGCAGAGAAGGGGTTAACAAGCTTTTACATTGTTTGTAAACACCAGCTACTGCCATAACATCAAAATTTATTCACATAATGTGCCATATCTCATTTGAAATTTAAATTTCACCAAAACGTGCATTTAATTAGCAGTTGTACATAATACATGTATATTGTAACTGTATCCACCCTACATTTGTGCCAGTATTTTAAGTAAACCTGTTACACAAATAAACTTGTCAGGTATGAGGAGACTTTGCTGGCATTTTGTGTAACTGTCAATCTGGTACATGTCATCCAATGGCAATCTTCTTGCACCAGCTAGGGAAAAACATTTTCTGCCTTTACATCTTGAAAATTGGGCAAAGAAAAAGTGATCTGTCCCAGATGATCACCTGAAGCCTCTAGTACTAGTCACTTCTACTCAGCCTCAGTCCTGCTCAATCCTAGTCAACACCTATTTTGGTACTTCACCTACAGTTCTGGTATCTCCTTTCCCAGGCCACCCCCACCACCAGCAAGCTTCCCTACCCATCCTGCCACACTCATATAGAGTGACCTTTGACCGTTCCCACAACCAATCAGCTGGGAGTTCTTGCATTGCTGTCACCTGGAGCCGAGTATGTTACAGACCAGGTGATGGTGCAGCAGGGCTATTCTTACTGGCACTATATTTAGCCAGCTTACTTTAAGTGGGCCAACACCACTTTCCAGGCTCTTCCAGGAAGGGATTGATAGGGGTTTGAATAAGATTTGCTGAGCTGGCGGAAAATGTGGAATTTTGAAGGCTAACTCTAATCCTGCTGGGCTGTTATCTTCTGGTATCAGTGACACCCATTTACCAGAATCATAACAGGATTTTAAGTGACATGGATGCAGGTCAAAGAAGTCCCCTTATACATCCCAAGCCCAGATGTACCTCTGCCCCACCAAAATGCAGTTGCATATGGAAACATCCTGGCTTGAGAATCAGAATAATTCACACCCTCAAGATAGGGTTAAACTTGCCAGAGTTCTCTCCACATAATGAAGATCAGTATAAGTTTGATCTTCACCAAGTAATGAGCCAAACTCCAGTCTCCCAAGGTTCTTGTTTCTGCCCTGTGGCTTTACTATTCTACAAGGTTTAAAGTTTCTAAGTACTTACCAGCCAAGCAAGAGTTAATTTGTCACATATAGTAACAATGTATCAAAACATCAGAAGCCAGTGTAGGTCTTTGATGACATTGTGACAAAATAATCATTGCAAGTTAGTAGACCTGCAACAATGTTCATTGTTAGTCTCTCTCTCCCTCTCTATCTCTCTTTTTAAATTTCTGGCAGACTGCACCCTGTGTACACGTGTTGGGTAATGCTACTGCCAGTTCAGAACCACAGAGATGATAAAACACACTATGCATTTACTTCCACTATTTATTAATAGTGAAAACAAAACATACAAATGTATAAGTTTTCTGATAGCTTTTCATGGTGAGCAACTCCCAGAGAGGCATACATATACAGTGGTACCTGTCTTGAGAGACCCCTCCAATGAGAGACTGTATATTTTTTTAAGACCACTCTCTCAGAACACTGTTCTGCCTTTTTCATGTTATTATACCTCTAATGAAAGACCACCTGTTTTGAGACCACATTTTCACCTGCCCTAGGGGCAGTCTCTCAAGAGAGGGACCACTTTATTAATATTAGCCACATATCATAGAGATCTCGGGTGGGGGGGAGGGCAGAAACAGACAGACACACGGACAAACAGACACAGGGGGAGACAGAGACCCTCGTTCTCTTGTCTCAGCCATGTTCCTACTTGGCATAAGTGACTGACAGTATAGAATGCTTATACTGTCACAGTCCTGTGCACCCAATTCCACATCATCTGACAGTTAAGCTGCTGACATCCAGTATGGGTTTTTTTTCAGTTGTCTGTCTGTCCGTTCATCCATCCCATTTATCTCATATCCTCTTGTACCTATGGAATTAAACTTGTGACATTCAAAATACCTGCAAAACAAAAAATTTTGGTCACCTGAGCAGAGGCTGCATAAAGTCTACAATTGAAAGACAAGGCAACTCTTGATGAAAGAAGATACACATGTACTCTATATGCTAAATGCCTGACCAGTTCATCCATAACTGGACTTATCAGAAATGAGTGATATCTGTTCAATTCCTGATAAACATAAATGTTTATGTTTACTAGTTACAGGGAGTTGGTCTATACTACAACTTTACAACTTTGTGCTACATGCCATATTATGTATGGAGACTTTTGGTTTGTGTGTGTGCAAGCATGCATGGGTGTGAAACTGCTTTTCAAAAATGTTAAGTGGAAGCACTTTCAACAGGCACTGCACACTATGGTTGCAGCATCCTTGGCTCCTGCCAAGATTCCCTCAACCACCAGCTCCCAGATCGGACTACATCTGCTGCACACTGTTGACTTGTAAAAAATGAAAGTGGCACTGTACTTTTGCAAAATGATCTATTTTCCTAGCCTGTACCACCCTGACTTTAACAACATGTGCATTTCATGCCTCAGACTCGTATGTTTTACCAAGTCTAGACTATGATATAATGTTGTTAACCAGAAGAACGATAGAAAAAATGGAGCTATTTTTGGCAGCTGTGCATAGCAAAGCTGAACACAAGAGCAATACATAACTGAGCAGCAGTGGTACGAGGATATTTCAACATCGCATGAACATATTTCTGGATCACATCCAAGACTGGGGCAAAATCACAGGTAGTAAGGGACCGACCTAAATGGTGGACTTATTATAGTTTTCATGCTGCAGCTATCAATGAGATACACAGCCACACTTAAGAAATGGAAATGCTGAATATGTTGCCTGCTTTGCATCGATCTGCAATCCAAGCAACAAGAGCTAGAGGTCAGATTCGTGACACTGTCTGATGGAAAACTTACAGAGGCATCTGATGGGGAAAAAAATTGAGGCCTAAAAAGTTTTCCTGTGTAGCACACCTGAAGAAATAGGCAAAGTCAGCATTTGTTTTGCCTGACAGCTGACTGAGGGCCACTGTCATTATTGAACGACAGCTAACTGAGGGCCACTGTCATTATTGACTGACAGCTGACTTAGGGCCACTGTCATTATTGAACGACAGCTGACTGAGGGCCATTGTCATTATTGACTGACAGCTGACTGAGGGCCATTGTCATTATTGACTGACAGCTGACTTAGGGCCACTGTAATTATTGAGCTCTTTTAGTGCCAACTGCAACTAAAGTCAAACAACTTAAAGGGGACTGATGAGAATTGGCTCCTTCAGCGCTAATCATGTCTCAAGTTGATCTACTAAAGTGAAACTAGTCTGAATTATCATTAGGGTCCCAGATTCATATTCCTCATAAAAAGACCTTTCATTCCAGTACCAGTAAGCCTATAGTTCCACAGAGAATACCCCAGTTCAACAGCTGTTCTGGGTGCGCATTGGGCCCATGGCGCCCTATGCGTGCCAAGAAAAGCTGTTGACTCAGTCCAAAATTTGGCACTGAAAGGGTTAAGCCTTTTCATCTTATATAACCCTTTGAGTGTCAGGTAAAGACTGAATCAACCCCTTTGTTGAGAGAGGCATTTTGCATCTAGGAATTTTTGGCCAATTTATACTGAAAAGGGCTAATCACAGACTCTTGGTTAGCACTAGGAATTATGCAAATGAAGGCAATTTGGCTAAAATGACACATGTATTAGCCAAACTCATATTTCTTTAGCCAAATTAATTAAACTTTTAACCTGAGGCTAGTTTTACATGAGCCAGTCTAAACATAGATCGAAATCTAAAATTTCTTCGGCCAACTTGGTTTTAAGATGGCAAGTATCTTTAGCCAAATCCCACTTGCATTAGCCTATGGCTAGCAGCCCAGACTGTCACACACTCTCCAATATCATCACAGGCTGGAGAAGCTTATGCCCCCTGCTCCCCCTTCCCATTAAAAAAAAAAAAAGAGCAGGAATGTTGCCTAACCCATAGACCAGTTTGACCCAGAAATATGTCATTTACGTGTGGAACCCAGCAGCTCACGCTTGGCCTTGATGTAATGAGCTAACAATTTTTGCCAGCAAAATTACAAGGTGACCAGTTTCCCTGCTATCGTTTTGTACTACAATGAAAGCAACACATACTTTTACAACCAAGGAATTTTTAAAATATGAGCTAAACCCAACTCAGAATACATCTTACGATTCATTTTTTATAAATTATGACATCAACATTGAGCAAGTCACAGTGGTCTTTAGATTTGCTGATTTTCTCATGAAAGGTTCCTCTGTTTGAGGAACAATTTTGAAGGAATTTCTATTTCTGTGAAGTGGATTTCGTACAACTATCTATTTATATTTTTTTTTATTTCCAATTTAGGTGTCAAATATAAAGACATGCCCTGGCATGTTGCTTTAGTCCCAGCATGGCTGGAATTTAATTAGATGAGTTCTATTCAGTTTCCCCTGGTAACTTCAAATCTGCTTATCTGAGCAGTACTTCAACACCATGACATTAAGCAGGGGTTCCAGGCAGCAAACAAATTCCACAGCAAAACCTGTCTCTAACAGCCATTGTAATGCAAGGCCCCACTAAAGTATATGTCACTTATCCACTGGTACCCTTCTAGAAGGCCATAATCCAGCCCACCGAAGTTTTTCAGCACTGTTTTAGGCGCCCTGTTTTATGTAGACTATACCTGTATGGTCTACCTGCTTTCAATGCGTAGTTAAAAATGAAGCAAAACTGAGTTGTGAGAATGTTCTAACGCTGACTTATGGTGGTCACTCGAGGGGAGGTTTTCTTGTACTACTTTGGTGGCATTTATCCTGGCAAAGTGTACTTGAGAGACACAATCAAAAGCTTAAAATAAGAAAACATGTCACCCCAATAAAACTGGATTTATTCTCATTGAGTGCATGCTGTCCTGTAATAGGGGTTCTGTGGGTGGCAGTGTATAAGCACTGTGAATCACCCTACTCAGCTGATTATATACACCCACATATTTGATTTGCTGGAATTGGGTCTGTGTCAGTGAGAGTGGAGTGGGACCAGGGAGCAGTCATGGTGGCAGACTGAGCTCACAGGTATGCCTGGCATGTACAGTCTGTCAGGTACACTGTATTACACAGGTCTTATATTACACATGTCTACACCACATATATCAACATATACACCTCATGCTGTCCTGTGCAGCTGTAACAAATATGAGCCTGTACCTCTGCAGCTTTGCTACAGGCCTGTGCTATTTTAACTATGGTCTGCAGACCAATACCACTCCAGCTACGGCCTGCAGACCTATACCACTGCAGCTATGATCTGCAGACCTAAACCACTGCAGATATGGCCTGCAGACCTATACCACTCCAGCTATGGCCTGCAGACCTCTACCACTGCAAATATGGTCTGCAGACCAATACCACTGCAGCTATGGCCTGCAGACCTATACCACTCCCGCTATGGTCTGCATACCTATACCACTGCAGATATGGTCTGCAGACCAAGACCACTGCAGCTATGGCCTGCAGACCTATACCACTGCAGCTATGGTGTGAAGACCAATACCACTGCAGCTATGGCCTGCAGACCTATACCACTGCAGCTATGGTGTGAAGACCAATACCACTGCAGCTATGGCCTGCAGACCTATAACACTGCAGCTATGGTGTGAAGACCCATATCACTGCACCTATGGTCTGTAGACCTGTGCCACCACAGCTATGGTCTGTAGACCTGTGCCACTACAGCTATGGTCTGTAGATCTGTGCCATTACAGCTATGGTCTGTAGACCTGTGCCACAACAACTATGGTCTGTAGACCTGTGCCACAACAAATGTGGTCTGTATACCTATATCACTGCAGCTTTGGTCTGTAGACTTGTGCCACTACAGCTATGGTCTGTAGACCTATAACACTACAGCTGTGGCTAATAGACCTGTGCCACTGCAGTTAAGCTCTGCAGATCTGTGCCACTACAGCTATGGTGTTGACCTACACCACTGCAGCTGAAGTATATATGAAACTGCAGCACAACCTGCAGAAAGGTCTATTTAAAGGCAAACACCTGTCCTTGAACACCTTCCATTGCTGTTTTTTACATGCTTGTTTTAAAAAAAAAATGTCTGATAAAAGGCCAAAAAGCCGGCCCAGCCTGCTGCCTGCCATAGTCTCGGCTATTTATGACACCGATAAATACATGATAGCTTTGCTCCATTTCCAGCTTGTTGCAGGAATGCAAATCACACGTGTAGCCTCCTGACTGAACTGTCGTCTCCATGTTTCTTGCTACAACTTTACATTCTTAGCTACCTCCTACATTTACAATCCCTTCCCTTATCTCTTCCATCACTCTGATCAACTGTTTCAGTAAAATACATTTTGTGCCATCCGGTTGGTCAATTCCGAGCAAAATAAAACATCTCCCCCACAAAGATATACATGTAGGTAAATAAAAATATGTTTTGGGTACCCAATCCATAAACTATCTGTACCAGTAAATACATATTCCTCTGCCTGAAACCTCAGGAGCCAAATATAGCCTGCAACATGTTTTGTGTGAGGGGGATATGATCCATGTTGATTTTGCCAAGAAAGTGGTATGTTATCCAGAGTATACAGTTTCAGCCATGTTGGTCTGAGGCATACTCCAAACCTACTCAACTGCATGCACACATGCAGTAATGCAGCTCTCACTCACAACAAGTTACTACGCCTGTGTCTGGAAATGACATAAAATCTGTGTGTGAGGGATATACCAGCACTGACCCCAAAAGTATGTAGAAAAAGTTGTCAGCAGATGGCGCTAGTTGTGAAGACAGGCAGGATAGCTACAATGAATATACTACAAGAAATGCTCTAACAGACTGAAAATGAACAGTCATGACTTCCTCCCAAGCTTTGCTTTTAGTTTGTTATGGAAGCATAACTGGGCTGTCCTTTCAATGAAGCTGTGATGACTCCACGACGACCACCTATTATTACAGACAGTGCAGGTTTCTGGGACCACCCAGCCAAAAACTTGTATCATTTACAGTTAAATTTACCTGCCAAGCAAGACCATATGAGACCAGTATTTCCTGGCAGAATGGATGGTCTTAAAGTGAAGACACTCAATACAAACAGACACAAAGAGATCAAGCCAGTCAACGTAGCTAATATAAAACAGGCACAAAGAGATCCATTTGGTCAACAGATTTAATATAAAACAGGCACAATCTATCGGTCTCCAGATCTAATATAAAACAGGCACAAAGAGATCCATCTGGTCGACAGATTTAATATAAAACAGGCAGAAAGAGATCCATTTGGTCAATAGATCTAATATAAAACAGGCACAAAGAGATCCACAATCTAATGTAAAACTGTCACAGCTATGTACCACCTCTCCATGTATTGTCACTGGACAATACATACTTTTTTCTTTAGCCTAGTTGTGTGCTTATCAGATGGATCAAAGGGCTGGATGAGTACGTGACTCAACTGTTCTTCTTTTAAACCAGAACTTTACACACTCTGACAATTAAAAAAAGAGAAGACCCTAAGGCAAAACTTTTTGGTCTCAGTGTTATGTTACTAAGGCCCCCCCCCCCCCCCCCCCAAATTCTGCCTGGCCTTAGCTCATGTTTTCCTATTATTTTCCACAGGAATTTCCAACCAAATAACTTGAATGCTTTTGCAGCCAGAAATACTTAACCTCGTAAAGACATGTAAAACTGAAAGTGTTCTTTCAAACTTAATTTAAGAGCCTGGAAAACAACCAACTTGTGTTCCATCCAATAGGAACATGATAAGTGAGACCCACTGGAACATCGGTGTAGAAGGTTATTTATCAAACTGAATACACATTCTGTAAATTGCTTTATTTTCATGCACATCAATTTTCCCTGATTTTCACCAGTTGACAAAATTTACAATATTTTAATTTCATGCTTTTATAAACCAAAACACATTCTAAACATGATTGACAAAAAAAGACTTTTTTTATCGAAATACATGTACAGCTTGAAGCAAAAATATTAGTTTTAAGAGAGAAATTAAAAACATGCACAAACACCAAGAATCTGTGATACTTTGAAATTTATATATTTGTTTTGATCCTGAAAATGAAAGAAATTTAGTATCTGTTACTATAACTGTTGCTGATCAATATAAATTTCTTTGCACTTTGCAATACAAAACTTTTACAATTTGATTAAATATAATTTCAATAATAAAGTATAGCACCCTGAAGTTCATGTACATAATGCAATTAACAGAAAATCTTCCACGTATGAATTTGGAAGCTGTAACTGTGATCCCATCAGCACAAGAGTTAACAAGGATGGAGAAGGTTAACCAGGACTAAGAATTTACCAGAATAAGGTGGGACGAGATACGGACATTACCACATCCAAGTGTCTGAGTCAGAGTCTAAGTCACTTCCAGGCTGACAGCCCAGAAATGAATTCCTGGCATCTCACACATGTCAGTATTTTTATTGTAAATAGATTTAAGTTCACTGGGTACAAAGTGGATTCAGTGTGTTACTATCTATAGTGTTTATGGCACAGATCTATGCAAGCCATTGGTCTATCTCTGGCCACCAGTTAATATTAATAGAGGTACTTTTCCAGCTTTATGACCAACTATAACATGACAAATGGCTTTGTAATTCATGGGCTCCGTGGGCCATTGACACTGTGAGGATATAGCTGTCAGGCCTGGCTTTCAAAGCAAAAGTCTTCAACCCTAAACAACGGCAACTCTTCAACGAAGAATGCCCAGCAAATTGTACCTCATCAGCTCTTTCAATCACTTTAACTCTTTCCATACTATGGTCACAGGCCTTGGTCAGTGGTTCTGGCACTGCCTGGCAAGTCATGCTGCAGCTGCCGCAAGGGCAGCTGCAGCATGACTTGCCAGGCAGTGCCAGAACCACTGACTTAAGACTATAGGTATGTTGGAAACTTGAATGAAAGCTCTTTTCATGAAGAATTTACATATGCAATTGTCGCCTTAAATCTAGGTAAATATACGGAAAAATCAAGGACTGGCATGGAATGAGTTAAGAGTTGGCAGTTTCCTTAGTGCCATTCTTGTATCTCTCAACCACAGGCTGATACTTTATTGAAGGTTCTACTTATATGAGCACAACTGCTCTTGTGATTGCCACTGAAGGACAGAAAACAATGTCCATGAAACCTGTTTAAAATGACCACCAAGAACAGAAAACTGTTCAAACCTGTTCAAAATGACCACCGATGACAGAAAACAATGTTAACAAAACCTGTTTAAAATGACCACAAAGGACAACTGATACAACAGACCATACTATTCATTAATATCATACAATGTTAGATGAAACTTCAGCCAAAGCAAGGGGACTACATGCATGGCAGGAGAAACAACTCACTGGTCCGTGATGCCTATGCACTAAAACTGTTTATCAACATTGTTCAGGGGGTCTGTGTTCTCCTACAAAGCATACCATCACTGGAATCTGAACTGTTTGCAAAACATGCCAATCAAAAAGAAAAAGAAAGTTTGCATTGTAATTGAAAGAGATGTTTCACAAAAAATAAAACATGAGCCAATACGACACTTTTATCTAAAAATGTATACTTTCTGTCAAACACGCATGGGATCTGAAAGAATCCTAAAAATCAAAATTCAATGCTTTCAGTCCATTTGGTTGAGACTCGTGCATGTTTAGTGGAAATTCGTTTTTAATAATAAAGTCCTGAATTAAATTAATGGAGTAAACATTGTTCATCCATCACCATCAATATTGAATGTACAGTTCTGTATTTGTAGATCCTAATAAAATGCTGTGATTCTGAGCTGTTAGCAGTTCAGTTGCTGAAAAAATACCACAAAATGTAGGCATCACTGACCCAACCAAAGACTGTCATTTGCCCACTGTTCAAAATCCTAAAGAAAGGAATATAATGTAACTGACATGAATAGAAGTGGGTTTTTTTGAAACACTGGTTTTGGGCATGCTTTCTCCCTCCATACTGCCTCCTTGGTCAAAGCTTTCTACACTTGCAAGCAAGACACACAGACTGTGTTTGGGAAAGTTGGAGTATGTCTTGCTTTATAGACGACTAGCTGGGAATCACTTGCCAAGCAACACAAAGACCACTCTGAATTTAAACTACATGTTGGCACTTCAATCAAAGCTCTCCTTGATTAGCAAATTGAATATGCAATTTCCATTTCATTTCAGCTAAATATACAGGAAATCTGTCACTGACATGGAAAAAGATTATCTCATCATCTTTTCAATGTCCGCAAATTGATAATGCAATTTCACTTGCTCAAGAGGACACCTTTACACGTCCTTTATGTCAAGTTTCACTGTAGTCTTTCAACTCCACCAAGCTCTGTGTGTACTCAGGATCTCCGTCCCAGCACAACTGGGTTTGTGTGAGATTTATAGGATTCAGTCACATCTCTCATATCCCCACACCATCTATCACAATTAATTCATGATCTGCCTGGAAATGCAGCATTTGTGTCTTCTCTTTGAAGTTCTGTTCCATAGAGAATATATTCTCATTATTGACTGCCATCTCGCCATGAAGCAGGGACTTTTTTTCACTCAATTCCACATCAAGTAATTTGCACAGTGCATTTTGGCACTTTGTTGAAGCATTAAGGGATTAATACATTACCACAGGGTCACACTGGCATAAATCGGCTGCTTCAGTTCAAATACCCCAAAATTCCACTTTGAATACAACGCAAGATTGGCTGCACTCCTTGGGCAAATGTGCATGCACAACATGCAAAGTCAATCCAAATAATTTTAACGCTGTCATCCTCAAAATCTGCCTGAAAGATTTGGGATGCAAAAATAGCATCTGTTGTTATGGTCTTCACAATTTTTTTTTACATTTATGACCAAACATTTTGATTGAGAATTATTGAAGAGACTATCCAGGACCCCCCCTCCCCCCCTCCCCCCAGGTCAACAGGTTTCCTTCAAACAAGCTGGGTGCCTATGGCCCAACCCAAACATTGCAAACAAGTCAACTGTCTTTAATTTTAGGAGGAATGGTTTACTCCATGTCCATGTGGTCTTGCCACAGGCGTCTCTGCACTTCACAGCATCGTGGGTTTACAATTTTAGATGCAAATCTGGAAGAAACATCTGTGTACTCACATCAAATGAATGATCCTGAAAATATCACCAAGAAAGCTCTCAATTTTCTTCTGTTGTAAAGGGCACATGTATTTACCACAATACTGGGAAGCCTGATGCTCAGGGGTTAAGCTAACAGTAATATTGTGTCATTCCACAAGCTTGTGTTTCGATACACTTTGAGACAATGATACATTAGTTTGTGGCGGAACAAGCTGCAAACTGCCTGTCAAGGGACAAGGCTAGAGAAACAAGTGATGCCAGAGGGGTAGGGCAGTGGGGTAAAGGTAACTATAATTCAAGACCAGAGCCAGTCAGATAACTGGGTGACAGTGACCAGTGCCCTGTGAAATGGCATGTCTTGAGGGCTCGTGTCACTCTCAAGAAGGTAAATCACGATATACCTCCAGGTTCTCTTCTCTTGACAGGTAGTCCTTACACAGGCTTCCTATACCCTTAATACATTACAAAAGGGTACTGTTACCTTGCCCTTAGAAGCAACCCCTCATTCAGCCTGCCCTGACACTTCATGGAACAAAATGTAAATTACAGACCTTTAACCTTCCATTTTCAAAACGTAGGGCCACTAAGAGCCTCTCTAACACACTTTGTGAAGTGCACTTAAGTCTCTTCAGGTCTAGGGGTACCAAATGTATTTTTGCTTGCCACCCTTCCCTTATGTTTGCTGTACAACATGGTAAACTGTGTATTATACCCCGCACCCTCAGGTACCTGCTCTGGACAAGTGAATATACTTTAAGACCTCTGTAGCATGCATGTTTTTCATAAATACTTCCCTGTCTGTCTCTATGGTCTACTTTGTCATTTCCTTCCCTGTCCAATATTTACAGGCCAGCAGACTCCCCGGGCTATGTCTTGTCAGAATTGGCCAAGTCAATGACAGCTGATAATCACTTATCCCTAGGTGAGCTAAACGAATATGAAAGCTATAGACTTCAAGGTATTAATAAACAGATCACCCGGACCAGGTAAGCTATCTTCAGCCGCCCCCCCCCCCCCCATCAGTTTCAGATGCACTTCATGGTGAAGATGAACTACACTATGACTAAATCATGTGCCACATCTTGTCCAACTCCAACATGCACAAAGAGTTGGGCCTGCTTCAGAGCAATAACTAAGAAATGACAGTACGATATTCACTCTGGAATTTCTGGGAAATGTTCACAACCTTTGATGAGGCTCTGCTTCTTCAATGCATTTTCTTCTATGTGCTCTAAAAATTTCAATTCAAATCATTTATTACACATTTAAATGGTCCAACATTTTGATGTCCTCCATACATTTGATTCATAACTTTTGAAGTGATATATCACACGTTCTAGAATTTTCTCCTGACACTCTTTTTTGTGAGTTAACACTGCTTCCCATAATATTCTACAATAAATATTTGTGTACACCATCACACACTTAATTATTAATAAGCTTTTATCAGGATATTTATATCACAAAATCAATCCATTAAAGACAGCATTGCCATTACACAGAGGACACAAAAGAAACAGAGTAATAAATATTGTTGGAGCAGGCAGCTGACAGCCAGCCAGCCTAAACCCAGGAAACAAGGTGTCAATCAAACAATCCACATCTATTTCATGCCAATGGACAATTTAACATGTATACCTGCTCGTCACAGTTCATCTGAAAGTGAGGCTTCTATGCCATCAACATAAGACCACACATTTTTTTTTTTAGTTTATGTAGTGCATGACTGATCCATTAATGGTAATGACAGGGGAATGCCCTTACTTGAATACATTAAGGGATGTTGATCATGCTGGAGCTAACTCGCCATTTCTTCACTTAAAGGTCAAGTACATCGCCTGGGTTTGCACTGCTTGCCAACTGTCATGCTCCTGCTGTCCCTGTGTTAACCCCTTTCAAAACACCCATATGTAATTTGCTGCATCTTTTAATGTATCTTCAATGTGACCAGACAAACTGCTGTAGGGAACTGTAGATGTTTTGGAAAAATCTAATGACTTCACACTGGGCATGTTGGTACTCTGAAGAAAACTCCTCCATGGACAGTATGTTAAATTCTCTTTTAACTAAATATAGATAAACATCTATAATTTTGTTGACATGGGTTAATGCCCATTTGTCCGGCAAGCAGGCTATGCTCCACATTTTCTGTAAAACATTCTCAACATTGTTGAGACTGCATCATTACAAAAGAAATAATCTAAACTGACATGAGGTTCAGCAGTATTTTGAAGAGTATGATAAGTGTACATATCCAACCAAAATCACATTATCCAACACAGTGAAATCTTGGCAAGTTAGTTCAGATGGCAGCACACTGAAAACCTGAAGCACATACAGGGTTGCAGTGTTGCCAACCTGCCAAACTTAAAATCCAGGAGGTAGAAAGTAAAATTAAGGGAGATTGATAAATTAATATGAAATATAGAAGGGAAAAAATTTGATGAAATTCCGGGAGGGTGATTCAAAATTGTCAAAAATCCACACTTTTTCAAGAATTTTCAGCATAAAATTCCGGAGTCGCTTGGGTAATCCGTAAGGGTTGGCAACACTGGTGTTGATGTATCTGGTGTGGGCTTGGAGGCCATTCAGCCTAAGCCAGAGTCTAGAGCACAGCAGAATTAACTCTCTCTGTCATGAAATTGATTTTTTCCTTTGAAATCACTAGTTTTTTCTGTTGTTAAATT
This sequence comes from Hermodice carunculata, assembly GCA_964020975.1. NCBI lineage: Eukaryota > Metazoa > Annelida > Polychaeta > Eunicida > Amphinomidae > Hermodice > Hermodice carunculata. Next base: position 55,927,511 of record OZ026622.1, on the reverse strand, counting down.
ATTGCCAGCGTGGAAACAATTTTTACATGCACAATTCTTTCACTGATTTCATAAAACATAAAAACAGTAAGTTTTGCAAGCATTCTTTCATTTTTCTACAAATTAAGTGAACACTATTTTAAGACTGTGCTGGCTCGCATTACATTTGTGAGTTAGATGCAAGGTAGCCAACTTGTGCACATCTGTTTTTGGAGGCAGCTAGGGAGGGGTGAGAGCTGGCCACTGCCTTATAACTGGCAGGCCTCCAGGCTTAGCCCTTCAGCCTACAACAGCTGCTCCCTGCACAGAAAATGTGTGGTCCCCAAACTCACTAAGACTATCATGCATGGCAGGGGGAACCACCTCATATATAGTGTTCTCATAAGTCGTGTTTTTATGGTTAGAACTATCTCAGCACCTTTACATTTTGACCTGTCAACTAATACAAAGTGGTCACTAAATTAAATATATCTGACCTCCAAAGGACCCGTCATTGTCAGTGTGTATACAGGATAAACTGATACAAGCTTTGCACGCTCTGTCTCGTCCATAAAATATATTTATATTGCACAGTATTAAATGACACCAATAACTGACACTTTGACATAAGCTCAGCTTAGCTTGGATAAGCCTATTTACTAACCTGCAAACCTCCAGGCACAAATAACAAAGCTGCTTGCCCAGGTCATTAAACATGACTTACAAAAAATGTGTCCATACCCAAGGAAAATAATTTCTTTTATCAGAAACCTTTTGTGTTACAAAAACACTTTTTTTAAAACAAGCAGCAATTTCTTTTACCATTTTTTTGTTATGCAAACTTGTGATCTTTTTTCTTTGTAACTGTTTGTGCATGTCATATTGTATGTAAGACTGTCTACAAAAATGTGTACACAAAGTGCCAGACAAATTATATTTTCCAATGGCCTAACTCTTAAGTGTCCTACTTTTAAAATGAAGCTGATAGCTCCTGAATACTGTTGGTATGCTAAGTTGATAGTTCCTAAATACTACTGGCGTGCTAAGTTGATAGTTCTTAAATACTGCTGGTGTATCAGGTTGATAGTTCTTAAATACTGCTGGTGTGCTAAGTTGATAGTTCCTAAATACTACTGGTGTGCTAAGTTGATAGTTCCTAAAAACTACTGGTGTGCCAGGTTGAAGGTCCCTAAGTACTGCACTGGTATCAAGACTGCCAAAGCTGTAACAACTGACAACTGACAAGAGCCAGGATGGGATGAATAGGTAAGGTCAAGATCAACCGGCTTATGTGGATTCTCAATAGAGGTCTCTGTAGCCAGGTGGGCTAGCTATGTGTATTCCCATTAGTTTCCCTTGTAATTTGCACTTTAAAACTGCTCTACCCAGAAATACCAAATTTCATGTGATAAATGGCTGTATATATTTACAATACTCCTGTAGATTTAACTTTTACTGCAAAACTATTCAATGTATTGAATGTTACTTGAGCATACAATTTTATTGGAATACACACCTCCAGCCCACAAGAATTTTGTGTATTGGGTTGTGTATTCAGCCAAATACACAAAAAGCTGTTAAATGCAACCTCTTCAACTGGAACTTGATAAAGTACATTGCTGGTGTCCCTGAACATCCCAACAGCTGGAAAAGCAAGGATTACTTTTTTTCTTTTAAAGTTACCAAATTTAGAATTCTAGAAATGCTGACACACCCACAAGTTACTTGCCAATGGGCATAACAATTTTTGTTTGTTTTTTTTTTGTTTTTGTTTTTTGTTTTAAATACTGTATCCCTGCATGGAATACCAGAGACTGCAAAGGTTACCAGTTGTCAACATGGACTGACTTGATATAACCTACAGACTTTCTGCAGTGGAATTTGACAATCAGTCATGGACAACTCTGACACAATGCATCATTTGTTAACCCTTATGCTCACAGGACCAGCCACTTCTTTCATTTCAAACAGAACTTCAGGGTTTCTACTCCACCCTTGTACCCTCAAAAGGGTGGGAGGCCCAAAGTCTGCCAGGCTTGACACTTTTTCACACTAAGACAGAACTATGTTCTCATACAGGAAATTAACACAGTTGGCTGACTCCCCCAAAACTGCATTCAATCTGAGACAGGATTCCACCCCTGCACTGACAACTCCTTCACCATTTTACTCTCATAACTCCTGAATTTTTACCTCAAAATTCCTTAACCCTTTTACCCCCACAATTTTTTAACTGCTATCCTCTTATAGCTGTTTCAGCCTTGTTTATTCAAAATCATACTGTGGTACAAATACAACTGTACATGTCACTGAGTACACAAAAAACAGAGTATTATAATACTTAGGTCTGGGCTTTTAAGTACATTGGTTGTTTGCTTGTTCCTCACCCCCAATTTCCCCCCCCCCCCCCCCCGTCTTAGGGCCAATACGACTCCTTATTAACCCCTTGAATTCATACAGTAATCTATCAGCTTATAAAATCATTTCAAACTGATTTTGATGTATTCTGTGTGCTCAGTATTGATTCAACTGATTGTTTCCCAAGAAAAATATATAAATAATGCTGCCACAGAGCATCACCCTCCCCCCCCCCCCCCCAGTCATTATTCAGTACAACTCAATTTTCTTTTTATTTAACTCATCAATTATTCAATGCAATTATTCAACCTGTTGAAAATCTTTGCATTTCCTTGCTGAATGAAACAGTTCACTTGCTCTCCTTCAACCCTTTCCTGCTGAAACTACCTAAAAGCACCTGGACATAAACTGTCCTCTTCCTCATTATTTTTACCTGTACTTAAATTTTTCATAAATAGAAAACATTTTTGGTGAGACTTGCACCTGTGGTGATACTAAGGCCTTGTGCAACAACTTTGCTTTATGAGGGCTGGGCACAATGAGGCTAACCTGCACCAAGGAAGGGTTAAATATTATACACGCCTTTACTCTGAATGCTCAATGCATGTAAATATATGTGATTTTAGCTGGTAATCAACTCTGCCAGGAAGTAAACTTTTGGCCCACAGTTTTGGCCCACAGAGATCTTGATCCTGTAATTCAACATGCAAAAATTGTGATGTTTTCAGGACTTGTGACTAATACGAAATTTGCACTTATTCACAAGTTTTTCTATCAATGTGCAAGACTTAAAAAAGCAGGCTTTATAGGATTATTACTCAGCAAAGTTATGCATGAACTCACAGTACCAAGATTGTTAAACCTGCATGGTAACATTTAAATTCACAGTATTAGAGTAACTCAGCTGTATACATGTGGTCATATGTAAAATTTGCCAGGGTAGGATTCTGTGTCTGTGTGGTAAGGAAAAAAAATCACAGACTATGGATCATTTAAAGAACATGGCAACAGGTAAATGCACACTTCGATGACTGCAATTTATGAAAGGCAGTAAAACTTATTCACAGTAGCATGATTATTTATCAGCATGGTACCACTATTCCTGTGTGAAACTGCCTTTGTTGGCAGAGTGGAAAAGGCTGTCTGCCTGTGACATTAAGTGAAGCATAACCATGACAAGATCTCACTGTCACAGAAAGGTGCTAACCGGTCATTAAGTCATGTTTTATCTGTGCACTAGACTTATCCCAATAGCACAAAGGGTACAAACTATGTTTGCAATAGGTATAGCTCGCCAAGCCAAATATTTAAGCACAGTAACACCTAAAGTCCACAAAGTTATACCATGCAGTAAACACCTAAAAGCAGCCACTCAAAGCATCACCACTACCAATATACATGTATATACAACATGGAAATTAGCCCTGTCCAGACCAAAAATAAAGTATCAGGAGAGAGAGAGAGAGAGTGTGTGTGTGTCTGTGTTTGTGTGTGTGTGTGTGCGTGCATGCTTGCGTGTATATGTTGGGGGGTGGACAGGGGGTTTCGCTCCACACAAAAGGAATGGTACACTGAATTTTGCCAACCTTTTATGTTTCGGGCCTGTGGTACTGTGATACAGACAACCAGATATTTTCTAATTGCTACCAGCAAGCATTACACCTTCCAGCCACAATCACACCATATTGTGCCTGACAAATTTTAATGGGCTCCTATGAAAAAATTGACTTCTCTTATTATGTACAATGGAGAAGTACACAGATACACGAGTTTGCTTCTTTCACAGCACATAGAGGATAAATTTCTCAGATCTCACTTCCAGCCAAATGAGAATGTCTTCCTACTAGAGCTGTCAAATAAATCACCAAACTGTCACAGAATCATAATATAACAGTTAGTCTTGAGAATGATAGCCCTCTCCCAGTCAGAATCACACTGAGTCAACAGACTTCCTTGGTATGTGTTGGGTGCACTGTGCCCAAACAGTTCCAAAAAAGCTGTTGACCTGGGGCATGACACCAGGAAAGGTCCTATCTACAATTCTCTGCAAAAAAAAATCCTATTTATTCATGGAATTAACATAAAAAATATAGCAGATGACAATTTACATCTGGCCACTTGTGGTTAATTGGCCAGGAAAGGGTTAATTTGAGTTTACATTACATGTACTTCTTTTTCTTATGATGCTCTCACTGCTTCTAGACAATCCAAGGACATTATGTGCATGAACTCATTTCTGCATTTCTGTCATATAGTCCCAGGAAAACCAATGCCTGAACTTGAATGTAAATTGCTATGTATATTGCAGTCAAATTCCCCCATGAAATAAACTTTCATCCAAGTACGAGCATGCTCGGTCTATAGAGGTCTTTTGCCTTGCTACAGCAGTCACGATCCAGCTGCCACTATGACAATGACAGCAAGACTGGCAAAACAATGCAAACTATTGACTACAGCAAACACCAGTTCCCAATACAGTGAGTTTATTAAGTTTATTAAATCTGGTGAACCTTTATTAAGTTTATTAACCCTGGTGGACTTATCAAGTTTATTAAACCTGGGGGACCTTTATCAAGTTTATTGTTAAACCCTGGTGGACCTTCCAACAATATTTTGGCATACATTTTTTTTCCAACTAAAATTTATCAGAAAGATCTGCTTTTTTTTCCTCCGTAGTAATGTGCCATCAGTCAATAGCTTTCCTCAGTGCACTCTAGGCACACCAATAAATCTGTGCACTCAATCCCCAGAGGGTTACACTGCCCCTAACATGCTTTAATTTTATCAAACACTTCACTTAACTCAATGAATGTCAACATGCACTATGTAAATTCACTTGTATCTTACATAATAAAATATTCTGCTTTCACATAAACAGTGATATTTTATTTTAATTAATGCAGACACTGCATCAATGATTTATATTCTTTTGGCATGCTACTAACATAAATTACAATAAAAACAATTGAATTCCACCTGAAATACATCTTTAATCTTTCTATATATTTATATCAAATATATGTCATCCTCAGATGCAATCATATTGAGCGCAAAGTATGTGTATGTGTATATCTGCGTATTCGCACACAGGAAATTACAGCCCCAAGCACCCATCAATCTGACTTCCATTACAATAAATTATGCGAACTCCAAGGGTAGACAGTTACATAATATGCATGTCACCATGTCCATGGCACAGTGAAACTTGGCATTTGAAGCCAATACCAGGAGAAACCATTGGTCTTCAACCCTTTTGTGGTTAGACTACGACTGAGTCAACCACTTTCCCTGGTGAAGGTTGGGCAAAATGTACCCAGTCTGCATGAAGGTAAGCTTTTGACCTGCGGCATTTTATCCAAATAGGTTTTTCAACATAAAAACAATACTAGGGTATCTTAGGTGACAAGGTGTACTGGGTAATGGGGAGGGGGGAGAGGCAGGTTTGAGGTCAACAGGGAAAGAATGTTTTTTGGTCAACTTAATTCCGTTACACGTTAGGTATTACAGAATACTTCATTCAGTTGTGAAAGAAATGTCACACATGGCATGGCAAGACAGGTTTCACCAAACAAGAGTTCAGAGCGTTCTGCTACTTTGTAACAGTAATGTGTGCACATATAGACAGAATGTACACTGAGTATTACATTTCCAACCATATGTCCTGCATCTGTCTCCTGACTAAGTCAATGTATCTGGCCACTCTGACAGTTTCCAAGAAAATAAATTTTGTAGCAGTTTTATTCATTGATACTTTGAGCTGAATTTGTGTTCAAATTTCTGTTACAGCAATGTTCACACTATTTCTACTAACCTGTGCGCGTCCTACTACTGAATTAAAGACAAAGTAATCGGACAATTTACTACAAATTCTGTAGACTTGTGCAGATTGTCCTTTAACCCTTGTTCATCAATACATCCCATTGACACTTGATGAAGGTAAAGTATGTGTGTACTGCTCTTCCTACCATTTACTTTCATACATATTCATGATGTATACACATAGTTTTAAGTGTTACACATATTAACATGCAAAACCAAACACAAGAGACACTAACATGTAACTTGCAATGGACCAGCTCCGCACATAGAACGTCGGCATATGTAGACACGTTTCCTGTATAAGCTTCCGTACTTTTGGCCTGCCTCAGGCTCCATCAAACATTATATGATCGTTTGACTCCAGGAAATTAAATTTTCGAAATATTATTTCAAACAGAGACCTGTTATCAATTGCCTGATTAAAGGAGGGCCAACTTCAAAGGAATTGCGAACATTCATGTCACCTAGCAAAGCCTGAGAGTGTGGGCCACGTAAGTAGCACAGTCTGGTCCACAAACACACCCCTTAGGGTTTGGCCTGAAGCATTCACGATCAAATGTATTGACGTGAATCTTCAAATTTTAGCTAATAAAAAGCAACCATAGTTTTTATTATAATTGCACATTAGGATGCATTAATATAAATCAAATGTGCCAGTAGTGTGTCTGAAATAAACCTATTTTATCTTATGAAGCAATATCAAAAAGGGGGCAAATCACAATGCATGTGACCCTGATTTTAACCGTTTTGCACAAATCACATACATGGATAGAGACTTTCTCCATTTATTCCTCATTGCACAGCTACGGACAGTGATCCAATACAGATCATTTCATTATCACTATCAAAGTTCTGATTAACTTGATTTCTATTTGTAAAATATCGTCCACAAAGAGCAGCAAAGACACCGGGTGACTGCCATTAGTGATAGGGCAAGTGGATGAATGGTCACACAGTAACTGTTTGTACGTACTGTCATGTTTTCCCATAACAGAAGCCATTCATAATGCATACGGCACAATATGTTTCACTCTAAAATAGTATATCATTTACAGTGAAACCTGTTTTGAGAGACCACTGTGATGAAAGACCACCTGCCTTTTCAGACCATGTTTACTATGTCCCTTTTGCTATCTTCCCCATGTTATTGTACCTCTATTGAGAGACCACCTGCCCTATGTGACCACTTTTTAGTTTGCCGTAAGGGTGGTCTCTCAAAACAGATTTCACTGTACTAACTTGAAAACATAGTACGCTATCATCTTAATGACTGATAAATACAGTGTACATTACACCCAGGAGTTTCTTTTTTTTGTTTTTTTCCGCAGCTGGTGCTTTTGTAATTGGCTACAAAGTCTGCAGCATTGCATAGACTTTTTCTTTAATAGCAGAGGTCACAATTTCCGTTTGCATGTGTATTCTGCTGAAAACACTTTGCAGTACACAAAATTCTTGTCAGCTACAGCTGCGTATTCCCACTGGATTGTATGTTAAAGTAACTGAATGAACTGCTTACTTTTAAGAATAATATAATTTTCAGAATCATTTAAGTTTCGCACCAAGATTTACCATGACATAATTTGGTATTTCTTTATGCAAGTGTTTCTCATTGCCATCTGGCCATGGAAAGTACATTTGTAATGTGAATGCACCATTCCAGCCCTCCTGACTGCAGTGCCCTCTACAGGAGAGATGCAGGAACCTTCTACTCTTGCTCTCTTCTGTCAGAATCAACTGGTCATGAACCTTGAGCACTTCAAAATACAAAATCTTCACCCACCACTGCCATGTTAGTTTTGGCAGACCAACTTGCACAGAGCACTTTAGTATCTGGCAGCTGATGTGGATGTGTCCTATTCCTGTTATAGTTACAACTGCTAAAGTGAAACCTAGCAATAACTACCCCCAATGAGAAACCATATGCCTTCATAGACCACCATTTGTGGCTGCTTTGCTCAATACTTTTTATCTTATTTACACCTGCTTTGAAAGACCACCTGTCTTCAGAGACCACAATTTGATCACCCCCACCCCACCCCACGGTCTTTCACAAGGTGTTTCACTGTATCACAGCCACTTCCATACGACCAAAGGCCTAGGGTGCTGGCTGCCACACAGATCTATCATCTCTCCCTACAAACACCAGTCCCTCCCCCCCCCCCCCCGCCATGAGGTAGCATTAACTCATTCCACCCTGAGAGAAGACGTCAACAGCTTTCCTTAGCGCACTTTGGGCACAATGCACCCACAGCGTGCCAAGGAAAGCTGTTGCCCATGAGTATATAATTCGGAATGATCTTCCATGCAAGTTTCATCCAAAATTTTGAAAAATAATCCCTAAATAAGTAAAATACAATTAGCAGGCGACATTTAGATGTTAGTGGGAAAAAGCGTCATTAGGGTAGAATGAGTTAATTTCTACCTTCAGTGTAACCACTGGACTCTGACAGCATAGATTTCCCTGGCTTTCACGAAAAAGCACCCATGTTGATAAGACAACAGGAATACAATAAGGTTTTCATATGGAGAAGCACAACTGCTGCTGGTGCTCATTGCAAAATCACAATTACCAGGTCTGGTGTGACATGCACATCCAGGGATATACAACCCTGGTAAAACATCGCCAGCCACCTCAAAATTGACAGGTAGCTTTTTGCAGTTCAATATCCATGTTTGAAACTAGTAATGAGGGGAGGCTGGAAACAGGGTAATTCTGTTTGATGAGAGAGCTAACAATTCAACTGCAATTCACCAGGACAGGCTGGTACATTTGGGAGTCCATTTGTTGCATTTTTGATGGATGAAAATAATATTCTTAAGCAGCATATCGCCTGTTAAGCTAGACCACGAAGACACAGTGCCTACATTTCTTCACTAATGACCTCCTGGCCAGTCATAAACTCCTCCACAGACAGAGAGACAGACAGACAACTGCCTGCCCACTGAGTCAGTTGAGCAGGCAAAAGCCAGAACAGACACCTTTATAGTCTACTGTATTTATACTTATAAATGCAGCTACATTAACCCTTTGCCCTTTTAAGCCGTCACACCTGGCAGGTGGTCAAGTGTCATCTGACTCAATGTTTTTTATTATTGTCAGCAGCAATGAAACACGACCACTCAAGATAACATAACCCAGGTCAACAGCTTTCTTTAGCATGGGTTGGACAACCCATGCCAAAGAAACCCGTTCCCTCAGTCTTAATTAAAGGGGGAAAAGGGTTCAAATGTTAAAGTACTGACCCTTTCCCTTTGCGTTGCTTTCCCTTTTTTTCATTCTTTAGCAACTTAGGTGCTTAACTTCTTCAGTGCCAACAGCAACTTAACCCATTCCATACTATGGTCACAGGCCTTGGTCAGTGGTTCTGGCACTGCCTGGCAAGTCATTCTGCAGCTGCCGCAAGGGCAGCTGCAGCATGACTTGCCAGGCAGTGCCAGAACCACTGACTTAAGATGAGAGGCATGTTGGTACTTTAACCAAAGCTCTTTTCTTTAAAGAATTTAAATTTGCAATTGTCTTAAATCTAGGTAAATATACGTAAATATCAGGGACTGGTATGGAATGAGTTAAGTCGAACTACTTCACACAAACTACTCTCAGTTATAATGAGGGTGCCAGATTCATCTTTGTTGTAAAGACCTTTCATCCAAGTATCCCCATGCTTACAGCTCCATAAAATAGAACAGTCCAGGTCAACAGTTTTCCTCGGCACCCTTTTGGGTACATTGTGCCTAGAGGGTGCAAAGGAAAACTGTTGACTCGGTCCAAACTGTGGCACTGAAAGAGTTAACCAGAGTGTACATGTAATACTTAATGTACATGACCACTTGGGTCACATGCACACGAACATGTAGATTTTTCCAGTTTATAATCATTCAAATCTATCCACTTTCTTCCAACTCGAATCCAGACTTAACCACAAAACATATGGATGGAGGGACAGAAGTATCAGCTATGTTAAAGAATATACATTTCCTCAGACTGTAGCAGTTGTTCTTCCATATTACAGCATGCTACACACATATATAAGCAGGTTATTCATTTCCATGTTCAGTTGATAGAGCTCTCGACATGGTGGCTTTTAGACTATGTCGAACAGGAACAAAAACTCTTTCTGAATAATTTGAATGTACAGGGAATTCATATTTTGACTTGCACAAAGTTTACAGGCACACCAAAGATTCTGCCGTTGTCCGCAGTGATGACCTCTACTGCATGTATACTTGAGAAGAGCTCTGGTTGACCCTCATACCAAGACTGAGGAAGGGCTCACTCGGGCTGCAGCACCACAGGTAAAATGTCTGGTGTGCTGGCATTGGCATGTAAGTTTAACCTCTATATCCAATTACGCTCAGTCTATATTTACTCCACATTCACCTACCTGCCTCGCTTATGGCTTGTAGCTCTCCTGTACTGAAGGCCAAAAGTTCTAACTGCATACATTTTGAAACCCAAAAATTTAAAAAAAGAAAAGAAAATAAACATTCTCAGCTATCCATGTCCTTTATTTTTCACTGTAATGTACAAATTTGCCAAATAGCAGAACTTAATGTCATGACATGAAATATACGAAAAGCACAACAATGCATGGAATTTATACCTCCCCCTTTCTTTTCCATTCTAGTTTAAACATTTTACTGCAATGGGGCATGGTTTTTTTTGGGGTGGGGGGAGAGGGAAGAGCTAATTGGCACTGAACCAGCTGACTTCTGGTTAAATTCTGAAAAAATGACACTGATAAGTGTGGAGTGCCCATCTCTATCTGCAATGGCTCTGCTTAATACTCTCCACCCCCACCCCCGTACCACTTTCTGCCAACGAAAAATTCGCCATTGTATAAGATGAATCAGTTTGCCAGGACTATTGACATCAGTATTATCACCAGCAGCCAGACTTCCAGGTGATGCTCATGACGGATAAATGGCATAACACTGTTACACTGTTCACAGGTACGGTATATTATCGCATGTACTTAGATGTAATAGTCATTACATCTTGCAAGTCTTCTTGTAATATCATGCAGTTACATTATTACACCATACATGGCATACCATTACCATACAATCATATCAAGTATACAGAAGGTTAATACAGCCACCATGGGCCAACTTACAGGAACAATATAGGCTCAACAAGTCAAATGTCTCCTAACCCAAGAAACATGACTATTCCATCATGCCAAGTAAAAATGCACTTGGCCCTGGAGCAACCCAAACTTTTTTTTAAGCACAAGATTCAAATGGATGCAGAAATAGAATAGAAGGAGATCAAACATCAAAACAAGCAGCTCTGACAACTGCTTAAAAAAAGCAAAATAATTATGATGAAATAAATTGTCAAGTCCTAATACTTCACAATACAGTAGGCTCAACAGGAAAGGCCCATTTTGAGGGGCACTTGTTGCTCTCAAAGACCCCTTATTTTCAAACACTCAAGCATGAAGGCCCCTTTTTAATATGAGACATGCATATTAATTTTCCACCACAAACCATGGGGGAGGGGAGGGAAATCACCAAACTCTTCATGCCTGTCAATCAAGGAGGACACAAAGGCATTGCACTGTCAGAGGCAAGGCTTGATACCCCTTTCGCACAAAATTAGCGTCTTTAAGAGAAATTTAAGTTAACAAGTGCAAAAGTCATATTCATTTAGTTTTTCCTAGATTGGATATAAGAATAAATCTCCATCTGCCTACACTGAGTATTCTTTACTTCCGAAATCTTAGTAATATCCCCTTTGCCCACACAGGCAGCAGCCCGTGTTTCGCCAGGCCAGACTATAGTTACTAAGACAACCAAATATGTAGTAGTGGCAAGAAATTAATATGTAGGCCTCGTATTGGTGCTCCCAAAAGTCCCCATACTTCTCTCACTCAAACACTGCTAAAATGACTCTCGATATAACAACATTCATATTCACATAAAGCTATAATTTTTCATGATTTCAAGTTTACTTAAAAATTTCCCAATATGCACCAGGTGCTCATTAAGGGATAATATGGTAAGCATATACACTGTATTCAGTTCCTCATACATCAGTCGATTACTTGTATTTTACACCTAAAATAAGTGACTGATGATACTTGTACTAAATTAAACAGGTTTATGATTCATGAAATGTGTACATTATTCATTTGCAAAAATTATTTCCAGCAGGAAATAGTATCCATTACCATATTGTTATCAAATACGAAAATATGCTGTAAAAATACATTTACTCTGGATACAAAAGCACTACAATTGGAGGAATGTGTTAAGGCCAATGGGGCACGGCCATAATGAGAACATCTACTTGAAGACAAACACAAGTCTGGCCCTGGAACATCCTGTGTCGTATGGCGGCCAGTAATGAGCTGTCCGCCATTCCACAACCAGCAGCCACACAATCTCCCTGTTTACACTCCACCACCGAAGTACCTGGTACATCAGCAACGTGCACAAAAAGCGGGGTGCCATTGTGTCCTGTGGCTATTGCTAATGCTGCATACTCACTGCTCAATTTCAATGCATTCAATGCGACTGACCCATGCCACAACTTGCAAGAAGTTGTGATTTATGGTTATATTATCACATCAAACAAACATCTGCTACAAAAAGGAAATAAAATTCAAATTATATATGCTGTGTATGTTTATCCATATTCCGTTTTCCCTATGGTCCAACTATGTCATGCATATATGGTCACTTTAAGTGTATTTTTACGAGTACATTTATTTGAGTTTAAATGAATTATAACCTTTTTTTATCATTAATTTTCACAAGCACACATTCTCCCATTTTGGCTACTGATAAAAATGATAGCGGGAATAGTTTTGGATGAAAGGGATTACATCTGGTATGCAAAGTCATATTTAATATCATGTACACAGCATTCCAATTGGGCACATTTTTAAAACATGCACCAAAATTTCCTCAGACAGTCAGTATTACTGGGTCTTTACAAGACAAACTCTGTATGTTTATGATGAACCAGTCCTTCATTCCAAATCACGATACATATCAATATGCCTCATATGATGTCAAGGGTCACAGAAATGTGACAAATCGGATGGACCAAATAGAGGACAGTCCATACTTTTTCACAGAATATGTGACATTTAAAGAGGTGTGCAGAAGGATCAATGTGCCAGTCCTTCAAGTCAGTTCTGGGTAAACAAAATATATTACTTTCTTCCACTGGCACCCAGGACCTGCATCCCACTACATTACAGTCAGTCTTGGGTAAATACAATGTACCACTTTCTTTTGACTGGCCCTGTAGGACCATATCCCACTGTATTACAGTCAGTCTTGGGTAAATACAATGTATCACTTTCTTCAACTGGTCCAGCAGATGGCATTACACAGTCAGTCTTGGGAAACACAATGTACCACTTTCTTTTGATCAGTCTTGTAGGACCATATCCTACTGCATTACAGTCAGTCTTGGCAGTAAATATCACTGTCTTCAAATGGTCCTCTAGGATTGTATCACACTGTACTACAGCAAGCATCACCTATAGCCCCCACCACAGGCAGTTCTCTCCGAAAGTATACCTTTACAACGATGTTTACTGCAGCTGACACTGTGGTTAAATGTTCCACAAAGATATCCTATGGTAATGATGGTGCCACACTTTTTAGAGTTTACTTAACCAGCTTACAGTCTAGTAGTCCCATTTAGATCCCAATTTGTGTCCTTGTGAAAATTAATGTCTTGAATCATGGAATTCAATGCTGTAAAGGACTGGAGGAACTTACTTCCATCCCCTGGTTGCAGTTGGAAGGTGCGCTCCAGCACATTATACAGTACTTGGCTGTTCCTCCTCATGCAGTCAGAGATGTCATGGAGTCGTCCACACACATATGAGGTTTTGTCTTGCACATCATCTGACTCTCCATTTCCTGGATGTTGGCCATGATCCCTTTTACCACACACACAGACACGATTACACAGCTGGTTGGAATGTTCAGCAGGATCTTCATCTTCCAATACAATATCTTCATACTCATTCAAGTCCTCATATAAGTGTTTGACATATTCCACAGGATCTCTTTCTGTTTCGAAGTCCAAGTTGTCCGCCAGACCTTGGGTGCTGTGACAGCATGGACAAGCAGAGAGCGCCATATGGTGGTCTGACATGTCACTTATCTGGTCTACATGGCACAAGTGCTGGCTGCCGTTGCCCCGCCCCACCCCTATATGCTCATCCACCTGCAACTCCAGATTCTTTTGACATTTTTTAATCATATCAACTTGCTTCATGATATAAGACATCTTGGTATCTAGCATATTCAGAGTTGCCATGATGCGGCCTCCTCCTTGGTCCGTTATATCGGAGCCCTCTGACTCGGATCCCCTTCTCCTGGTGGCCTTAACAAATGCCTTCTTCTTCTCCGCAACAAAGCTTTTAAGTCTTCCCATGTTGCTGGGTTTCTCCCAAAGTGACATGTTACTGCTCGTCACAGATGCTGTTGTGTCATCATCATCCACATCCCTGCGATAAAGTCTCACTGGAGGGCTATTACTTCTGGTGCGTTCAACCAGAAATGCTTTCAGCCGTGCTAGGCTGTTGCTACTTTTACTCAGTGTATCGTGACCATTCAATTCAACTCCACAATCATCTCGTAATCCAGGAGGAAGTTCACACTCACGTGTAGGTCTACTCATCATCAATGCACGTCCCCTCTGGTTCAACATGGCTCTCACCCTGACAAGATTTTTACTCTTTTTTGCACCTCCCCGATTGCCACTACTTTCACTGTCTTGATCTCCCGACTCCACACCATTGAGAAGCCCTCGCCCATGTGTTGTCATTACAGCCTTTATGCGAGCCAGACTTCTGGGCTGCACAGGGAGCAGTGAGCGACTTCTGCGGGCAATGTTTCTCAAGGTTCCAGTATCTGTAGTCTTGTCAAGACCTTCTGGTATACAGTTGGCTTTTTGCAGCCGTCGTTCAGCAATGTACGCTCTGATACGAGACAGATTTCTGCTCCTGAAGTGTAATTTTCCTTGAGTAGGCCCCTCTGAGTTCTCCATCTGACCAGTTGTTGACCGCGACCCATGGTATAGTTTTGCTTTCTTTTTACCGCCTACGATTGCTTTAATCCGAGACACACCTCTGGGTTTTGCCAGTGATTCCTGGAGTAAGTGGTCGACAGAGAAGGCATCCTTTACCAGTTCTTTGCTGATGCGCTTCTCCTCCATCTGTTCAGGTTCCATGTACAGTGGCTCAGCCACACTGTGTCTGCAAGTGGAATTCTTCACAGGGTCAGTGCCTGCAGAGCCCTCTCCACAGTCCACCTCTGGGGTAGAATCCCCATCACCTGGGTCCACTACAACATCTGTATACAGGGAGTCCTCCACAGATTCTGCACAAATAGAGTCCAACAGTGGGTCTACCGTGACTGACAAAACCACAGGTTCTGCATAAACAGAGTCTAATGTCTGTGGTAACTTCTTAGGCTTTGTCAGTTTTTTGACAGTTGTCGAGCTGCCATTTTGCCCAAATGTTTTCTGCAACGATCTACAACTTCTCCTGGTCAGACTTGCCCTCCGGTTGGGGAACAAATCGGGCATGCTGGTTTTTAGTGCGTTATCACTGTCCATGCTTACTTCATGATCTCCAGTGGGGCAAATATCTTTTTCTTCAGAACACTTCATGGTGGCTTTTGCTTTCTCCAGTCTGCCCTTGCCTAACCAACTACACCTAACAGGCCACTGCCAACTAGTCAAACATGAAAGCCATTTGTTTGCTCTGTATATGATAATTACTTTGATACAACTCATTCATCACCTCAATCAAGCAACAGAACTTCAAAGGACTCTTCAAGCACACAAGGTTGACACTGTTCTCTTCTGGTGTTATGTTAAGAGGAATTTTCACAATTTGTGTGACACACTCTTTGTTCGTGTTTTTTCTTTTTTCTTTTTCTGGGGGGTGAGGGGTGAGCACACAATGTCTACGGTAAACGGACCATTTTTGTGCAGAGTTGGGGACTAAAAGTAGATACAAAACAGAGTAGTACCCAGGGTTGCAGCTGGGCTATAGTAAATCACTCGAATTAGAATTTCAGATATTATATATACACATTCTCAAGGATGTATTTATACATTTAATTTCCTCTAAATGTCACATTTATGGACTTTTAACATAATTAAGGCAACCAAAGGATACAGAAACTTGTATCTTTTCTCACTTTCATGTAACAAAGTTAATACAGAGAACCTAAACTGAGAAAATTCATGTCATCATAGTTCACTTATTTTACATCTCACCAAAAGTTTAAAAAAGGACACATTTTTTCTCTCATTTGCAAATTCTGCTGTTAGCTTTCAAACACAACAGATTCAATATCCTGTGCACGCTCACTCTTGTTTGTATACTCTGTGCATTGCCTCGGCAAAACAAATAAATATTACCCTGTGATCTATCATTATCTATGCCCCTCCTCCAGCTTTGTAATTCCAAATATTGTCAATACACAGACAGTTGAGTCTTGACCGCTAGCAGGCAGCTACTGACATACCTGTTCAGGTGTTACAATTTATAACTTGCCTGCTGAACATATTTTGGAGCAACAACATGTCTCTGTGCAAACTACGTAGCATGACAAGAAGCAGACTGCTCATTCGAAATGATACAACAGCTTGCCTGCTTAGCATACCTCAAGTCAATGCAGCAAGCAATTATGATGAAAAATTTGCCTTCATGGTAGACCTTGTAGCATATTTGCAAACATACACTTTCAAGGATTGTTCAATCAAGAACTTGTTTGCCATGCACACTTACACACCTGCTCTAGTACTATGGGTAGCTTGCCTGCTGAACTCACCTATTCAACTATTATGTGTAGCTTGTCTGGACTAACCTTCAGAGCAAGTCTTCAGCTATGGCAGGCAAGACACCAAGGTCAACTCCTTTTTTTGTTGGGGGCAGGAGGGGGGGTCTCTATATTTGTCCATGTAAAGGAAACTCGAACCCACATAATACAATCTTGAAATATATAAATTATAACTTACATAATGTTTTCTTTTCTTATCTTTAAGATAAAAACAATTTTAATGCTAGAATTTATTGATCCTTACTCTCCATTCATCAGTCTATCTGTCCCACACTTACATACCTCAGTATAGCCCTCATACAAACAAGTTTAAAGGGCTTCTGATGAAGATTTATAGAGCATGTACTCAACCCATGGAAAGGTACACAATGCAGCATAACTGAATGACCCCACAGTTTAACTCATTCAATACTATGGTGACAGGCCTTGGTCAGTGGTTCTGGCACTGCCTGGCCAGTCATGCTGCGGCAGCTGCAGCATGACTTGCCAGGCAGTGCCAGAACCACTGACTTAAGACTATAGGCATGTTGGTACTTGAACGAAAGCTCTTTTCATGCAGAATTTAAATATGCAATTGTCGTCTTAAATTTAGGTAACTATACAGAAAAATCAGGGACTCGTATGGAATGAGTTAAGTGGACTAGTGTGGGATTTAATATTAACCTCTACACCCCTGACATATCAGTCAAAACACCTACTCATTTACAATGCCTGGACCAACAAGCATGACAACAGAATCCACATTAATGTTTGTGACTTGGCTTCAGGGTCTAGTCCACTTTTTAATATGTCTGCAAATATCAAAAAAAAAGAAAAGAAAAAGAAGAAGCAAAACAAAAACAAAAAACAACAAAAGAAAAAAACACATAATCATGAGCTTCTCTGTGGTCTACTGAAGAAGAGTTGCACATGTGTATGCTGAGATAACCCAAGCATGGCAATGTACATAATGTTGAGGTATTATCATAAGCCAGACTCAAACATGAAAAGACTGCTGATCACAGTTTGTGGTCTACTAGTCACTTGATAGAAAACTGTTCCATGTCTATTCCTGTTTGAAATCACTTCTCCAGAGCTTTCGGTCCTGTTGTTATTACAAATAAGTAAGGATTTTGAGGACGGCAAAGTTTGCATTATTGTGCCAGTGTTGGCTACTGGGGAGCTGCCACTGTGCACATGTATCTGGTTACTGGGTGCCTCTGATGGTGAGTGTAGTTTGCTTCAATACAAAATTGAGTAATAGTAACTCCTCACACTAAAAATACCTTTACTACATACATGTACAAACACTTGAACTATCAATGTCCCTTTTTTCAATCGTGCCATTTACAATGGTTTTATCTTTTCTTTCCCTAACTTCTTTATTCAGTGTTTGAGGTAGAATTTTTATTGAATTTGGGTTGAAATATTTTGACTGCGATTTGGTGGGTTTGGATAGCTATTGCAAATATTTGTCACACAATGACACTGCAATAATTTCAGCTAACGTGTATAACAGATCCTACTTGTATTTAGCATTATTACACCAAAAATAAATATAGCCTCCATATACAGGGACCAGTCTGACCATTAGCCTGTGAGCCAAATGCTAATGCTTCTTGAATTTGGCTAAAAAATATGACAATGGCTAAAATATTTCAAAATGAATTCAAGGGCCAAGACCACATTTTTGTAAATTATGCTCTGTTTCTCACTTTAGCTAATGTATTGTATTTATATGTATTTCTTCGTGTATTCGGGGGGAAATAAAATTATTATTATTATTATTAATGATTGTTGAAGTCTAGATCTGCCCCTGTACATGTATATGTACAGTGCTTTCTGAAGAAGCAAGGCTGGCTGGCTGGCCTTACTGGAACTCAAGTCTGGACTACGGATGTTTTTCTTGTTTTTTTTCCCCTTCATTTTTGTTTTCAAAACTCCCTTTTATTCCCATATTGATTCCTAAATTACTGGAATTCACAATGTTTAAAAACCTGTTCTATTTGATTAGATCATAAAGGACCATATTTGTAGATGTTGGGTACCATCATACGGAATTAATGTGTCAATATCTGCGTCAATGACAATGGGTGTGAATACATGATTAAACCACAGGTAAATACTCCACAACATCCCGGTCTGAGACACCAGACAGATCATGGTAATGGGTTAAAAGACTGTAAACTGCTTTAACCCTTCCCCGCTTAAACTGATCAAAACAAGCTAGTGGTTAAATGTAGTCTGCATTAGTAATTTCAACTAACTTCAACAGTAATGAAAGACAATTTGAGAATTGTAGATCTATGGAACTATCATGATCACATGCTCCATGTCAACAGCTTCCTTTACTGTAGATCTATGGAACTATCATTATCACATGCTCCACATCAACAGCTTTCCTTACTGTAGATCTATGGAACTGTCATGATCACATGCTCCATGTCAACAACTTCCCTTGGCTTGGTTTGGGCCCAAGGTGTTGACTCAGTCTTAATTCAGGGGGAGAGGGTTAATTTCACTTCATTCTTAGTTTCTTTCATTTCACTGATGGTACAAAACTGTGAAAATAAAAACACAGTGAACTGGTACATTGTATTTTAGCATTATTGAATAAGAATGATGTCCAAAATAGTGAAATGAAAACTACAGTGGAATGTCAAAAAATCAAAAGTTAAAATTCAACCACATGAAAATAAAGCAATTTACAGCAGTAAAGCCTGCAAAACCAGACCAGAGCAACACTCATGTTAACCTCACGGTTGGACATTATCTATTTGGGTGCTGAATCAAGTTTTGCTCATTGTACTGACAGCATATCAGGTCAAGTTGTTTACTTATGACATGTTATCCTTAATGAAAAAGTTGACATGCAAAAAAAAAAGAAAGACAACATGACCATACACTTTTGGTACCATAGTATTCTTTGTATGCACTCGGGCTGCTTTGGAAATTTAACCGAATGAGCTCTAATTGTAGATATGAACTTGGAATATTTTAGCTATATCAATCATCTGATTACACATATATACAGTGGTACCTGCTGTATGCAACCACTGCCATGAGCAGCCGTATTGCTGTTTGTGGTCACTTGGCTCAGACATAGGAGTCAATTTCTTTGTAAAATTTACCTGTGGTGACAGGTCACCTGCTGTATGTAGCCACTTCTTGACAGAAGGCGTAGCCACATACAGCAGGTACCACTATATATATATACATATATATATATATATATATATATATATATATACACACTGTAATTTTCCAATATTTCAGAACTTTTTTTTTGCCAGAAAAGTGTGGGAGGGTGGTATGCAAGGGAGCAGAGGTACTTAAAGGGATAACACAGTGATACCAATGGACACTAATTGTATGTGGAAATGTCCTTCAGGTCACAAAGATTTAGCTGGTAAAAGTTTACCTTGCATATCTGTTAGGCAATTATCAAAAATATGTGTAGGTCTCATCTCACATTTTTCATCTTGGGCAATCTGGCAATCATCAATGTCAATCTCTGACCCGCTTCCTATGTGCTATCCACTACAAAAAGCATACACTTCAAGCTTTCCGGAACATGGAATATCTGTCTTTCCGATGATTATTGAATTCAATAGATTTGTGACCATAACTTCCACTATGTCTGATTGCTTTATTAAGTAGGTTCAACATTCTCATTCAGGAACTCATTCAGGTTAATCTAACCAAAATCCACAAAGCAGGAACACTCCCAGTGGGAATCAACAAAAAACATTCCATGGACATACAAGGATGAGTAATAGTGGATCTACACCACATATAAGATAATATCTGTAACAGGAACCATTTTTTACCCTTTTTAAACTTTGGTGTGACATAGTACATATACAACAATGCATTGATATTGCCATGTCCTGCATTCTGTTCACTTTCACCATATAATGCTCCCTAACCCCATATTATAAGTGGTGTGCAAGTGGGCGTTTTTTCCTCTCCCAAATGAGGTGAAGTGACATGAAAAATGTGTAAACTATGGTAGCTATGTACTTTATGTTTGGTTTGTGTCAACTTCAAGAACACTGTGAGAAGTTCGTGAAAAATTTGCATCCCTACCGTGGCCAGTTGTACAAATTCCAGTTGAAAAATTAGGCAATGCAATTGAAACTGAAGATTGTATTCTTTATGTATTCATATTTTTATTGTAAATTTATAGGAAATCTTTCAAATAAGAATTGTGGATGATCTATCTGATACGACAAACATTTTGGACTTTCCTTGGCATTGTGAGATTATTGTCAGATCTCCAAACTTGCACTGGTCAATCATAGGCCATCATATGGTGAAACAGTGTTCAGTTTTGCAGCCACAAAAAATAGGTGACCATACATCATAACATTTTCTATGTGTAGAATACTCAACAAACCCTCTCAAAGTCACAGCTTTTTCCAAAGATTTTTTTTTTAATGAAACGGAGAAGCTGATTTTTAATTTCAGTTCCGTGAAAATGGTGCATAAAATCTCATCAAACAGCATTACGTTCTGTAAAATTTGAGATGTGGTACAGGCCAATTTAGCATGCGACTGAATAGGAGCTTGGAAATTTTACACCTAGACTCTTGTTTGAGCTATTAGGCAGCAGAAAATCCAAGAATACCCCAATCTACATAATGCAGAAATAGACCTTTTAGGGTCACAACTGGACAAAAAAATTCCCAGTACATGAATACAAATACGTATTAAAAACAATCTTTTCGATAACATGTGATACTACAATCTCCTGCTAAATTCACAGGTAAACAAAGTTACATTCAATTTACAAGGTATTACTGTATGGTCCTTTCTAAGACTCCCCTCCTAAGTGCCCCATCCCCTATTTCTTGGCACAAAAGGTATGAAATTGTGGAAAATTATACACATTCAATGATGATTTACCAGTTGATACAGCTAAATGCTCCAAATATAAAGTCTAAAACTGGAGCTCGTGTCAATTCAATTTCCTAACTGCCCTGGGCACTTAAAAGTGATAATACATTTTAAGTAATCAGATACTTGGACTGGAATGAATGACCTCAACAACACATTGCAATCATCACACATCTATCATAACTATCTTCACTGCAGTTTATGATTCTATATCAGTAGGATTCAATGTTTGCTTATATATATCAACCTGATCTATATCAGTTCATCTATTATACAAACTCTAACTTTGATAAACTCAGGTTGACATGCAAAAGTCCATGCAAAGACTATTTTTTCAGTGTTCACACTGTTTGCTCTTTGATAGCGCAGTGGGCTTCAGTCTTTGTTACAGCTACAACAGGTCCCCTTCATATTTATAAGGCCCCCCTTACCCCAGGCCACCCCATAAACCCAGACCCTCTTCTCGTGCTGCAAGCATGGCGTTCACATGTTTTCCTTCTCTATAGAGGCCACTCTTTTGTAAGGCCACTCATTGAAGCCCTGCATATGGGTTGGCCTTATAAAAAGGGGCCCACTGGAGTAGGCTCTGGAGACTGGGGTATGTTCATCTCAACTTCCCACAGGACTAATACCCTGATACAACACCTATGGCAAGTCCAACCAGGTACCATTCACAGGGAAACTCCTGGTCAATGTACCCATCCACTCATTAACATAGCTATCAGGGTAACTTTCACTACAGAACATGTCAAAGGTCAATACAAAGGGGCAACTGTGCCCTCGTGGGAGATCTTATTCATCCATACTGCACACAGCCCTCTGGGTGAACCTGCTTCATTTTGTTCCTTCAATTATGCTCTGATGCACCATGGATAGTCATGAAAGATATACCTTGTCATCCCTGTGATATCTTGGGAGAAGTTGTTGAAGTGGAGCTGTAAAAACTGGAAGCTTCAGTCATGTGGTAATAAATCTTAAAATGGTAACAGCTTGTTTATGGTGTTTTGAGTGCTTGTGTGTGCTTTTTAGTATTTGATGGTGCTTGCTGATTGGGGGGGGGGGGCAGACAGTGACATAGCAAGCAGGGTATCTGCCAGAGTGAAATTTGAGGGTACTCACATTTTCATATTCTCGAGTAAAAATTTTAATAATGAAGCCTTTATGGGGTATTTCTGGGTAATATATGCTAAAATCTTAGGGTAAGCAAAAATACCGTTGGGATATTTTAGGGCATGTTATTTTACCCTTTTTCTCCTCTGGTGGTAACCCTGATCTCGTACAGGTGGCATCAAAAATTACATCTGTGTTGTATCACAAGCACCTCTTCACTCAATCTTATCCTGACAGATTCCAAAGATGATCACATTGAAAACGTCTGTAGCTAAATTAGCCTGCATTGTATGCAGGGTTCACCATTGTGCAAGTTCAGAAAGCTCAAGACAAATGAAATCCCAACCAGGGCAAGCAAACATGTCTAAGCTATGGCTCTGGAAGCAACCAAAAATTTGGCTTTGAGCTGAAATTCCTGTGTAAATAGCCAAGAGAATCAAGCTTCAAATTCAGGGAAAATCCCTGGGTTCATCTCTCTCCCTCCGTCACTCCTGGAATTTCCCCTGTATGTTTGGTGGATGGGGGATGGGGAATGCTGAGTTACAACTCACTACTACACTATTGTAAAGTACACTGTTTGCATTGTACAAACAGGTAGATTACCAAAAGGGGAACAAAATGGTTCTTTTGAACAACAGTTTTGAAATCACAGTTTGTACCACTTTGTCCAAGACATTGGCCCCATATTAACTCTGTCCGTGCCAAGCGTGACTACAGTCAATCTACTTAAATCAAACTAGTGTGAAGTATCATGAGGATCCCAGATTCGTATTCTTCATAAAAAGACCTTTCATTCAAGTACCAGCATGCCTATAGTTCCAGAGGGAATATCCCCGGTCAACAGCTTTTCTTGGCGTGCATTGGGCTGGTCAACTGTAGCTGACCACAACCATAGGAACCACAAGTAGCTGAAACAAACTGGGATCTATGTACGGTTCATCCTTCATCCCCCCAGTCCCTCTGTGAATCAAACATTGTTTAATGTCCTAAGCATGCAACTGACACAATTCACAGCATTTTCTCAAAATTTATCAGAACTTCGGGAAAGAACTGGCAGGTAAGGTGGGCTGAACAAGAGAAGCCTTCATCCCCAAATGGAACTAACTATATCAAGGATTTTTAGGGAGTAAACAGGATGTACCAGTATCCTCATTATCTAGAATGACAGAAACCATCAGTCACTCCAATCTAATCAAATAGCCCTCACTAATGAGGCCCTCTGCTGATTATATCATGTGGAAAAAAAAACTGAACACATTTGACTTTACAAGGATACAGAATATCATTACCTCATGTAAAACTGCATCTATATTAACTTTGTGACCTATGTACTAGTTCCTCTATAGTTAGCTACAGGGCTATGCACGCTTGACTTCACAATGTGATTTGATTCATTCCAACATCACCTTTCTACCCTCTCTAATGCCCTTTTATGACCAACAATACCCTGGGTAATTGTTAAGACCCACATCTGAAAAGTTACAGGGAACTTCAAATGGGTAAAGTCACTTTCCCAACTGAACAAATGCAGGGGGTCTCTAAGTGAAGGTAACTGAAGGTTTCAACTTTGAAAACTGCCCATGCAAGATTCTTACCACCGCTGGTAGAGAAAGGGGAACAAAAACACATTCTATGTTAAATGTACAATACTTGAATCCTCAAGATTAACATTTCCAGCACACTTTTCAATGACCAATGCAATCACAGTCGATGTGACAAGTGCCTCATTCCCTGTGAGTAATCAGTGCTGAATATATTATTGTGGAGGAAGAGTGAACACCACAGCCATTCAGGGACACAATACGTCCTGGCCCTGAGCACTGGTACAAGACTGATTATAATACGGTTAGACACAGCTACAGTACTAAGGAAGAGGTCAGTGAGGAGTCCATTTATACACAGCTGAAGGCAAGGCATCCCAACCCAACCCTGGATCTGACAAATTGCTAAGTTGAAGACGGATGTAATTCACTCGCAGAATAATAAGCCACTGTCATGATGTCGTCATATGGAGTAAAACTTGATTGAAACACCTTGGTTTGTGAAACATTGTCATCAGTGAACACCCTGATTTTTTTGAAATACTGTCATTAGTGAACACCCTGATTTGTGAAATATTGTCAGTAGTGAACACCCTGATTTGTGAAACATTGTCATCAGAAAATACTTTGATTTGTGAAACCTTACCTTAAGCTAACACCTTGATTTGAGAACCTTGACATAATTGAACACTGATTTGTGAAACCTTGTTATTACAGGCAAGTTTTCTTAGTTCTTTTAAGTGTTCTTCATAAATGTCTAACGTTAGTCAACACTTCTGGGGGACCCAAAAATTATTGACCCTGGGAAGGATGTCCACAAAAGCTGTATTTTCCTCTGTGTGTGCTTGCACCCCTGTGTGTTTCCCTGCAGTCGAATGACAAAAGATTGTAGATCATTCAGGTTGCACATAAACAGCATTTTCGTTGCAATACCAACATGCCAAGTCTGAGTCCATAGTCTCCAAATTGCTGGTAGGTAATCTTGACCAGCATAGCATGGATGCAGTTAATTGTTAATTATTTACTTGTTCTACATGACTGAGGGACATGATCAACAGACAAGAAGACAGTTTGACCCCCAGGCTCTGTGGACACTGTATGATACATATAGCAGGTCAAAGGTCATACATAAGAGAACTTGATATGTTGAACCCTGTCGTAAGCTACAGTTTTTATCATTTTCATTAGAATCATTAAATTAGCCCCTTGCAATTCCTGTTTTCCTGCAGCATGAACATTTTGTGTTGTTTATTCAATGAGAGTACTTGAAAGCTAATGAATCCAGTAACTTTTCCACCTCTCCACAAGAAAATGAGGTTGGATTTTTTTTGTAGATAGGCTGGGTAACCAGAAACAAATGTACTATTTTGTATGCTCTCAGAACAAGGTCTCAGTCACTGGTCCTGTCTTTACTCATAGCCAGGCCTTAGAGCAGCCACAGCCTGACTTGTTACACCTTGTCAAAGCCACCACCTTCACATAAGTCATTTTTACATGGAATTCTCTTTCAATTGCAGATAAATCTGCCCTCCTGAGCAGGCCATGCTCCATGTAATCTCTACTGTGAGTGGAGTGAGGAAAACACTAGATCAGTCTATTAAGCAGATAAAAAGTAAATATGCAAATTTGACATTAATATACAATGATCTCTGTTTAGATTTAACCCTTTAAGCACTGATTGAAGACTGAGTCAACAGCTTTCCTCGGCAAGCATTGCGTGCAAAGTGTCCCCAGGAAAGCTGTTAATAGAGTACTTTTTGCTTTAGACAAGGCTTGCTGGTATTTGAATGAAAGGTATCTTCATGAGGAATTTGAATCTTTTAACCATTATATATTTAAGAGTAATGAGAAAACAACTATAGCTGTGATAAGCACTTTAAGGGTTAAGTTTCTGCCCTTCAGCTATGGAATATTTCTAATATTCATGATACTGGGAAGGTCTTTGTTACACTTAACCTGAGCTGCTGAATCTTTGCATACCTGGTGGCTCTCACATGCTACTGATTGTAATAATGACTCCCGATTGCTCTTCTGGTTGGAAAAAAAATGAACTTCCACTGATCTGCATTGGGCTTGGTCCAGTTCTGTCAATAACACAGCCAGAGCGCTTAATTGGATTGATCAATAATCACTGACTAATTAATGAATTTGACAACGTCACCTGACCAATCCATCATGCAACCACCAGGAGCTTTGCAACTTTAACACAGTCACCATGGAAGTCTCTAATCATAATCAACTGAAATGCCACTGTGATAATTTGAATAAAAACAAAAACATTGACTGACACAGCCTTACCATGTGCTCAGTATAGAAAACATACCACTGCACATAAATAATACATTCTCCCATACTTTTCTCTTCTTTCAATGGACTTGGGTCACAGCCTCAAGGGATTCATAATCTTTTTGTGCTTAATTAGTCTCCACATCATTACATTTTCTAGTACATGTATACAAATGACCCTTTCTCTGTTCAGTTTCAAAATTAATTTATGTTTCTTTACCAAATTTACCTGAGGTATTCTCACCCACCCACCCCCTGTGGCTCTCAACAAAGAAGGATGGAGGGAAATCTCTGATCTGTTGATTGGATCCATTGATTGTAGAGTGGGCCCCCTCTTGTTAGGTCTCTCTCTAGACAGGCCACCCCTTTTACAAAGGCCACTTTTTCCATGCAGCAAGTATGGGATTTTCATTACATTTCACCCCTCAAGAGAGGCAACCTCTCTTATAAGGCCACACGTTTCATGCATTTTAGGTAGCCTTTTAAGAGGTGGACTACTGTGTATACAGACCTAGTCTGGACCATGAGCGGTGTTAACCTACATATAATTGAAACACCTGTGACCTTGTGCAAACTGATTGATTGCTGTATTGATTTGATGACACAAAAATTACTGTACTGCCTTGTCTATGTGTGCATGCAGTGCATGTACTGTCCAACTTATCAGTGGGCTCTTTTCTCAACACTCTGTCTGATCATCTTATTTCTTGTCTACACTTTGAGCATGGGTGGATTGTAATTTTTTTTTCACGGATTGCAATTTTGAAGGGGCGTTTTGCATGCCTAGATATATGCTTCTACTTTAAACTGTTTTATTTATTTTATTAACGTTTTTATCCATGGATTTGTGCATTGTACAATCTGAAATTTCTCCACCTGAAACACATCTTGCTCTCACCTTTACTCTACACTGTCAACTGAATATTTACACTTCTTGTCTTGGGAAGTGAGTTTTTACAGTTTCTCAATAGATGACAAGCATAGTGACACCTGCTTGTATTCAGTGCACATCTGTAGTTTGTAAGTTTTTTACCTGTTCAACGGATGGCACTTGTAAACATTCAACTTAATGGATGAGAACGGGGTTTTTTGCAGAAAACTGTGAAATGAGCCATAAAACACCAAAATTTAAGTGTCTGACAAACAAGTACTAATATATTTACATAAAAAAACTCTGAAAATAAGCTGATCTGCTGACAATTTCCATCACTGTAATTTCTTGAGTGACCCTTGTACCAGACCAGTTACTGCACCAAATGATCATTCCTCACCAGGCACCATGCCCAGAAGTGAATAGATTTTCAACTCCAGAGAACAACAAAGTTTAGATTTTGAAGATGTCAAGAACTATCAAGGTGGCGATCCATTCGTTAAAAAAAAAAAAAAAAAAAAAAAATCTACAGTGCTCTTTGGGACTATGAAAATTGCCTGACTCTACTTTTGTTTCATTAGGAAGAGATTTACTTGGGCATAACAGGTCACCAAAGGTCAGGCATGACAGGTCATCAAAGGTCGAGAGTGAAACCAGCCATACTTGTTGACTGAAACTGCACCTACTTGACCAATGTGTCATTCAAATGTACAGCTGACCACAGATCAGATTTACAATAACATACCTTGGTGGGATCAACCAAAGTAACTTTTGTAATTAAGTCGTGGTGAACTGCATGCCTGCACAAACTTTACTGAGCCTTTGAGTTTTTAGCAAAAGCTTCATTTTCCAGGGTTTGATTTTTTTTCTTTTTAACCTTTCATCGTTAAATTTTTCTGTGTTGTAAACAAGTTATTGTGCTCTACAAAAGATGGAAGACAACAACGTACAGGCAGTGGGCCTACACATTAGATTTCACTTAACTACCGTATTCTGAATTCCTCCAGCCATTGCAGAAAAAGAGAAGTTGGGAGGGCATGTAAAGTCAAAGAGAGAGTGATATACACGTTTTCTTTCTTTCTTTTCTTTTTTTTCTAATTTGGTTAATTGACTGCATTACAGGTGAGCTGTGCATTCACTTGTGAATAACAACACTGGATCTGTGTGTGACAGAATGCAGCAAGCCAGGAATGCCACCAGCATTAACCTTCACAGTTCACTGGCATCAAGCCATAACCAGGCACACGGGGAAAGTGAAAGGTGCCTTCAGAAATTATCCAAGAAGCAGGTGTCAAAATTGTGGTCCCCGAAGGCAGGTGTTCCCTCATAACAGTCAACTTGTGCTTCAACACTACTCTAACAGAGACCACCTGGTTTCTAAGGGCTTTACGTGACCACACCTCAACATTAGTATTATTACATAGTGAATTCACTGTTCTGAAAGGCCACCTGTTATCCATGACCATATTTGTCTGCTAGTGGAGTAGTATTACATTGTATTCAACATATTTTGTATGCTTCATCAGCATGAGTTATATTATGAGGGAGGACCAGTGAAAATTTCGTGTCACTTGTCCGACAGACAAGTAATTTCAAAACAATTTTTCTCCCCCTGAAGACCAACACAAGTGCACTAGAATTGTGGCCTCAAAGAGGTGGCCCCTCTTGAGAGAGAAAATACCATTGAAATACCATGTTTGCTGCTTGGAAATGTGGCCTCTGTAGACAGCAGGGCCTCATCAAGGGGCCTTACAAGCGTAAGTCTACTGTATATTCCTCTTTACAAATTCGCCTCTAACTTCTTCTGACATATTACATTTTAGTAAAACTAAGTGGTTTACATAGGATACATTTTTCATACATACCACAATTCACCTGTTGACAAATGACAATGTATTTTGTTTTTTTCAATATTGAAGCAGACACTATAAACCAGTCCGCAATGCCAAGTATGTGACCAAACCTACTGTGCATTATAGTATTTTATCAGCCATCAGAACTCACACATTCCATAAATGTTATTTTGTGTCTTACACTATGTTTATTGGTTTGTTGTCCTTGGCCCAAGGTGTTTACATTCATAGATCACCCCACCCTCAGCTCCAGAAAAACCCAAGACAAGCATGGGCCTCATGGGTTGTGACTTTCCACTTGAGCAGTGACCCAGTAAATATGTCTGATGCCTTGTTCCCATGCTTTTTATTGCCCCCTCTTTCCGGACTCCGTCCTAAATTTGTTTTTGAAAGGGAAAAGCAAGTTTATGATGCAACAGGTCAAGATGAGGACAATATGACAGCATATGGCATTATCTATGCTTCGGCAGACTGCATGTTGTTATCACATACATCTGTATAAGACAAGTTAAGCAACTTCATTGGGGACAATCAGCCTGACAAAGTTGCTTAACTCCATTGGAGCCACCAAGAATAAATCAGCACTGGAGTCAAGATAACATTGTTCATTGTATTTGGGATGGATTTTGCGTTAGGTATTACAAAGTCAAGCGGGCACAAAAAGGTTCCACTTGGCTGCATCCCTATCATTTTCAGGGTGAGCACTTCTAAATCCTTCTCTCCCACATCATTCCGCCCAAAACCACAAATATGTGGACAAGTTCCTCCACCACAGGAAAGCATGGCTGTGCAGTCAACAACCACACAGCCACATTATTCTCGTGATTCCTCCATTATTCTAGGTATTCCTGGATGGACCAGTCCCAAACACACTCCAGGAAACTACTGCAGTGAGTAACAACATAAACAGGGCCCAGTTTACAGCACATCATAACATACCTATACATGTTCAAATGTACAAATGAGTGCAGACTAATGTTCCAACAACCGGCTAATTTTTTGTTCAAAGAATCATGAGCAATCATCCGTGACTTTTTTCTCTTGGTACACAAATCTGGGTGCATTATACAAATCTAGGTGCATTTGTAATAGGGACTGCCCCCAGGCCTACCTACATCAGAGGAAGACGTAATTATTGCTATGTGTACACACTGAGTACACGTAGAATAGGAAATCCACTTTTTCCATCCAGACACAATACAGTGTGTGGTAGTATGCTAATGTGTGTGATGAACACTTGGGAGTTGGGTTGACCACTGTTTTGTTGGTCTTTTTTGCCCAAATTTGGTTGTGGCACATAATTCCATGCATGCCACTCACATATTATCACTGACATTTCATTTGCAAACTATCCACCTGTTAATAACAATGGCCTAACCAAAACTGACTTGACCACCTCAAAGGACGCCATTATTGGGCACATTATAAAGTATTAATATGTGGGTTATTCATTACATATGTCCACCAGATGGTTGATGTTTAACATTATTGGTCTGCTTCTTTCAATGCTGAATATTACCTGTATTACCACAGATCAAATTCATTATATGTATAACTTCATTACCAAATAAAATTACCACCTGCATGTTTAATTATATATCTGTGTTACATTAACCATCTACAGCACCATAATAACATACTTGGATATGGTCATTAATGCAAGCTTCATTTGTTGTTTTATCAAAATTTCAATACATTCATACATGGATACAGCTCAGATATGTTGTTCATCATTTACTGGAATAGTCAGAGCTAGTGCTTATTTAAATCAAAATTTCCATCTTTTCAAAAAGACTTGTACACTATAGTTATTCATATATTTTGGGATCCTACAGATTGTACAATCTAAACGATCGATGTTTGATTTTATTTCCTCCTTCTTTTCCCCAGTTAATCAGTGAAAGACCAAGGGAATCCTGCAAGTTACTCATACTCAATGCTAAACACAACAGATTATTAACTGGGACTTTGCACTGACTTGCTAAAAACCCAGGTATACGTCTCTACCTGTCACTTAGTTTCCCTGATCTGTATATCCAGTCCAGTATCTATTGAAGCAAGCACTTTTTCCAGCATCTATTATGAACTTCATTTAAAAGGCCTTCTGATAGGATCAACAACACTGGTAATTTGGCTGCTGTTCATGCTGCATGCCCTGGGAAAACCAGGCAGTAATAATAGAGGGTCATTGTCCTTCATGGTAATTCTGTGAAAGTTGTGTCAATAATTACAATGTATTTTCCATGTGTTACATAACAATACAATGTACTATTTTCATCACAATATTGGTTTCCCTAGCAGAGTCCTAGTCTGGCCTTCTGTTCCACCTTTAACCCTTCGACAGCAACAAACACAAAGTCAACAACTTTTCCTTGTGATAGTTATCAGAAACCCAAAATGGACACTACAACAAGAGCAAATTTATTGACCTGAGCTCAGGCTTGATCAATGTGTCCTGAAAAAATAATTCAAAATTATGCTTTAAAAAAAACCCAGGAACTTTTATGTGGTATAACATCAATGTGAGCTGACAAATTCTGAAAGTTTAAATTCCATCCGCAGCACAAGCGACAGCTGGCCAGGGCAGCAAAAGCCAAGTGGCAGCCATCAGAGTCCACACCCAAATACTCCATATCCTGCTCGCATGACCTGATAAATATTTGTAATGGCTGCAGTGCCACTCACTTGGGTTTGCTTTCATTATTCAATGTAATTATATGCTGGGAACATGGTGCAATATGACCACGCACATGCTGTTCCACAAAATCATCCCTTTTCTGATGTCTCTTCCATGTTCATCATGCATTATCACCTCGTTAGAAAATTGTGGATGAAATATATTGTGTCCCAGCGATCAAGTTCACAAAATGTGGATGCATGCACCAGAGGCAGAACAAAATGAAAATGCTGGTACAATATCAATGAGTGTATGAATGAATGTGTAACATAATACTAAAAGGTGCCCCTTCCCTTTTATGTGCCGCACCCCCTCTCAGGACCCCATGTCCTCTTTTACCCCTGAAAGCACATACTTAAGCCGAATGGTGCTAAGTCTTATGATGCATAAAATCCTAAACTGTAAAGGTGCTCTCTCTTGTAATTGTGACTTAGATATGTGAGCACCCATATCAGTGTTCCTTGCCCATGTGTGCCCCAGTATAACCAGAGACATAATATTACCCTGTCACCTGGGGTTTCTTTTGTCAAGTGTTGCCAACCTTGTGCAATGTGTAAAATAAAAACTGCAAACTTTTTGTGATTGGTATAAAGTATCCACAACAATTTAAAATACCTACATTGGAAAATCAACATTCTTTTTAATTGTTAATTTCACAAGTTTTCACCCCATTGAGAGAGCATGTTTGACCTGCACTTCCTCCCTTAAGTTAACTGAATGTGGCGGGACATATATAAGATGGCCCAACACTGTCACATGACAAAGTGTCTGTCTTGAAGTTTAAGAAATGCAATGTCTCCAAGCTGCTGGGACATGAGTTGGCAGAGTCCTGAATCAACTCACTTAGCACAATATCAGGTGGGCATGCCTATACTCCCTGTGGGTATTATGCCAAGGGAGTATTCACAAACACAGGCATGGCCTCCCCACTTGACTTGTACTGGTTCTGCATTAATGTATGTAAGGGGATATTTTGTCTGGAGTTGTTTTGGTTGTGACAACTGAAAGACAAGCATGCAACAGGTCTCTGGGGCCCAGTGGGGGACAATTGACACCACTGGCTCCCCATTGCTACACAGGGCTGGTTGCTGTCGTGTATTTGTGGTAGGCCTTCCAGTCGACCCAAGTTCCAGTTTTAATTTTGTGCATCAAGAATGGTTCTTGTAGTATTGTTCATAGATGACACCTACTTTTTACCTGCCTTTGTGACTTTGTGATCATGCTATAAGTTGTGTGTACTCGTCAGGTGCGACATGTCAATTGTACAGTAACTTCTGTCGCGGTGAAGCGATGTCCCATGCACCCATAGCATCTCACACAGGTGACGAACCGCCATCTTTCCCGGCTTCTGCTGGTCACCCCGTGTGTTTGCCCCCTTCGTGACTCGACCCTGAACTTCGGAGGCACTACTTTAAACTTTTACTTACCGATATTAACAATCCTGATGCCCTCGTCCTCTTCCAAAAACTTCATGGACATGGTGACGTTCTCCAGTTTCTGTGTTCGGAAGGTAGGTCGCCTGTTTATATGCTTGAACTTCTTGCCAGAGAGCACTTCGACCAGTGCTATCAGTCGTAGACCATCGGACAAATCGCTCTCCAGGTCGTTCATGGTCTTGTTGACCGTCTTCAGATGTTCGTTCGCCCATCTTGTGAAAGTGTTCTTTTGAATTAACTTCCATTGGGCGTCTTCAGCGAGCTCTCTCTCAGTCGCCGGCATTTCTTCTTCGTCCTCCTCGCCTTCGTATTCTGCTCCAGCCTCGTATTGGATCTCATTATTATTCATGGCCATGGCTGTTATCTGGACCGCTAGACTGACCTCAATGCAATTCAATTGAAATACTCACTGATGATCACACTCGAGAGTGATTTCGAAATTGTAAAATAACCACTCCTCTATCAGAGCTTCCGGATATGTCACTGTCCAGAAAAATTAAAATGAAAAGGTGATATAAGTCCCTTTCCGTGAAAAAGCTGGTTGACAAGTAGCAGAGAAAACTTCTTTTCAGTTTGTATGAAGTTCTCCGTTTGCTTAGATTCTGGGATGCTCTCTTCTCTCGATTATCTTCCGTGTGATTCCGTCGCCCTACCTGAATCCTATTGTCTGGTAAAAGTGAAGAAGGTCAGATGTTTCAGAAGTTTCTGCAAGTGAACGCTGAGCACCAGTAGGCCTCACAAGCTCGGAAGCCGGACTACCCTCCGACTAGAACACGTCAGAAGCCGGTGGAATCTTTTACAGGGAGGTTGGATTACGTAGCGGGCCTAAATCAGGATGAAGCCCGGAGATTCTGCCTCCACATTGGTCCACGATGAAACTTGAGCTGCCCAGATTGCGCACACGTCCTGGGCACCCCAGATAAACCCTTCCTTAGCAGCTGCTTGCCTAGCCGTTCCTAATTTGGCAAATGTTCGGAAGTTGAGCAGATATTTCTGTCAGGGATGTTCCCTCCAGTCCGCAAAGAGCTGTTTGGCTGAGTAAGGTTGCGGGTTGGTGCTTCTGCCTCCTGAAACGGATAAAATTTGTTAGATTGAGTTGAATGCGAAAATAATTTATTTAAAATTTAATGACAGACTTTTTTTCTTCAGATGAAACGGCTTTACAGGGAACGGCCACCGTCAGCGAAAAAGGCTTCCTCACTCGAAACAGGAAAGTGTTGGCGACTTTTACGGAAATTTTGGCTGCTGCCTCTCTCCTGCTGCAACATCTATTATGACTTCAACGTTAAGGAAAATGTACATCAGTACGGTGACAACGATATCCTACATGTGTGACTGCATAGAAACATATTTGCCGAGCGATTGACTTTGAAATGGAATTGATGCACATTTCAGAAGCCCAAAGGAATTCGACATCACATTCATTAGATGGCTACTCAAGAAGCTAGGAGTTAACACTTCCAAGATGAGCGTCAGGCTGATATTAACCCTATCAAGTCATCCTTTCTGTGCTAAGGTTCACATATATACAAATCTGAAACAGATTTTGGCAGGGCATAATATTTTCTATCGTTAAAAAAAAAAAAAAAAAAAAAAATGATGTATAGAGAGTTCCTATTGGCCAAGGCTTAACTCCTTTTGTCCCATGCAAGCAACTCTCTCTCTCTCTGTCTCTCTCTCTCTCTCTCTCTCTCTCTCTCTCTCTCTCTCTCTCTCTCTCTCTCTCTCTCTCTCTCTCTCTCTCTCTCTCTCTCTCTCTCACACACACGCACACACAATCCGTGCATTCAGTCATGTAGGTCTGTTAGTTACCTCAATCTTGTGTCTTTGGTTGGGGTTTGAAAGCGACGAAGCTGATAATAAAAGCCAGCCCAAAGATATTCACCACGGCATGTTGATTTTATACAAAATAGTTAAACTAACATGCAAAGCTATTTATAGGCTGACTTTGCAATGCGAAGAAAACTAACAGGACGACAGTGCTTTTCAAGCAAAATTTGAAACAAAATTAATTGAGTGCTCCTCAAAAGAAGACATTTAATTCCATTCAAGTTATACCCGATCTTCTGTTTATTTACTTGGGTCAGCTTATTACATATGTATCATAGAAGAGTAGTAAAGAAGTCAGAACATTGATTTTTATAAGGGATGAAAAGCATGAAGAGTATAGTGGGAGCCTGCATGCAAAGTAGACCTACGTGTTATCAACCATGGTATGTCACAAAAATTTGCTGACTTGGCGAATATAGATCATTTTGTGTTTAAAAACATGTTCCGACACCCCTGCCCTCACACACACACAAGACGTGCTTTGAAATGCGCACACTTTTTCCCACTGCCGACTGGATCGCGTGGCGTGCATTATTTCAATTAACAGCAACAACAACAAAAACAAACAAACAAAAAAAAGCACGTTTTCCGTTTTTCTAAAGGAACAAATAGTTGTGTATATGGACCCTCCTCATGACGCATTTGCTGCTTATTTTCAAAAACTAAATAATACGATCCTTTGCTACATGCCTCATCAGTAGATGTTATCCAATGCAGTGTAGTATGGTATGGAAAAGAGGCATCTGAACTGATTCAGTTTTCTACTATTCTTAAATGGACAAACAAATGGAAATACTATGCTCCATTTTCCTGAGCCATCCCTGGTGCCCGCACATGCAGCTGACTAGTGACCAACTGTTGATAACTAAAAGTTAAGTGGTTTTTTTCTTCCTTGGAAAAGTTTTATTTTAAAGTAAATTATTCTTTTCGGATAATTTCATCTATCATGTGACAAAGTAAAGATATAAGAGAAAATGGAGAAAAACATGGACTTCAAATTATGGATTTTGAATATCCATGTGGTAAGTACATTGCTCTTGGATTTCATTGTCATGCGTATATAATTTATTAAGTCCGTTTAAAGATGCATGTCCTAAAAGACCCCTTTTCATAAGGCTACAGTAACACGATCGGAGAGTACCATGATTTACACAACTCATGATTTGCGATTTATTAGGGAAGTATTTATTCGAGGAACATAACTACACAGTTAACAACCAAAGTACAGTTAAAGTAAAAATACGGATATATAAGCTAAGAAATACAGGAGAATTAAAAAATAAAATAAATTTCGTGCAGCACTGCTTGGCGCGATGTTTTAAATATAGCGTAACTTTTTAGTTTAATTAAAACCTCACATGTTCTTATTTCACCAGGAACTATAAAGACAATTGAATAGCATATAATCTAAACAGAGAAGGAAAAATATAACCTACAGGTTTGCAAAAATTAAGCACGCATCATACGTTGCCGTCGACGTACATGGAGCACACAAACTGAGCCTTGATGCGGTCAGAATTATTATTCAAACGATCGTGGAATATGAGGGGTGGCAATAAATTATAAACAACCAATGAACATAGATTGGCTTCCTTAAAATATGCCTAAATGCCGTGGATCATGGATGTATCAGGACATAAACATGCCACACAAATGCGGAAAGACGTAGGCAACGTGTGTGTGTGGGAGGGGGGTGTTAGTTTTTAGTTGCCTTCTCATTTCAATCTCTAGTTTCTCTTACAACTAAAGACTCATCCAGCTGAAGTAGTTAACAAGGCCAATGATCGCTCATCAAAGTTATGCTTCGTTCTGCTGACCGCTTTGTCAGTGCGAAGGCGTGGCCACACGTCATGACATCTAACGAACAAAATATAAACTAACTATATTGTAGCCACAATGGTAGCCGATGCCAATGGGCCCCCACAGTAAAGATACACAAAAAGGTCATGTGCTTAAGAAATACAAATGTGGAAGCTTCACTGCAAAACAAGTTTTAAAGCAAAAATTCAACGTAGCTTATATCTAACATCGAAGTAGTTTAAATATAGGCTTAGCTGGTGCAAAATTTCCCCACAGGAAAGAGCAACATGCAGGCCTGCACCCTAGACGGACATGTGTACACTGATCATGATAAAGAAAATAAAGAAAAACCCACAATAGGTTTAGTTTCTAAGTCATCCGGCATTGCTGTTAAAGAGAAAAGAGTCACACAGGTCCAAAGGAGTTGGATTAGTAATAGTATGGAGAGCCTGGTTTTTAGTACTATATCGATGCACTATTAGGTTATCCAGGATAAATATGTTTAAACGATAGTATAATATGGCAACGGTGTTCCTATTATAATAGATGTCCAAATTGTAAAAAACAAAACAAAACAAAACAAAAATCGTGTCCGCGTGACTGTTGTATCCACATGTACAACAGTGGCGATAGCATTTTCATCAACTTTTTCTAAAAGAACAAATAAAATAAAATGTTGAGAAACGCAGACATTGGAAAATATTATATAAGAAAAGGTTATGTACTCTTCGGAGTGTTCAAAGGAGAAATTGGGAGAAGGAAGTAGAGGAAAAACAAGAACCTTACATTAGTTGATAGAGAATAAATGGTTACATTCATAGAGTAAATAATTGGGTTTGAATGACTAACATTCATGGAGAATGGCAACATGCATAGAGAATAAATGGCTACATTTATGGAAAGCAAATGACTACATTCATGTTGGATGCGTCTTTCTTGCTGCCTTGGGAAGTTTGCATTTTGATTGAGACCCTTGACCTAAGCACCTGTGACACCTGGCAATGAGGAATGGACAACGTAGGGCTTAGAGTCTAACAAATGGAGGTAAAAGGACGGGGGGGGGGGGGGGCTCGCACAATGAACCATCTTTATCATTTGACTTTTAATTACAAACATATGATTTTGACGTATAGATCTATAGGCATATGATTTTGACATATAGATCTATAGGCCTATGTCTCAAAGTCTCATTTTGGGTACCATTTTCGCAATTTCAGGTCCCAGACAGCAAAAGAATTCGTGAACATCGATAATATCTAAATATATCTGTATTTTCTGCAAGGACTCTACACCAAGGTGGCAAAACAGACCCCTGAACAAACTTTCTAACATGAAAAGATAAGAATTCGTGAGCACCTCCTAGATAAAACATGTTTTTAAGTGTCCCGGACTTGGGGTTTTTAAATAAAAGGCGGATGTTCAATAGAAGTTAGGCCTATATGTTTATATGGCTACTCTGTACACGCACTGTGTATCAGGGATGCTACCATTCCATAGCAGGCTGCACGGCAACTCGCACATTTGTGAATTTTGTTCAAATTCTTAAATTTATTATACACAAAAAACTAAGTATCTATCATAAGTCACTTGCTTAGGGTTTTTACTCCTCAACTCCGTATCTAGCAAGTTTTAACATTTTTTAAAACAGCAGAAGTTGCATGGGCCTACGTTTTGATTAGAAATCCTTTGTGTATTATATACAATACAGAAATAATGGATTTAGGCTTATAAGCCTCTGTATCCATATCAAACATGTCCTATCTAGTTCTTATAATATTAAATTTATACTGTAAAGGTGTCCTTGGCTTTATAATCCCATTTCAATGGGTGGTTATGAAAATGTTTGTCCAACTTTGATTTAAATGAGTTTAGTGACTCTGCCCACACAACATTACGTGGTAAATTGTTCCATATCTTTGATACATGGAGAGTGAAAAAGTTCTGCCTATAGTTATGACCTCCTTCTGCTCTTAAGACTAGAAGTTTTTTCCCATTTCACCTAGTGCTTGTTTCTCCAATCAAATTTAAATTGGGTGCAGTTTCTGGGTCGGTTAATCCTTTTAAAATCCTATACACCTCGATGAGGTCCCCTCGTAGTCTTCTATAGGCCAATGTACACAGTCCCAATTTCTTCAGTCTTTCTTGATACGACATATCTCTCAACCCCGGTATTTGCTTTGTTGCCCTCTTTTGTACTTTTTCAATCAGATCAATGTCCTTGGCCTTATACGGTTTCCACACTGAGTTAGCATACTCTAAGTGTGGTCTAACCTGGGCTTTATATAGATATTTAAAAGTAGTTCTGTCTAAAAATTGAAAAGTTTTTCTAATGATACCCATATTTCTGTTTGCCAGGTTAACTTTTTCACTTATATGTTTTTCAAATGTCAATTCTTCATCTATGATAACACCCAGGTCCTTTTCTTCTCTAGTCCTTTGAAGGTTAACAATATTATCATCAGTGTCTTTCATTGTATATGAAGTTTCCAAAGTATTTCTTCCTAGGCTTAATATTTTGCATTTGTCTGGATGGAACAATAATAGCCATTTTCTTGACCATTCACACAGTGCATCCAAATCTCTTTGAAGCAGTTCCATATCATTCACAGTTGCAATTCTTTGGAATATCTTCGTATCATCCGCAAATAAAAATACATTGGACTGAACAATATTTGGAAGGTCATTGATGTAAGTAATGAACAATGTTGGCCCCAACACAGATCCTTGGGGTATACCACTTGTTACTGAAGTACTTTTAGATCCTGTGCTGTTTACAAACATTCGCTGGGTCCTGTCTGAAAGAAAGCTATTCAGCCAACTAACAATTTCCATGTTTAATCCATATGTTTCACATTTTCCTATAAGTCTACGGTGTGGGACCTTATCAAAAGCTTTCATAAAGTCCATAAAAATTGTATCAACTTGACCACCACTATCTACCATTTCTGTCCACATATCCAATACTTTAAGTAACTGGGATACTGTGGAACGGCCTCCGATAAATCCATATTGAAGTTTGCTGAACTGGTTATTCACTTTCATGTGACTTACTATTCTATCCCGTATAATGGACTCCATTATTTTACAAGGAATACTTGTAAGACTCACTGGGCGGTAATTGGCAGGCAAGTCTTTCCTTCCTTTCTTATGGATTGCAGTGATATTAGCTTTCTTCCAAATATCTGGTACTACCTTATTTCTTAATGACGTTTCATATATAATTGACAATGGCTTTGCTAATACATCTGAAAGTTCTTTCAGTATTCTTGCTGAAACCATATCTGGTCCAGGGGCTTTCCCAGGATTAAGATTTGCAAGCCTTTCTCTAACTTTCTCTTCAACTATTATTATGTCTTCCATTTCTACATTAACAGGGAATGGTACAAGTCTTGGTATTTCACCTTCAGGTTCCTTAGTAAATACCGATGAAAAGTAATCAGCTAGACAATCAGCTTTTTCGCTGTCATTAATAGTCATCATTAATAGTCATTCTTGTTCCTGTGTCTATATTCATTTCCAGGTCAGGTATTCCAGCTTTGATCTTAGTTTTTGACTTTACATAAGCCCAAAATTTTTTTGGATTATCTTTGATTTCTTTTGCCAAGTTCTTTTCAAAGTTCTTCCTATGTTTCCGGATCAAACTTTTAACTTGATTTCTTTCCCTACAGTATTTAAGATGTTCCTCATCCCGTCTTGTTTCCATGGATCTTTGCCAAGCTCTGTGCTTCTTTTTGATTCTTTTCAAAATTTTCCTATCCAGAGGAGTCGACTTAATATTTGGTCTCTCATTCCCTTGGATTGTTTTCTTTGGAACCCACAAATCAATTGCTTCATTATATTTCTGAAGGAATAAATTATACTGCTTATTGACATCATCTTTGCAACCCTGGTCTTCAAATTCTTTCCTATAATCTAGATTCAATATATCTCTAAGCTGTTGAAAGTTGGCTTTTTCATATAGGTAGCGGGTTTTCGATTGCCTTTTAGGTTCTGAGTAAATGCAGAATTCAAAATTTAGGACACAGTGGTCACTTGCTCCTAGTGGGCTAAGATATTCTATTTTTTGTATCATTTCTTCCTCATTAGTGAGAATTAAATCTAGTAATCTAGGCTGATCGCTTCCTCTTCCCCGTGTTTTCCTGAAATCACTTTATTATTAGTATTCTGCCATAATATCTCGTGTGACTTCTGGTTGGCTCCCAGACCTGGGCATACGACATCAAGGAAAGCTAAAACCTCAACTCCACAAGCCTGGAAAGCTGAAATTACCATCAGTTCAGCAAATTTTCAAATATAAAATATGTTGGCTTGTATAAACACAAGTTATTGTTCTACATGGAATTCAGAATTAGGTTCAAATTATGCCCCGCCCCCCCCCAAAAAAAAAATTCCACTGGTTACTTTCATTGTCTCGTAACATGACTCGTTCTTATCATTATTTAAGTTTTTTTAACAGTTGCTTTGGTTGCGGAGTTGAGTCTCTCCATTGGAATACTATAGTGGTTGACCAGGTCATAGGAATATAGGCCTAAGCAATAATAACTAGCTCTGCAGGCATGATAAACATATATG
Organism: Hermodice carunculata; assembly: GCA_964020975.1. Taxonomy (NCBI): domain Eukaryota; kingdom Metazoa; phylum Annelida; class Polychaeta; order Eunicida; family Amphinomidae; genus Hermodice; species Hermodice carunculata. Next base: position 55,885,698 of record OZ026622.1, on the reverse strand, counting down.
GTTGTGGTATTGGCTGTAATGTACATGCAATTCATTACTTGTACATTACAGCCAATTTAGGAATAAGCCTATGGGGTCACATTATTTTTTGCCAAATTATTGGTTTATTTGGTATCCAAATTGACATTTTAACCGATATATTATTGTTGACATCAAGATTATCAAAGTCATTATCTCAACAAGTTATTGTTTATGGCAACAGGCCTATAGGTTTTCAATAGCAACAATTCGAAAACATTCGCACAGGATACATGTATAGTGGGCACCTGTGGCTATGCATGGTAGATCTTTAATATTTGCAGCGCAGAGTTAAAAAAAAAAAAAATAAATAAATAATAATAATAACAATAACAATAACAACAATAATAATAATAATAATAATAATAATAATAATAATAATAATAATAATAATAATAATAATAATAATAATAATAATAATAATAATAATAAAGTGATTTCAGGATTTAGTCTAAAACTCTAAAGAGTGCAAATTTAAGGGGACATGAAGGTAAGCATTGTGCTTGTGAGTGTGGGCGACGTGGATGCTTGCTGCATGATAACACAGTCGACTTTCTTTGCATAACCGGACAAGGTAAGGCCTTTAAATATTTTGTAGTGCGTTCATAATAAAATTATTCAGAACTTTACCATATTTTGGGGGGAACTATAACACTTCCAAAACAATTTACATAGGAACATTGACCCAAAAGGCTACACATTATAATACGGATCTATTTCACCAGAACTTCTTAATTTGAATAACATTAGAAATTGACAACCATGTTGAATTTGCTTGTAGTAGTGGCTTTTTCAGTGATCAGTGTATGTGATACATGATTGGTCTCACATGTGCCTAGCTGGATGAGTTGAACGGCCATGGCAGCTATCATTAAATTTTATATCGCCCAGTTTATCGTATGCTTTATGTGAAAATAAAAGTTCTGGATCCTTGATGGGACACAGTTCAATGGAATGACACCAGACGGCGCAGTTTGCAAAATATCAAAGGAGAACATTTTCTTTCTTTCTTTCTTTCTTTCTTTCTTTCTTTCTTTCTTTCTTTCTTTCTTTCTTTCTTTCTTTCTTTCTTTCTTGCTTTCTTTCTTCCTTTCTTCTGGTGAGTTGAACCTTCATGCGCCAGCAGTGCACTTTTTTTAGAGGGCAATGGTTACAGCTCAACTAAAACAAAGTCAAGAATCAGGAGTATTTTTTTTCAATCAATATACAGGATGTTTCAACATTATCAGTTTGTATAGTATTACAATGGACAACATTTTTTCTGAACAACTACTTTTTCTGAGTCGAACTCGCGCAGCTGAGAGAATGTGGTCACAGCAATAATTCACAAGTTAGATTTCATGGGTTTTGTCTTTTTTCTCGTTTCATAGCTAAACATCCAGTCACGCACAAACTGATTACGATGACATTTTTTCATAACTGTAATGACATGTATGGAGGTAAAATGGGTGTCCAGCATCAACATACATTATCATTAATAGTATTTATTGATTAAAATCTCCACAGTAGAAAAACATGCAGAAGCTCAAGATTTGATTTGCATCTGTTGTCTCAACACAATATTTGTCCTTCAGCCCCTCAAACAATGTTCCTGCACATGTGAACATTCAGGGCTTTGGAACCAAAAGGTGTTCAGTGTTCATAAGTGAGATGTATTTGGGTGTGACAAAGCCGAGCACCATCTCTTATTAAATATAAAACGTGCGAATTTAGAATATTTGGGGCTCCAGACCACTGTTCATATACCTACCTACCTACCTTCATACATACATACAGACAGACAGACAGACATAAGGAAGGGTAATGAACGGAGACCTCTGAAACTTATGAAAGCCCTTTTACTTGCACAGTCCATAGATCGTCGAGTTTGCCTCGACGATCTATGCACAGTCTAACGTTTTCAATGACTCCTGTAGCCACTAGGCCGTGTGCTCATTGATTTTTACCACGGATAGGGAATGATTCCGTTTAAATCCCTGGCTTTACATGCCAACAGCCACACTTGCAACCCATTGACTTTTTTCCTCTCGAATGAAAAACCGAGCTAGAACATGCGAGATAGTCACGTCGGGCTATTTGCTCAACCAAACATATGCAACAGAATGGAGACACAATAATATATTGACACGAGAGTCGACTTATAGTTACAACCGGGCCACGGGACATTCAGCCACATCCATGTAACTCCCAGCGCATTGAATTACCATTCTGTTAAATCGATTTCATTGCTGTAAACATTAAAGTTGTGCTGACTGATACAATCAAACATGTACGATATTATAACTGGTCCATCTGCCTTTCTTCCATAATTCTGTCACTTTCATTTAGCACATAATTGTGAAATAACTTGCTCAGTCATTATTATGTGAAGGAATCGGTCTGTCTTATATTGTTTATAGTTCATATACAAACATACCAACATTTACATACATACATAGTTACATACATACATAAGCCTGCATATGTACATGCATACATACATACATACATACATACATACATACATACATACATGCATACATACACACACACAGACACACACACACATACATACTTACATACATTAACATACATACATACATACATACATACATACATACATACATACATACATATTCACCAACTTGTTTGAATTCCACTGTATCCTTCTCATGTTTCAGTCATTACGCATTCTTCTCTGGTGTAGCACAACTGTGAAAATGTGAGCGCGGCAAAAATATTTTTTACACAAATTTTAGCAATGGCTGAATTTGAAATACAAGCTAAAAGGTCTAAAAATTCATCTTGGTCGTCTTTTGAAAATACACACAAATCTATTCAAATATGTAAATGCCTCCAATTTTCGTATATTTTTAAGCAGGTCTATGTATTCTAGCATACACAAGATATTTTATTATTTCATCTTCTTTAATATCTCAGTAGTCTGTAAAAGAGTAATGAGTGTTTTAAATTGACAAATTTCAATATAATTTATAATACACATAGAGTGCTACGCCCACCTGCAGCTCGTAGCTTCAGCTGTTGTCTCCATACCAATGGCATCTCAGTCCAAACAATTATATCCGCTTACAATGTGATGTAGTTTAGATACAACGGTTTATATATATATATGCAGTACATCAAGTATCTAAAAGTGTATAAGCAAACTTGACATCTTGGTCTCAAATGTTGATCAGAGATCTACAGTTGCACCTCAAGGTTCCAAGGTATATTTAAGAATAAAACTTACAGTTATTCACTTAATATACAAAAATGTCCTATTTTGTTTCATATGTTGACTCACTCACAGACAGCAAGGAGTCTAGATATCTAGACTCCTTGCAGACCCTGACACTCTGCAATATTTTCAAAGGTAGGCCCTGCCACAAAGAAGTCCTGCCTTTCAGGCACAGAAAATGTACCCAATGCCGCCTAAACATAGGTCCTTGAGCGTGCAAGGATCTGTATTGTTAACGTTTCTGAAACATCCATGCAAAGATGTAAGCTAAAGAGCGATGTAAAACAAATCTGGAGGAAAACTTACCCTAGCATCAAACTTGAATGTGTTCTTACCGGATGCAACAAACTCGCGACTAACATACCGCTCGCTACATCTGTTCTCTACGGTGATGCTAAAATAGACGTAAGTATGTCACTGGGAGATGTTAGGTCGATGTTTTGCCTTCGTGTCAATCTAATAAACAAATACGGGTACGATCATATGTGTGCCGACACGTTCTGTCACCAGTGTTGTGGGCTCATCAAGTCATATGCATGCATACTGCCCGAAACAACGTAGTTACGCATTGTTGTTTCCTTAGTGTGCTTACCACAATCATGGCCAATCTAGAGCACACGTACTGCTATTAAAACCATATATGGTCAGAGGAATGCCTATAATTTCATCATTTTTTTGTTAAAATATATGCATGAAGCACAAAATGTGGGAAATGTTACAATCAGTGAAATGGCTATGCATCCGATTCATCCACTTTGACTACATTTTGGAGGGTGCCCACTGAACATTCTAATGAATCGTAGTGCAACAAACCATTTACCCAGATGGTGGTCATTTTACACTCTACGAACAAACATATTACTTAGTAAAGTATTATTTCACGAAACAATTAGGAAACAGGTGTGTCATATTTTATAGTGATTTAGTCATAGGTTCCTCCTCCTCCTCCTCCTCCTCCTCCTCCTCCTCCTCCTCCCTCTTTCAACTTGCCGGCATGACGGCGCCAAGCCGCGCAAGGTTTTGATGATTTAGGTGCGATAATTCATTGACAGTTGTTCTGGACACCATTACACCTTGATTTCCCATGGATATTTTGACGTGTCTGTGTACAGCAGCTTTAAACATTTACATCTGATTGTAAATCACGAGTTCGTCCAATTTTTAGTACTCGTCTTTGTCCACACTGTTTGCAGTGACCCCTAACGGTTAAATGCTTAAAATTTATGTTGTTCCTGTGTTGTTATTAAATTGATAACTTATGATATTAAATATTAAATGCTACAACTTTTATCCTTTGGTACTTCACATTCTATTTAAGCTTATGGCTGGATGAAAATTTCAAAGTCCAACTGACCTTGACCTTTACAGGTCACATGTAAATTGTAAAAATGTACAGGGTTATAATACTCACAATTTAAGCCCAACGTGAACCAAATCTGATGAAAATTTACCAAGTTATGACAAGACGAAACCTTCAAAGGGCCAAATGACTTTGACTGACTTTTAGAGGTTATATGTTCTTACAAAAATGTGCAGTGTTGCAATACCTACAATTTGAGTCCATATGATTAGAATTGGATGGAAACTGGCCGAGTTATGGCTTAGTGAAACTTTCAAAGGTCCAAATGATGTTGACCTTTGACCTTTAGAGGTCACAAGTAAGTTTTAAAAATTGTGCAGTGTTACAATAGCTACAATTTGAGCCCAACATGATTAAAAATGGATAAAAATTGACCAAGTTATGGCTAGAAGAAAGCCACCATCAAAAGTGGCCTTTGACCTTGAAATGACCTTTGACCTTGAGATGACCTCTACCTGAATTGAACCCTGGCTTTTAAAATGACATTTTTAACTGAAGTTGACCTTTGACCTTGACATGATCTTTGACCTTGACATTTGAGATGTCATATGACTTGCTATGATCGAACTCCTATACACTCGGAACTACATCTACTATAGTATATGCGATATTGAAGATTTTCAAGTTTAATTAGCCCTCATTTGCATAATTTTGAAAAGAATGACCACTCAACATACAAAGGTAAGACTTCATCTATAGAAGTATAATTGTACCAAGTTTGGAGTTTCTACGTATAATACTTTTCAAATGAAATGTCGGATAAATTTGCCTGGACAGAAAGAAAGAAAGAAAGAAAGAAAGAAAGAAAGAAAGAAAGAAAGAAAGAAAGAAAGAAAGAAAGAAAGAAAGAAAGAAAGAAAGAAAGAAAGAAAGAAAGACAATATGTCTGTTGGCACACAGACATAAATATGTGAGCCGATATTGCACACGATGTTGTTCCTCGAGAAGGACCCGATTTTGACTGCGCATTGGTACCCGTGACGAAACTCCCAAGGTCACAGGACGTGTTTTCTCAATTTTATTGTTCACTAGATCAATTAGGAACTATTTAGGTTGAAGCTTCATATTGTCCTTCATGACGACCTGTTATAAGTGCTAGATTGAGACTGAAACAGGGCTGTCCAACTGGAGCATTGTAGCAAAATTTTGCTACAAAGCTCTTCAAAATTGCTACAGATATTCTCAAAAAATGTGTTTCTTATGTAAGGAAGTGGAAAAAATGCTACAAGTAAAGACAATTTTGCTACAGAGATTTGCAGCTGGACAGCACTGTGAACATGGGTGATCTTGACATAGTTTTGAGGGTCACAGCGCCACAGATTTTAGAATCCGTCAGTGGTTTCTATTGATTGTGCCTAAGGTCCTGTAATGTTTCAGTTTTGATTCTAATTACTGGAATTTGTATGTGCTTATGATTTTGTACCTTTGACATATTGTAGGCCTACATCTCATTTTACTATTAATGTATTATTTTGCTTGTTCTCAGTTTTGCATCTTAATTTCGATGCCTTTTATTTCGATGTATTTTCCCAATATTGAAGGTTCAATGAATAATAATAATAATAATAATAATAATAATAATAATAATAATAATAATAATAATAATAATAATAATAATAAAAATAATAATAATAATAATAATAATAATAATAAATAATAAGAACAATAACAACAACAACAACAACAACAACAACAATAATAATAATAATAATAATAATAATAATAATAATAATAATAATAATAATAATAATAATAATAATAATAATAATAATAATAATAATAGCGGTGTCTATCTCTTCTATGTATCCTCCGCTACACCGCTCATCGATTCCTTCCAATTACCGACTCGATTAGCGAGGATACTCAGGAGTTGTATTGTGCCGTTCGTCCGGTTTCTGTCCTTTCTCTGCAAGAAGGATTAATATAGGGCCACGCCCTGCTTCCTAATTGTACTTCTTCAGAAATAAAATACGTTTAAACCAATAATAATAATGATGATGATAATAATAAGTACATACAAAGCTGTAACGCTGAAGAAACCGACCCACGTCTATTTCGAACATTTTTCAAATGTCGTAACGTTGTCTTGATAGGGAGGTTTCACTGTACAATAATGTCATTGTCTACACTGTAACGGTTAACACACTTGCTCGATGTTTTATTTAGTCTAATGAGAGTCTACAGCCCAAGAATGATTTCATGTTGAGTTGTAGTTAATTTTGACCTGTCATGTTTAATAATTTATGATTCATAGCCAATATACAAAGAAGGCTTACAAGAATTTAAACTCTTTGTTCGCTAAAGATATGTCGAATGCCTTTGTACAACTGTGAATGACTATTTGATTGATAGGTTTGATCGCTAAAGCTAAATCCGCTTCAATATTTATGCCGTCCATGTTTGATGCACTCTGCTGAGACTCGTACACTATTTTTGTTGGCAGACTGTATTACGTACCAGTGTATTTACTCATTTGTCAAATATGGTTTACACAGTCAATAACTTATCCTCTCTCGTTTCCGATAATAGAACTGAACAGTTCAAAAAAATAATAATTATAAAAAAAAAACACCATGTTGTGTGTCTCCATACGTCACGGTTAATTTGCAACGAGCAAGTTGTAATTTCTTGTAAACGATGTTCTCACAAGAACATACCAGTTGCAGAATAGTTGCACAGGTGTCCGAAGTTAGTTGACATCAGCCCTTGGAGCCTCCAAGTTCACGGCACAGAAAGTACGCTGATTTCTTACGCCATCTGCTTGGTTCCCCAAAGTCTCGTGTCATTTGCATGGTTTAACAGAGGAATCAATTTTGAAGATATACATCGTGAGCGTGAAATGATTAGATTGTCACACATACAAAGGATTTTATCATAAATACTGGATCGTGTATTTATACAACACAAAGAAATTATTTCAGGATAACTTGAGTTTGAAGATTTGACTACAGAATGGTATACTGTATATATGCTATAATTTATTTATTTCTAAACTGTATGTATACATTTCTTTGTTTTCCATCATCATCATCATCATCATCATCATCATCATCATCATCATCATCATCATCGTCATCGTCATCGTCGTCGTCGTCGTCGTCGTCATATTGTATCACGGCAAAGGGGTTCGTGGCTGGGCATGTATAAGAGGGCATGGACAGCGTAATAGCTAAATCAATAAGTTAAAATCTCATTTGGTTGACAACAGAAACAGGTTACATGTTATTTCTAAATCAAAACAGGACTTCATAAATGAGACCATTTAAAAAAATTGAAAAAAAAAGATATTTAGAATGATATGATGAATGTAACTCACGTCGATTTCAGTAGTATCATATGGCCTTCACCAGTGTATTTCCGTTGTGTGATAAGCATTTTTTGTGTGTGTCGTAACTAGGAAAGCCTTTAGACCAGAGTATACTGTTCTTTCGGTGATCCATGCTAGAGTCCTGCTCAATAAACTATGTTGCAAAACAACATCATGACGCAGGTTACAAACACGCAGCTCTTCCGTTTTATTTAGAATTCAATGAACACTGGGAACGCCCTGTGCATGTGTGGTGACTCCATATTCACGTGGGAATGTTGCAAATAAATGCATAAAATTGTAGGAATTTCCTCAAATCCCCCCTCCCCCGACTGGAAATGAAGTCTTAAGGTGCCTGTTCTTACTCAGGGTGCATATAACATGGTGGTACAAAAAATGCCACTGTGTCTCGGTTTTGTATACAAGCCCATCGATGTATACATTTTTAGTTTTGCCAACATGTGTAGTTTTTTGTTTTTGTTTTTTTGTGTTTTGTTTTTGTTTTTTTGCATGTAACAATAAATATTCTAAGATTAATTTGTAAAATGCGAGGGGCATTTTAATCAAGAGGTCTGATTTACAATTTGAAAAAGGATCACAACAAAACTTTTAGCATAAAAAGTTTGAAATCAATGGTCATGTAAAGGCAAAAGTATAACTTGGGCAGCCGTTTTTTGTTTTCGTTCAAAGGAATGTTGTTTTTTTATGTTATTGAATTTTAAAGCGTCTGCAATTAACATTGATAACTTTTTGCATTTTGGAGCTCAAAAGTAGCATTTAAAATTGAAATATTGCCAAACAAAAATATGCCACCTAAGTTACTCTCTTGTCTTCACAAAGCCGCTAATTTCACAAAGATTCATCCATCCAGTTTCGAGTAAGGCCTTCTCAAAATTACCATGTCTTGTAAAAAAGAAAATGTTCCTGAGATATTCACTACCAAGATAACCAAGGAGATTTGCTGACTTTAATTGCTTACAAATGACATCTGCTCAGGCCATTAAGAAGGATCACTAAATGCTAATCCCTTAAACTCTGTCATAACTTTGACCCACACACTTGCAAACAATGTAGTGGTTCTAATTGGTCACCTGTGAAATAGTCCGGACAGTAAATGTGGTCATGGTGTCCAAAATGTAACTGACAAGCAAGGACAACAGGTTTTGCTTCAGTGCAAATGTGTTCGTGTGTATCTTTCAGGTAGAACAGTTTACAAATAGTACAAACCGGCTATGGATTAAAATCACCATAATCATACATAGAGTTTGTCCGTCTACTTTTTGAAGCTACTGTTACTTAGGTCATAATTTCAACAGATACATCTATATTACAAATCTCTGGATAAAAGTTGGAAAGAAAGAAAGAAAGAAAGAAAGAAAGAAAGAAAGAAAGAAAGAAAGAAAGAAAGAAAGAAAGAAAGAAAGAAAGAAAGAAAGAAAACTGTGTGAATTGACACAGAGACATAACAAGAAAAGAAGATTTGTCTACCAGCAAATCTTTGTGTGTTCAAGGGTAGAACTGCATGCAAGTTGGAATAACTACTCCACCTACCATACATTTGAGGACATTAAGAAGAAAATTATGACATTAACACAGTAAAATGCGAGAAATTTTGGTCAATATTCCTGAGATGTGAATTTGCCAATAGTATATACTTGTATATAGAAGTAGCAATGGTATTTATGTCTGGGTGCTAACTCAGACATATTGTTGTAGGATTTTAACGTATGCAAATTAAATGAATATGCAAAATTTAAATCTTAAATAGCTTCAAAACTATTATAGATAGAGCTGCCTTTTCTACTTCAATATATGGGTTTGTGACATTGCTGCATCCAATGAACCATGATTTAAAAATTGTCCAATTTTGATTTATGCAAATAAGATGAATACACGAAATCCAAATCTTGAATAACTTCAAAACTACTATACGTAGATGTACCACTGCAATTTTAATTTTTAGGTTTGTGACATGAAACGGCATCCATTGAACCATGAACCAAAGTTGCAAGCTTTTAATTTAGGCTAATACACAAAATTAAGATCTCGAATAGCTTCAAAACTATTATAGACAGTGGTGTCATTCAAACTTAAGTTCATAAGTTTGTCACATGGCCACATCCAATGAACCAAGAACCAAAATTGTATCATTTAAATGTATGCAAATTAGGCTAATACACAAAAATTTAGATTGTGTTGAACAATGGCAAAACGTAGCATTTCAAACTGTTCCCATTTTGAAGGCACCCAGATCTGCTGTGAAGCAATTCTTGTTTTCCAGTTTTATCTATTATATTCTTATAGATATAGATGATAATAAAAAAAGAAATTTTGTATCGTTCAAAATACAATAGATACTCAAGTTTCAACAATATATGTGGAACTTGTACCAGCATCTCTACCAATGCTGCTTCTGCAGGTATCCAAGATTTAAATTTTGTAATTCCATTCACATCACAAAATTAAATGCTGTATGCATCTTTTGGTCAACCGATATCAGGTACAGGATGGTCAATCACATACACAAGCACGTACACCCCGACACCACCATATATATATATATATATATATATATATATATATATATATATATATATATATATATATATATATATATATATATATATATATATACATATATATATATATATATCTTTAATTTTTTAATGTCCTTAATTCTACTTCTGTATTAATTGTTATGAAAGGCATTCGATCACAAGCAGACATACTCATAGACACACACACACATACACACACACACACACACGTGTGTGTGTGTGTGTGTATGTGTGTGTGAATAAATATATGTATCATGGTTCGCCGTTTATTCCTTTAATGGGCACATCGTCAATATCTTCAAATTTTTAATATCCATAATTCTACTTCAGTATTAATCGTTATGAAACGCATTCAATCACAGACACACACGCGCACAAACACACGCACACACACACACACACATGTACACACACACACACACACATATATATATATATATATATATGTGTGTGTGTGTGTGTGTGTGTGTGTGTGTGTGTGTGTGTGTGTGTGTGTGTGTGCCCACATTATTAAATGCAGTTTATGGTATGAGTAAATATACTGCGAAATTAATCATAAGTTCAAATAGATTTAATGATATGTTTCGATGCATTTGATCATATGATGTAATCGTTTACCCATATCATTAAACGGCTGAAATGTACTTTATTTGTGAATTATTTATTGATTACTTTCCTGAAGAAAACACAGAACTGACTGATAGCGAAACTAGGTGATCTTTGACTCAGTACAACTTTCCGGATGTTTTACTTTCCAAACCATTAGCTTTAGTTTAGCTTTCGTCGTTGCAGATGTTATATATATATATATATATATATATATATATATATATATATATATATATATATATATATATATATATATATATATATATATATATATATATATATACAGCAGTTTACTTTTTGCATGCAGATAATGTCATGCTCATGTCAGAAAGTGAAAAAGGTTTTCAAAATTTATTGAACATGTTATCAAAGTACAGCAATAAATGGGGGTTGAAAATAAATGGACAGAAATCTCAAGCAATTATTTTCAACTCCCTACAAAAATTGTTTCAGGGTATAAAATTTAAAATTAAAAACGAAATCCTTTTAAGTTCCAGCCCCGTGGAATATCTGGGATTTGTTTTGAAGTCTGGTCGTGTTTTTTCCTTTACAGAAGAAAAATTATCAAATATTGGCTTGGAATTATGAAACTTCCGGAAGAACATTTACTACGTGTTTCCCTTTGAGAAGTAATGGACTCGGGCGAACAAGGAAAGGATGCTTGGATTATGGCGGTAAAGAAAATACTGGAAAATAATGCTTTTTGTTATGTATGGATTTACAAAGGGAATTTTTGGATTAAAAAAAATCTTTCGACAGTTTTCACTTCGTTTACGTGATCAACATCATCAACATTTTTTCTCTAGCATGTATCAAGACATATCCTCTAACACTTCTTCAAAATTACGTTCCTGCAGAAAATTTAAGAAAAAAATCAACTGTATGAAAAACTACTTAGTTTCCGTTAAAGATTTTGGCTACCGCAAGTGTTTATCAAAATTACGACTTGGCAATCATGAATTGCGCATCGAAATTGGCAGATACAAAAACGATGTTTTTTAATTTTTTTTTGTTTTTTTGTGGGACAGATGTTTTATCAAATACAATTGGACAATAAGCTCACAAGCCTATATTAAGGCCTCTTGTAAAATATGTGTTCATTGCAATCAATATTCCTTTGAAGATGAGGAACATTTTGTGATAAATGACTCACATTATAATATACTAAGTATTTCGAAACAGGCTCAAAACTCATTTCCAGTCCCCCAAAGTGCCATTTTCTCTCTCAACTGTGTTCTCTCCGGGGGCCCCATGTTTTCAAATTCATTAGACAGTCTCTTCTATTTAGTAAATCCGAACCCCATGTTCTTAATGAGTTTAAACAGTATCTGGTGCATTTATATGATTTTTTTTTTGTACACCGTGTGTAATCATAAAGGCTTTATATTGCACATTTTATATAAGCCATGGACACTGTATGGGTATAAAAGTGCAATAAAGTATTCTTATTCTATATTGCACGTACTCGAGAGTTCCACTCCAAACAAAAAGCCCTTTGATGCTAAAGTGAGATGTCAACCTTCCAAACATCAAACAGTCCTAGAAATAAAACAAAGCAAAATTTGCAAAAAGTGAGACCCGCTTTTATAAGTATTAATTTCTTGTGGTTTACTTTGCCACAAAGTTTGAATGAAAAATAAAACAGTTGAATGATCCATTTCAAACTGAAAAATTAAGAAAATTGCACATTCACTTTGCGCAATTGCTGTATAAACACAAGACAAGTGATACAAATGACAATGACAATGACAAAACACAATTCTCCACTTTATGTACTTTTCAAAATTATATACTTTGTTGGACTTATTCTTAGTTTATTGTGTTTTATGGCCAATTTTGTGGACACCTGTGCTAAGCAGAAGTATATCCTTAATTTGCACATTTTTCAACAATGACAATTGAACACCAGCCGACGCTTGGGCTCAACACCCTGCCCAATTTAGAGTTTCTACAGGTATCGCGGTGGCAAATCGGTGTCCCAAGAGAACTCCGGACAAAAACCCATGCCAAGAAAGAGAGAGAGAGAGATGATCTTTCTTGCTTTTCTTTCATTTTTTAATTAGGATGAAAAGTCTTTGAATCCGTATTGTATTGTATTGTATTGTATTGTATTGTATTGTATGAAGGACGTTTGACTTTTGTTTCATGTCATAGACTGTAATATTAATTTGTGCATTTTATAGATATAGTAATCTGTTTAAATGTGTATATTTTGTTGAGGTAAGATCATTAAAATGCCATGGGTTTCTTGGGCATTAGTCTCTTAATCAGCATTATAGTTTCTACAACTGTTATGGGGGAAAATAATTTTAAGAAAAAAAAAAGTAGTGCGTTCCCACTCCGGGAATCGAACCCGGGCCGCCTGGGTGAAAGCCAGGAATCCTAACCACTAGACCAAATGGGACTGCCTAGCCGCTCATAATTTGGCTGCGGCCCCATCCGTTTCGTCACACTGGCATATCGCTGAGAGCGTTAGTAATATGCTACGTCACATCCATAGGTGTGTGCTTATGTTTATCTGCAAGACTGCACAGCATACTAGTTCATTACAGTCGTTACGTAAATGAGTTTGTCTAGGAAGACGTGAATATACACAGGAACTCCTCAGACCATGGACCTACAATAAGAACAATAACTGACGTTAGAACCTCTGAAACTAAGTTGGATTCAAAGACTGAATGATGAAACTAATGTCGCTTCATGGAAAACTCTGGGCAAATATTCCATATAATAGCAACACCTGCGGACATATGGATATACAATTTCAGTTCTTAAAATAGGATCATGGAAAAAGTTTCCAAATAAATTTTGTAAAGAAGTGGTTCTTGCATGGAGCAAGATTAATTTTATGCGTGATCTTAATTGTTACAAGGATATATGTTGTCAGTATCTCTGGTATAATGATTTTATATTGATAAACAAGAAATCTATTTATTTAGAAAACTGGAAGCGAAAAGGTGTTAACATGATTTCACACTTGTTGACAAAAAGAGGACAATTTTTGTCATATGAAATTTGTATACAGAAATGGAATGTACAGACTGTTTTTTTTTTTTTTTAATATAGGGCTACATATATTTAATATTATAAAGGCAACACCTAAAGATTGGAAAGTCATAATTGAGATTGAGAACAGTTCCCCTGGAACCTCCACAAACATAGAACTGTGAACAGTGGAAAAATTGGTGTTAACTCATTCCATACTATGGTCACAGGTCTTGGTCAGTGGTTCTGGCACTGCCTGGCAAGTCATGCTGTAGCTGCCCTTGCAGCAGCTGCAGCATGACTTGCCAGGCAGTGCCAGAACCACTGACTTAGGACTATGGGCATGTTGGTACTTGAACGAAAGCTCTTTTCATGAAGAATTTGAATATACAATTGTCATCTTAATCTAGGTAAATATACGGAAAAATCAGGGACTTATATGGAATGAGTTAATGGGTAAAATTTCAAAATTTGCAAACAATAAGATAATTCAACAGTATGTGGAGTGACCAGAGAGGGTACTATCCAAATGGGAATCTGAGTTAAATACAACTCAGATTGCTGAAGACTGTGGAACTTATTTTAATCTTATATGTCAAGCTATTATGTCAACAAAGCTAAGGGCTTTACAGTTTGAATTTATTCAAAGATGTTTCAAGACAAATGACTTGTTACGTGAAATTGGGGTAGTAGAATCAAACAAATGTTGTTTTTGCGATTTAGAAGTAGAAAATATTCCACACCTATTTTGGTCTTGCACATTAACTGAAAGGTATTGGATTTGGAGACAAACTGTAAGATGGTTAGTGGACCTCACAAAAATAGCGGAGTTTTCTCGTGGAGGTACTGTACAGAGTATAATACCTCCATAGTTTTCCAGAAAAGAAATAATGTTAGGTTGTATAGGTACAGAAACTGAACATATTTACATAATTTTATTATAGCTAAACTGCATATATGGCAATCTAGTAATAAATAGAAATCATGTTTTGAACCCTTCACGAGGGTACTACAAAGATACATAGAAAGTGAGAAACATTGCAGTTTCGAATGGAAAACCGCACTTTCACAATCGGAAATGGAGAAGTATAATTGCTACTTAATGTGAAGGTACTTGAGTGGATTAAAAAATGAAAGAAATACCTATTTACACCATTTTAAGCTGGAGAGACCATGATATGTATCTATTCATATATGCTGTGCTGGAAATAAAAAGATAATGAATAATCCCTATATATATCGTTAAAATATAAATTTCATCAATTTTACTGCAACACTAGTCAACGTTTTGAATGTAACATTCAATACGTTTACTCGGTTTGCAGTATAAGTTATGAAATTTATAGTTTAACTGTATATAGGGCCCCTCTGTATGTTTCCGTTTTTCGTTGCGTAAGCATGCGTTTTTTTCGTGAAATCAATGATAAAAATTCTCTTCAGATGTATAATTGTGTAAAAAAAATCTGCTTTGAGTGAAAAATCGTTGTTTGGAATTGCAGATTTTGAAAGCAGAATTCATAAATTCAAAGCCCGCACATATTGCCTTGGGCTGCAGACCGATCTAAAAAGATGGGGACTGGCTGACAGTATGTGTGAATTCTACAAAGATTCTCGTTGCGTCCCAAACAAGCGGCCCACTCTGGCCAAAAGTTTAAGCCTGGCTCCTTGAAAATGACCAATGTTAAATGGACAGTTTTCTCTCAAAGTGGAAAATTTCGATAGACCATACCATTGGCATTGAAGAGACTCTTTTTCGTCAGGATCTTGGACAAAATCCATATTATAACTTTTTAAATTCAGTTTGAAGAAACGTTGGAGCCACTGACATTTTCGTCAGCTGAGACAATGCTACGAAAATACCCACGCAGTTTAGACCGTCCGCTTTTAATGCCAGGGTCGTAAGTTCGAATCCCATGGTGGGGGGACTTGTGCATCCTTGGGGAAACAACACCACCACCACTCACCCCGGGCAAGTTGGTTGGCAGGCATCGACAGATTGTATATATATATATATCTTTATTCGTACATAATAGTACACTGTATTGTATATTGTATATATCATAAAGATACAAAGAAAGGGGTGAAAAAGTAGAAAAAAAAACCGCTGGTCATTCAACATCGAAATAATGTACACCTTCCAATAACAAAGCTACTTTAACTGGTACACAGGAAGTCAACGAAGTCATGGCACTCCTTCTGTGTCAGTCTGCCAGCTGCCATCCTAACTTCACATAACTCGCGGATGGTATTGGCAAGTGAACAAACTTCAGCTGGTATGTATCTAGCATTGTCAACAAGTACAGGCAGATCGTGTACATTATACGAAGGCAACTTTGATCTCAGAATATTGTATTTACATAGGATGTGATTAAGAGAATTACCAACGGCAGAGCGGCTCCCCTGAAGAACTGTCTTACCAAGAGTTTGTACAGTAACATTATTGCTGTGGTACACTTTACAAAGGAATCTCAGAAAACTCTTATGGAGTTGCGCCTCTATCTCAGCATCTTCACAAATCAAGTTTAGCAAGTTACAGTGGGACCGATATGAAAGTCTCCAAACTAATTAGTTGAACTGAACTGGTTTAATACGCGGGAAGCCCACACCGCCCCCATGGAAAGATTCCACTTGAAATTCATAAAATCAACTCTTAACGTCCGCACTCAGACAGCTACTAAAGCAATTTATGCGGAAACAGGTAGACTTCCATTGCAAAGTAGGCACCAAATTAAAGCAATAAAATACTGGATAAAATTTTTAGAATTAACCAGTGACCATCCAGCTAAGCAAGCACACTATAATCTCTATAACCTTGACTCTTCAGGACAACGAAATTGGTGTACAAAAATTAGAAAATTACTTGGTGAATTGGGGTATATCAGTATCTGGAATGATCAAAAGGTTGGAAATAGTGCAGCTGTAATTAAAGAAATCTGGGTGACAATGCAAAATCTCCTTCGTGAAAAATACATGCAAAGTATCCAGCAATCTGACTGCCAGTCAAAATTAAGAACATATAAAATTTTCAAAGAAATTTTTGGTCATGAGCCATACCTATCTGTGATAAAGGACCCCCGATACCGGACTGCCCTCAGTAGACTGAGACTTAGTTCCCACTGCCTGGCTATAGAGACAGGTCGACATGTTAAACCTAAATTGCCCATAGAAGATAGACTGTGCACAAAGTGTAACACTCAATCTATAGAGGATGAGATCTATTTTATATTAATATGCCCCAGTTATACTGTAGCAAGAGAGCCTGTCATAAATGAATTAATCAAACATATACCTAACCTGCTGGAACTCCCAGCTGTAGACCAATTCAAGTGTATAATGCAATGCGATGAAGAATCTTTTCTCCCAATCCTAGGCAAATTTATTCATGACAGCTTCAGAATTGAGTAGTGAAGTAAATCCCATCGCAAATATGTCATGGCAAAAAAATTATAAACGGGTGTTACATCCCTAATCTTAGTCACAACAAAGGTTGTTTACATTCCAATGACACCTATATGGTGCCTGTGCCTGTGAGCACAGTGTATTTTAATGTTACTCTTGTATCTTTAGTGAATGGACCAAAGTGACTAATTTAAAGAATAGTATTAATAGTACTGCCTTTTATACTAGTCTCTACCATGGACCTATTATTATCGATAATAGGTCCATGTCTCTACTACCTGTATAGTTGTTAGATAGGATGGAAATTACGGTTTAAAACATCAAGGATATAACTTACAGGTTTCTGTAACTTGGTGCTACACAGAATGAAAGTCATGCACTCTAGCAGTCGCCTTGTGTGATGAAAGCCTAGAGATTTCCTTACATGCTTGAAAACTTAAAATGATAATTATGTGCAGGAGGTATGCCAGTAGCCTTAGCCCTACTAGTCTCATTAGGCTCCACATTGTCTTTTGGTGCCACACAGTGCAAGGTGCCACTTTCAGGGTCACAAGTGTGTAGTAATTTATGAGCCATGCCAAAGTGGATGGCTAGCATGCGGAGCAGCACAACATGGGCATGTGATGACAACACGCCAAGCGCCATGGAAATAACCAAGGTATATTAAACTATATCTTTGAGTCCTCATCAATGACCTCATTTGATCCGCAGGTTAAACCGTCAAGTGCCAATTACCACAAAAGTCACACTTCTCTATTATTTCAACAATTCCACCTTCTATTTTCTCACACGAGTCACAGAGAGGCCTGTCACCAGTTGCAAAGAGAGAAAAAATTGTCTGCGCATCAGCAGTAGCTGTTCGTCAGCGGGATTCATCAGAACACTTAAAAGGGGAGTCCCCCTCCCTTAAAGGCAGGAGTGCCAGCGCAATTTAACTGTCCAAGGAACGTTGTTGACCCAACATTAGTACCTTAAGTCAGATTAACTGTGTTGTTTCTTCCGTAAAATGGTAAATGAATGAATGAATGAATGAATGAATGAATGAATATAATGGTATTCCTTTTATGGAGGTGAAGACTAGCAGCCACCTTATGTAACACCTGCTTGTTACATAAATTCCGGTATACATTAATGCATATCATGGGCCCCTGTCGCTCAGGTATTTTTCGTATGTCTGTCGTTAATATTTACAAACGACTAAGATTCCCATTTGGTCTAGTGGTTAGGATTCCTGGCTTTCACCCAGGCGGCCCGGGTTCGATTCCCGGAGTGGGAATACTAATTTTAGTGAAACACCTTGTGGGAGCAATATGCCTGTGAGCATTTCCTTTCATTTGAGCAGAGCGACGCGTGGTTTCATTCCACTTTGCTTGTCTCTTGTATCTTTTCTCCTTCATCACACCTTTCAAAACGTATCTTCCACCTTATGGGAGCAATCTATCTGACCGTCTCCTTTCTTTTGAGCAGAACACCGGTTGGGTATATTCTTTTTTTTTCTTCTGTCTCTTGTATCTTTACTCATTCATTGCTAATCCCCACAAAATTTGGTTTCACAGACCCCTATAGCCCCTATATCTTTCATGTCTTTCTTTGTCCTCGGAAATACATAGCATCACCAGCAGCGTGTCAACCATAATGGCTCTAGAAATGACAGCGTTAACATATTTCATCAAATACTCTCTCCAGAAAGTAAATCAACTAATAACTTCAGCCTACGCAAGACATAATCTGTATTTCGAAGGTAAAATATGAAATAATAATAATAATAATAATAATAATAATAATAATAATAATAATAATAATAATAATAATAATAATAATAATAATAATAATAATAATAATAATAATAATAATAATAATAAATAAATAAAACAAAAACAAAACAAAAAAACAAAAACAAAAACAAAAAACAAAAAACAAAAAAATAGAAGGCTAGATTTGCTTGGACAATTTGTTTTCATGATCGACAATACAGTTTGTAACATTTGGACAAGTTATTTATACATATACAGTGTACCACTGCCGTAAGCAGCCGAATTGCTTTTTGTGGCCTTTAGGCTGATACATAGTGGTCAGTTTCTTTGTAAATTTACCTGCAGTGACAGGCCACCTACTGCACGTGGCCACTTTTTCTTAAATGAAGGGGTGGCCACATACAGCAGTTACCACTGTATTCATATTTTGATGACAAGTTCATAAAAGTGCTGTTTATCCAAAAGCAGTCGTTTTTCTTCTTCTGTTTGTTGTGTTTGTTCATCCGAAGCCTTTATTCATGAATAAATAAATAAATGAATGAATGAATGAATGAACGAATGAACAAACAAACAAACAAACAAACAAACAAACAAACAAACAAACAAACAAACAAACAAACAAATAAATAAATAAATAAATAAATAAATAAATAAATAAATAAATAAATAAATAAATAAATAAATAAATAAATAAACAAATAAATAAAAAATTTAAAAAATAATGGAGCCCAGGAAGAACGGTATAACAAGGAAGTTGTGTTTGGGTAGATGATGAAGAAACACCTGGCCCAGGAAGTCGACATACAACGAGTTTTGACGACATGTCACAATCGTCCTTCTTACTTCATATTATTTTTAGCGCAGCTGACTTGTCAGGCAGCTGAGCTTTCGTGATGGCCTATCATGGTCCATAATTGACATTTTCGACTTTCTCAAAAACTGCTCACCACATTTGTTCCAAATTTAGTGGCGATGTACCTTGGGTGGTTCTCTACCAGGCTTAATCAAATGGTCGTGCTCCATTGAATTTAATTTTCTAATGATTTTTTGGTGTTCATTTTTGGCAATCTTATCCGAAACCGCCTGGCCAATTACTTCGAAATTGCATAGAGACACTTTCGGGAGCCCATATAGACCCTAATCTGTTCAACAGGTGGAGCTGCAATGTACGATATATATATATATGATTTTTTGTGTGTGTCAAACCTGATTTCTATTCCTTTCAAAGCATCTCTTAAATTCTTTCGAAAGTTGGCTTGCAGCTTGTGAAAGGATTAAACTACAAAGTTTTCACTAGATGACAATATTCCGCATCTCCAATCTTTCACAACTTTTTCAATTTGGGCACTTGTCGGTCAATGTAGACATTCCCATTGATCACAATGAGAGTCACGGGGATTGCATTTCATGACTTCTACAAAACCGTCAATTAGATTCACTACAAACTCGGGGCAGGTGTATCCTAGGTTAATATCTTCCAAGATTGTCCACATGGTCATTTTCCAATGATTTTTTATTTTTGTAACTGAGTCTTTTGTTCATTTTTCATAAGATGTTAACAAAAATATATTCTCCAAAACTGCTTCGGCAGGTCCTCTGAAATTGGATAAGGGGACACTTTTGGGGACCCCAAGATCTTCATTGTTTTCAGGAGGTGGCGCTGTAAGGGTTTTTTTTTTTGCGTGTTTTGAAATACATTCTATGTGTTATTACTTTGTTTGACTTCTTGTGGCAACCTGTAAGTTGTATCCTCTTCAAACCTACTGAAAGTGTACATGGACTTGATCTCCACCAATTTGTTCACCACATAGTGGTGCTTTCATTTTCTGATTTTAAATACATTATCAAAATTAGGACAAGTGATAATGGAATATACTTCAGTTTGCGCGTGAATGCAAGGTCAGCTAAGCAGAGGACTGTCACAGTCCTTTTTTCCCACTTTCTGCAGCCACTAACAGCAGAAAGAGCTACAAAGGACCCTACACATCAATGTACATGTCAATTCTGTAAATGTTAGATCCCTCAACCACTTGAGGATTTATATCAAAGCGCGCAATAAATGTGCAGCAACACGATATAAAGTATGTCTGTTTTACTGATGGCATCTCCATGGAAAATTAGCTTGTATGTTGTATACTTTAAACATACTTATTTAAACTGGATTGCCCTATTGTACAATGAGACATGGGTTCTCCAGACACGGAGAGACGCACGATATATATACAGAACACACAGGACAACACAAGGCTATACATGTTAACTATACAGGTGAAGATATAATACAGTAAGATACAATATCTGTATGACTGTACTTACATATCAGCACTATACAACTGATTCATATATATATATATATATATATATATATATATATATATATATATATATATATATATATATATATATATATATATATATATATATATATATATATATATATATACATGTATATTATATATATATATATATATATATATATAT